>PVKZ01000701.1:0-336953 GCA_004027375.1 Macroglossus sobrinus | reverse complement strand
AAGAAGAATAAGAAGAAGGAGAGGAAGAAGAGGAAGAAGAGGAAGAAGAGGAAGAAGAAGAAGAAGAAGAAGAAGAGGAAGAAGAAGAGGAAGAAGAGGAAGAAGAGGAAGAGGAAGAGGAAGAGGAAGAAGAAGAAGAAGAAGAGGAAGAAGAGGAAGAGGAAGAGGAAGAGGAAGAAGAGGAAGAAGAAGAAGAGATAAAAATATGAATAATAAGTGATAGTAATCAAAATGGCATGTTATTGGCAGAAAAACTGACACACACCAGTGGAACAGAATCAAGAGTCCAGAAGTAAACCCATATTTATATGGGCAAATAATTTTTGACAAAAAAAAGCCAAAAACATACAGTGGAGAAAGGAAAGCCTCTTCAATAAATGGTGCTGAAAAAATTGGAAAACCATCTACAAAAGAATGAAATGAACTCAAAATTAACTCAAAGTGGATTAAGGACCTGAATATAAGACCTGAAATAATAAAATGCATAGAAGAAAACATAAGAACTAAATTCAAGAACCTTGTACTTAAAGAGAATTTTATGAATTTGACCTCAAAAGCAAGGGGAATAAAAGTAAAAATAAATGAATGGGACTACATCAAACTAAAAAGCTTCTGCTTAGCAAAAGAAATTGTCAGCAAGGTAAAGAGGCAACCATCCAAATGGAAAAGTATATTTGCAAGCAACACCTCCCATAAGGGTCTAATATCCAGAATATACAAAGAACTCATATGACTCAATAAGGACAAAAAAATTAAACAATCCAATCAAAAAATGGGCAGGGGAACTGAACAGACACTTCTCCCTAGAGGACATACAAATGGCCAACAAATATATGAAAAGATGGTCAACATCGCTAGCTATTAGGGAAATGCAAATCAAAACCACAATGAGATACCATCTCACACCTGTTAGAATAGCTATTATCAACAGGACAAGTAATAATAAATGTTGGAGAAGATGCAGAGAAAAAGGAATCCTTATACACTGCTGGTGGGACTGTAAATTGGTACAGCCACTATGGAAAGTGGTATGGAGGTTCCTCATAAAACTAAGAATTGATCTACCATATAATCCAGCAATTCCTCTACTGGGTATTTATTTCAAAGACTTGAAAAGCAATATCCAAAAAGATATTTACACACTGATGTTCATAGCAGCATTATTCACAGTGGCCAGGACATAGAAGCAACCGAAGTGTCCTACAATAGATGATTGGCTAAAGAAGCTGTAGTACATATATACAATGGAATATTACTCAGCCATTAGAAGAGATGAAATACTGCGACAACCTGGATAGACCTCGAGATAATCACATGATATCACTTATATATGGGATATAAACCTAAAAGCAACAAATGCACAGGAGAAACAGAGACTCATGGACATGAACTATAGACTAGTGGTTACCAGAGGATAGGAGGACGGGGGAGGTAGATGGGGTAAAGAGGGTCAAATATAGGAAACAGGAAGAGGATGAAGTAGATAGCTGAAGAAAACTAGACTTTGGTAAATACACAATAGGATATACAGATGTCAAATTATAATGTACACCTGAAAATTATATAATTGTATTAACCAATGTTACCCCAATAAACTTAATAAAAATATAAATAATAAAATGGCAATAACTACATACCTATCAACAGTTACTTTAAATGTAAATTAATTAAATGCTCCAAACAAAAAACATAGAGGTAGCTGAATGAATAAGGGAACAAGATCCTTACATTTGCTGCCTACAAGAGACTCGCTTCAGATAGAAAGACATACACATTGAAAGTAAAAAGATGGAAAAAATATATTTCACAAAAAAGGTGGGGCACCAATACTTATACCAGATAAAATAGACTTTAAAACAAAAGCTATAACAAGTAACAATGAAGGACCCAGTGATCCCACTTCTGGGTATTTATCTAAAAAAAACCAAAACACTACTTTAAAGGGACATGTGCATTCATATGTTCATTGCAGCATTATTTACAACAACTAACATATGAAGGCAACTTGAATATCTATCAATAGAAGAATGGATAAAGAAGAGGTGGTACATATATATAATGGAATATTACTCAGCCATAAAAAAGAATGAAATCTGTCATCTGCAACAACACAGATGGACCTAAAGGGTATTATGCTGAGTGGAGTAAGTCAGAGAAAGACAAATGTCTTATGATTTCACTTATAAGTGGATCCTAGAGAACAAGATAATAGAACAAAACAAAAACAAACTCATAGATACAGAAAGCATTTTGATGGTGGCCAGATGGCAAGAGTTGGGGGACTGGTAAAGTGGGGGAGGAGGTTTAGAAGTACAAACTGGTAGTTACAAAATAGTCATGGGGATGTAAAGTATAACATGGAGAATATAGTCAATAGTATTGTAATAACTATGCATGGTGTCAGGTGGGTACTTGATTTACCACAGTGATCACTTTGTAAGTTATATAAATGTCTAATTACTGTGTTGTAGACCTGAAACTAATATATTGTATGTCAACTGTAATTTAAGAAAATAAAAATATAAACTTTTTTTAAATTAAAGAAGTACAAATTGGCAGTTACAAAATAGTCATGGGGATGTAAAGTTCATCACAAAGAATACAGTCAATAATATCATAATAACTATATATGATATTTGATGGATGCAAGAGTCATCAGAGGGATCACATCTGATCAGTTCATAAATGTCTAACCATTATGATGTACACCTGAAACTAATATAATATTGAATGTTAACTATAATTTAAAAATTAAATTTAAAAAGTTTTAAAATAAAATTATATTCAGAATCTGACCATTTTTCACACCTTCCATTGACTCCTAGTCAAGGCACAATCATCTCTCTCTTTCACTGCTGCACTGGCTCCTGACCAGGTTCTTAACTTCTTAACTCCTCCACATGACATTACAACAAATATATAAAATAAAAATCAAATAACACCTTTTCCTGACTCAAAATCCATCTCTATTTTTCTCTCCAGGTTTTAATATATCCAGATACCTGTCTTCACCTCCAGTCTTGGCTCTGGTCACTCGGCTCCTAACCCACTCCTTTCTAGTCACACTGGCTTTCTCAGTGACGTTAAGCTAGCTCATCAGGTTCCTACAGCATTGATCATTTCTTGGCTATTTGTGTGGCTTGCACCTTCATTCCAGGCTCTGCTCGCATGCCACCTGGCCATCCTATCCTAATAGTTGCCCTCTTCCATCCCCATCCAATCCACTTCATCCTCTTGCCACCACTTCATTTTTCTTCCTAATAGCCATCACTACCTCAGATTCTAGCCTATGTTTGTTTGGTTATTGTCTGGCTTTACTGCTAGGGAATAAGCTCCATGAGGGCAGATCTTGAAATGTTTCTTTTGTTCCTCTAGTGACTTCCATTTTCCAGTTTCTCATGTAAGGAGTTTGGAAGTCCTCACTCTGTTGTAACAACAAATAAAAAGCTGAACAGACTGAAAAATCACCAACCCTTCTTGGTTCATTAGATAGGGAAGAACACAGGGCAAATGCTGCCCCTGAGATTGCAGAGTCAGACTGATAGATAAAGGAAGTTGTGGCTAACCAGGGCAGAGACTCATGAGCAGAAACCACTGTAGGAACCAGGGCCAGGGCAGAAAAACCAGAACTGTAATTGTCAGTTACAGACAAATCTAAGAGTTATAAATTCCAGAGATACTCAGCCACAGGGCAGCCCCTCAACATTGTGAAATTTACTTCCAGGAGCTCAACCAGATTCCCACAATAAATACAGAGAAAAAAATCTCCTGGGCTTCTGGCTGGAGTAAGAGAAAAGAAGCCACTTGAAATAGGCCAGGGCACTCTATCCTTCTGAACAAGGCCTGTCCTCAGGGGAAACTAATTAACCAGAGCCTCTCCTGCTGGGGCACTATCATAGCCAATCTGACCTGAGAGAAGGAGATTACTAATTTCAGCCGGGTCTAACCTTACAAATGGGAGAAGAAAAACCTGCATCTTAAGCCCACTCTAGTCATTCTGCCCCAACTCAAGAGAGAAAAAAACACTGCGAAAGACTTTCAAGGTCACAGATCAGCGGCACAGACTCACTAAAAGACTGATACCTAATCATACAACTACAGACAGCTTCCCCAACCACATTACTGAAGCTTATTTACAGCAGTTCCTTCTACTTGATACAACATGTCTGGCTATAAAGAAAAAAATTCCAAGGCACACCAAAAGACAAAACACAGTTTGAAGAGAGAGAGCAAGCAGCAGAACCAGACATGGCAAGGATGTTGGAATTATGACTGGGAATTTAGAACTATGAGTAATAAGCTAAGGTTTCCAATGGATAGAAAGCATGGACAGACAATGTAAGCAGAGATATGGAAATCCTAAGAAAAAAAAGATATTAGAGATCTTTTGTTCATCTGTTTATTTAATGTGCTCCTCTAAATAGAAAACCATGACATCACTGAGGAATAATTATTCCTGATAACATTTAAACAACATATGTAATAATAACATAAATAACACTTTTAAAATGATTTCTATTTTGAAGCATTTTATCAGCATTTAAATAATATTTGGCTTGACCATCCATTTCCCCAGTTTGGAGAACATCACAGCTGATGAGAGAGAGAAGTAGGAATGCCTACTCTAAACAGCTGATGAGAGGCAGCCAAAGGAACACCACCCTGGCTTCTAGAAAGAGCTAGACTAAGGGCTGGCTAGCTGCACAGCAACCTGAGGTGCTCATACTTAAAGGGCACAAAATATCAAAGGAGAAAAAAACAAATAAGTTGCCAAATAACTCAGGTCTCCAAATAGGACTTCATACCTAATTAGAAAAATCTAAGCGAATCTCCTTCCTCCACAAAGAGATAGTAGAAATTATGGAACACTCTTTGCTGATCCCGTCTAGCCTAGCTAAATAAATATAGAAGACGCACCTAAAGAATTTCTAATGAAAAGTGGACCAAATGCGTAACTCATCACTCATATGATGCAGATTGACTCTCCTTCTAGAGCCTTGAGAGGTAGAGGTAAGGTCCCCAGCTACCAGGGTTTCCCACTTTAATTTGCTTTGTTGTTGTTGTTGTTGTTGTTGTTGTTGTTGTTGCCAGTATAGTAGTTTTTGTGCCGCATTGGTTAAGAGTACAGACATCAGGAGCCATGCTACTTCAGCTGACATCCCAGTTCTACCACTTATTAGTTGTGCAGCCTTGGACGAGTTACTTGGTCTCTCTGTGCCTCAGTTTTCCTTTAAGAGTACCTACCTAGTGTTCTTATTGTGAGGGTTAATTGAATTAATATACTTAGAGTGTGCCTGGCACATAAAGATGCTACATAAATGTTAATTACTATTACTGTTGATATCTCCCCCTTCAGGATAGAACAGAGTTGGGGAATGGCATCCATTTATATAGTAAATGTTTAAAAATCTTTATTTGCTTCCAATATTTAATTGATTTTTATTCAAATTAGTATTTTTCCAGTACCTGCTGTAAAGGATTTTCTGATATTATACATTAATAAGAAAAAAGTGGAGAATAAAAAAAAAACAATATAATCTGGTTCCAAATGTTGGTACAAAAAACCGGAGAAGGAAAAAAAGATGCATTGCAATCATAGGATCAGAGTGACGTGACTCATAGTGTTATATCAATGACATATATGAAATACTAAGTTTCATTAAAAATCACCTCAGAAGAATATTTCATGACATAGAAGAATGTTCATAGTTTGTTATTTAGACTAACAAACAAGTTATGAAACAGAATGTAGGGCAATATCTATCTGGGTTTTAAAATGTATAGAAATAGATTAAAAAAGCCTGGATAGATAATGTCAAAATGCTTACAGCAATAATCCTGGGTGATTTTCTTTTTCGTTTATACTTAAACTAATTTTCAATATGTTTTTTAATTGGCATGAAATACATTACTTCTAAATCAGGTAAAATATCAAATATATTATTTTTTTAAAAGGAATCTTAGAGATGTCTTATTCTGATGGTTCTCAACTGGAGCAATATTGTTTCTCCACCCAAACCCCCCCAAAGACACTAGGAAATGTGGGTGAGATATCGTATTGCTTGGGATCCCTATTGGCAGTTAGGACCAGGTATGCTAAGTGTATTAAAGTCTTTCACAACAAAAAACTATCCCATTCAAAATGCCATGACCGCCCTATTGACAAAATTATTTCTAACTCATGTATTTTACAATCAAGGACACTGAGGTCCAGAGAAGTGAGGTGCTCAAGGAAACAAAGCAAATTAGTTCTAAGTCAAACTAGAGAGAGTCTAACTTTTCTTGTTATGAGTTCAGAGTTTTTTCCATTTTTTCTGCTTCATGGAAAAGATGGGATCTGAAAAGATTTAGAAAAATGGGTAGTATGGTAGGCTGAATAATGGCTATCTACAGGTATCAAGTCTTAATCCCCAGAACATGTAAATACTGCTTTATAAGAAAAAAAGGTCTTTGCAGATGTGATTCAGTTAAGAATCTTAACATGGGTAGATTATCCTGAGTTATCTGGGTGGGACCAAATCCATTCATAAGGATCTTTATAAAAGAGAGCCAGAGGGAGATTAAACACACAGAAAAAGAGAGGCAATGTGACCATGGAGGCAGAGATTGTAGTGATGTGGCCACAAGTTAGACACTGGAAAAAGCAAGAGAAAGGTTCTCCCCTAGAGACCCGACAGGAAGCATGGCCCTGCCTGATAGCTCGATTCAGCCCAGTGAAATTGATTTCAGATCTCTGGCCTCCAGAACTGTAAGAGAATAAATTTTTCTTGTTTTATGCCACCAATTTTGTAGTAATTTGTTACAGCAGTCACAGGAGACTAATACAAGTAAGATTTGACAAGGCTACAGGAAACACATTCTGAGATAGAAATGGGATCTGAAGAAATATCATGGGCAAAGAAATGACTGTGGGAATGACAGCATTCGGGGAAGAGTGAAAGATCAGTTAACTGCTAAAAGTGGTATACAAGGAGTGCAGTAAAAGATACACTCTTCCTGTATTGTCTTTTATAATTTCTCAGCATTTATAAAGGTTAACAAATTCAGGACATTTAATTTAAAACTATCAGAAAGCTTGATGCAATATGCTGGTTTCTACTGCTTTCCTGTATTTGCTTTCTGTGAAATATAAACAAACTACACAAGCTAAATATGTAAAACACAGCAAGTTTAAATCTTATGTATACATTTCTTCTACATTGAAAGGCAATTTACATAAACAAAACATAAACAATATCTGCATATATCTCCAGTAACATATTAAGAGACAATAATGTTCTCCTTAACCAAAAATGTACTTATGCATTCAAAATGACCATTTACATAGAATTATACATTTTTTTACCAGTGGAAATTGCCCTCATAAGTCTTAGAATATGTAAACATGACCTAGACATATCAGAATGGTATTTGTGAAATCTCCCACATGGTCAAAGCTTAGCCAAGTAATTACAGTTTACAGCTTTTAGAATAATATGTATCTCTGAACACACACTCGCACACATCGCATGTACATACGCACACAGAGTTCAGTTTTGAATATAGTGTTTGTATGATTCCTTCTTTGGGTAATTAAAACACTGAGAATTTTAATCAATTTTTTCAGGAATAAAATTTACATCTTCTAGTGATGGAAAGGTGCTACATGTTTCATTATATGCCATCTGAATTCCAGAGATCAAATAACTTACTCATACAGATTTCTGACACCTGTATACAAGGACACAGAGGCAGTGTGCTTAGAGCCACCAGTCCCACCATTCACATTCTTGGGATAAAACCCCTCAATTATAGATGGTGTGAAAGCTTGAGGCTGTACTTAGTTTTCTCACTTAGAATTGAGTTTCTCCATCCTCTTCCATCTCATCCACTCCTACTCAGTCCCTGTAAATCGCCAATACTATTTCTTGTCCAGAGACTGTCTTAGTAGAGTTCGGGTGATACAATGGTTAAGTGCATGGGCTCTGGAGCCACATGGATCTGTGTTCAGGTACTGACCTTCAGGTATTGACTTATTAGCAGTGTGAACTTTGGCAGGTTACTCACTCTGTTGGAGCCTCAATTTCTTCATCTGTGAAATGAGGAGGATACTACAGTGCCAACTTTCCTGCATTGTTATGAGGCTTAACAAATCCTTAGCACAATGCAGGTATAAAATGTACAGAAAGGATCCAAGTGCAGCTTGATGCATTCCTTATCTTTCCAAGAAGAACCTATGCTTCAGACAGGATGAGCTGGCAAGCTCACAAATTGCATTGCATGTTAAGATCTCAGGTTACATCTAGAATGCCCCTGTACCCACTGTATTAAACACATGCAAACCTTTCTTGGAATTTCTCACCTCTGTGTGCATCAACGGCTCTCAGGCACACCCCCAGCTTTCTGTATTTCAGACACCACAGGGCAAGGGTTGGGGTCCTTCTCGGTAGCAGGAAGTGGCATATGTGCAGCCACATCACCCATCTGCTGTGTGGAGACCATGCATTGCAAGGGCTATTCATGAATTGTAAGAAATGTCATTTGTGGCATCAATTGTAAGAAATGTCATTGCTTTGGTACCAATAAGAAAGTTAAAACATTTCCAATTAAATTATGACATATTATTGATTGTAAGATATATTGACTTCAAAGATATTAAAATATGAAAATAACGTGCAGCCTCGAATCCATGAAATATATTATTATAAGGAAAATGAACGTGTGCATTAAAAGGTACTTGTGCTTTCTCCAATTAGATAGGAAAAATGCTTTCTTATAGATGCAGAAATGAATTTAAATATCAACATACATGAGCTTATAAATGGAATCCAATTCTTAAATCTCCCCCAAACTATCCCTTACATAGTCACTTCCCACAGTCCCATACTGTCAGTTTTACTTGTTTGCATTTGGTTACTGACTTTTGGTGCTATTAAGATTTAATTTCCCTTTGGACATCTCTTATTTTAAATAATCTTCATAACTGCTCCCTTGCTCTCCTATCTGTACCTTCCTCCTATTTCAAATGGTATTTAAAAATCAGAATCTCATCTTTAAAATTTTCTTGCAGCAAAGACAAATTATCAGATGTTAAGTCTGCATTTTAATACTAGAATTTGTTACACATGATTATTAATTTAGGCTTCAGCCTTAGTTTGAACCTCTAAGAAGAGTGGACAATGTCCTCTATCTTCTTTCTTTCCCTGCCAGCTTCTCTTGGGGCTGCTTCTTCTCAAAGGCACCCCTTCATTAATAGGGGCTTTTCTGGGTAGTGGCTTTGCCTGTGATTAATTATCATGAACCCAACTTGGACCTTTGGCTTTCTAGCTGAGTAGCCAAGACATTTTTCTAGACTGATAGTTGGCTTCAGTTCTAATTAATGATCAGTTATTATCAGCTTAGTTCAGACTTGTTGCTCTCTCTGACTTTTTGGCTGAGTACCCTAAACACTTCCCAGATCCAAAGAGCTGGCTGAAATTTATGTTCCTTTTTTTGGCACTGTCTTGATCATTCTGATGCTTTCCCGGATCTGGAAAAGGATTTTAATTGTTTACAGCCTTGATTAATGGGTTTGCTGTTGCTTTGATAGTCCATCATTTATAACGATAAGAAACCAAAAAATAAATGGGCATGTTATATTGCTCTTGTGGGATATTTTGGTCAATTCTCTCTAAGGAGTTACTGTCTTGTTTCCTTCTCTTTTACTATTAAGTTACTAATAATTTCATTATAATTGAACTTTATCACTATTTCTAACTCCCTTCCCTACAATATTTATTAGGCTGTAGAATTTCTTACTGTTGTTTCGGCAGAATCCTTTCTCAGACAGTCTTCTGGCTGTGTATCTGAAGTTAGCTGTTCACTAAGACAGTTTGGTATCAGTTTGCCTGCAAGCACAATGTTGTTATCACTTCTTTAGCATCTATGACAAAGCTCAGTGAACTTTCTATCAAATAAATGAATCCCTTAGACTCCTAATCACTCGTTGGTTAATTACCACATTTGGCCAATAAATAATCCCCATTTAAAGTGGAACCCCAAGGTCATTGTTACTAACAAGTTTTATTCTGCACTATCAACTTGTCACCAAAGTTTGTGTTCATGTTAAAGGCTCTTCTTGATTCTAGCTATTATTTATGAAGGCTGTTGCTGTTGTGAATTAATACATTGTTAACCTAAGCTAAATGGCCTTGGCTTTCTAAATACTTGGCTCAGATGAAAATGTATATTTTTATCTGCTAGAATTCTCTGTAGCAGCTTTCTTTGTTTCTAAAAGGAAAAGAATGAAAAAAGAGTAAAGTACAGAGTATTTGGAGGATGTGATGGTTTCTACTTTTTTCTATTTCTAAAATGATTATTACACATCCAGTTTCATGTGACTTTTTCTTGACAATGTCACTAGAAGCTAAGTTTGCTCTGTTATACTTGGTGCCTTGAATGGAAAGAATTGTCTCTACAGTTTGTTTATTACTTTCTATATTGTTTCAACTATCTCTAGATATTTTTTGTTTGACAATAATCAAAATTTTACCCATGTAGAAAGTATCTCTGTCTAAGTTCACCAATAACTTCATTTTGAGAGAAATTTAAAATTTTTCCCCCATCTCATTCTTTTTTACTTCTCCAATTGATACTACAGACCCTTCAATCCTTGAAACCCTCTCCTCCCTTGGATTTCATGTCCCTACAAGGCCCCAGCTCTTCTTCTCCCTATTTACTCATTCTTTCTCTGTGCCCTCCATGGACTCCTTCTCAGTTCTGCCATCCTCTGACACTAGACTACCCAAGGGCCTGTCCTTATCTTTTTGCTACTCTGTCTACACTGCTCCCTTGGGACTATACAGTCTCTTGTAGCTTTAACCACCCACTTCTGTACTAATTGATCACAGTATCACTAAATTTAGTTTCTTCATCCAAATCACATTCACATTTCTGTTTAGAGAATTTATTCTTGGATATCCTGTTTCATTCCACATTTCAATTATTCATTTTTTAAACAATATTTTTACCAATATTGGTAAAATCAAATAAGCATTTTTACCAGTATTTATTAGCATTGGCCATTTGAAGTCTTTTGTGGTTTAATAAAAATTTGGGAACTCTTTTTTTATTTCTGTAAAAAGTTGCGACTGGAATTTTGATAGAATTTGCATTGACTCTATAAAATTTGCCAAACCAATCAAAGCTTCCATTTGGTACCGGTCACAAGTCTAAGCCCAGTGTCAATAAGCAAATTTCCTCTTTCCACCCACGAAGTAGAGAAAAAGGGAGTGAATATACGCTGAACAATCATTTAATCTAACTAATATTCTTTTCTTTCATCATCAATAACAATCAACTAGCCAAGAAGTCTCACTGATTTTTGTTTCATTGTATCTCCTATATTTATCACTTCTTAGTCATTATTCCTGAGGTGGTAGAATAGGCTTAATGTCTCACAACCTGTTCTCCAAAGTGGCTATACCATTTTTCATTTCCACAAGGAACATATGAGAGTTCCAGTTGTTTCATATCTTCACTAGTACTTTTATTGTCAGTTTTATTTGACTTATTTATTTATTTATTTGTTTATTTATTTATTTATTTATTTATTGCTATGAATATATATATATATAGTAGTTTTCCACTTCAGTATTAATTTTGCATCTCCCTAGTGGCTAATGACGGTATCATCTTTTTACACATTTTTTTTTTATGATCTGTATATATCTCTTTTGGTGAAATATTTGTTCAAATCTTATACTCATTTTTTTTTATTGAGTTGCTTTATTTCTTCTTATTGAGTTTTGAAAGCTTTGTGTATATTATGGACACACATTTTTTTATTAAATATGTGTTCTGCAAATATTTTCTCATAGTCTGTGGCTTGTCTTCTCAATCTCTTTAGGAGTCTCTTGCAAAGCAGAAATTTTTTATTTTGACAAAATTCAATTTATCAATGTTTTTCTTTTCTGGGTCTTCTTTTTGGTGTTATAGCTAAGAACTCTTTGCTTAACACAAGGTGACAAAGATTTTTTCCCCTATGTTTTTTTCTAAAAGTTTTATAGTTTTAGGTCTGTGATCCATTTTGATTAAAATTTACCATGCTTCCTGTTGTATATTACTAACATTATCTAATACTACATTACTCACCCCACTTTATTCGCCACAATCTTCCATACCTCCTCACTGTGGCTAATAGACTTTGAGAGCTATTGTTTCTGGATTACCCAGAGAAGGTCAATCAGAATGCTCCTCTGGGACCATAAAAATGGATATTGAAAAAGTGAAGTTTCCTCCCACAGGATATGCTGAACTAAAAGGGTCAAATGAAGGTGGAAAGAAAGAGGCCAACACATAGAGAGAAGTAATGGATGGGACTGACAGTAGACTCCCCCTCATGGCTCTAGGGGTTGGCATTTAACCCAGTGTCACCCTAATGACTGTGAAGCTGGGAAAAGTTCTAGTCCATTAGCAGACAGAAAATCTTACTATGAGATACTCAGACTAAATACAAAATCCAGAAGATGATGAAAGAGTTCTCAACTCTTCCTCTTGAGTCTAACCTTGTACTTCCTCTCTGTTTTTTTTTTTAACTCTCCTCCCTCCATGGCCCTTTGGGTCTTTTTAGCTCTCTTCCTCCATCTGTGGCTTTGCTGCTTCTGCTTTCTTCATGTTTTATTTTGGTTTTCATTTAAGTTTCCCTTGAGGGAGCTGGAGCAGAGAGTTGGAAATACCTAGAGAAGAGTTGAAACAGTGAGTTACATAATTGGTACTTATGAGGAAAAAATGAAGGGGAAAAAGCCCTGTCCTGATCAGGCTTCAGAGTGAACCATCTACAGACAAACAAACACAATGAAACAGATATAACTTTCACTTAATAGAACATTATTTTAATAAATCAAATTAAATCTGACTCCCAGACCACATGCTCTAAGGTGGTGAGAGATTTAATTAGAACAGTTTAATTAAATTTAATTAAAACAGTGGAAGACAAGACAGTCTCAGTTGACAGCTTTTTGAAAATGGCTTGATTCAAAGGAATTTGGAAATTAAGTCAAGGTGGTCTTGAAATACATTAGGTGACTGGACTCTGACACTCTGATGGTAAGCCAGACTCCAGTCTGCAGCTGATGAAAAGACACATAAAGACAGGACTTGGGCAAGACTCGCTTCTCACCTTGTTCAAGCTGTTCCTTTCTGAGCCATAAAAATGCAGATAGAAGTGGATGGGGGACTTCCAAAGAGAATCACTTCTTAGATGGGAGGAGGTGTTCATGAAATAGGTGTCTTGGGGACCACCATAGGAAGTAATTGAAGATGTGACCATGAACTAGAGTGATACAAGGAGGAGCCTGGCCGTCAAATGCCTGTGACCACAGTGGAGATTGGTTGTGGAAAGGGGAAATTGGCAATTTTCCTCCTATATATTCATCTGGTTGGTGAGGAGCTGAAGCGTATTAAGCTGGAGAAGAAAGTCCTACTCTTCTTTTCTCCTGAACATTGGTGAAATCTTCCGCTCCCCTACTCCAGCCTCCCATCTGCCCCTGGCAAACTGAGCTCATTACCCTCTCCAAGAAAGATCTGACCTTTTGTTTACAGATTTAACAAATCCCATGATTGACATCTTTCTCTGGTCAAAGTGAAGACAAACCCTTTATCTTGGCTTCTCTTCTTTTCTACTGTAGTAATTAACTTGAAAACTCCTCTCTAAACTTATGCCTTTATGAACAATCCAACTGTGCTATATGCAATCTTCTCAAGACCCTGGCTGAGGAATTTAATTCTTGAGATTAGAGACCTGTGCACTGAATTCTCAGCCCAGTTTTTCCTCCACCCTTCCTTTTCTCTCTTGCTTTCTCTTAGTTGTTGTTTTTTTCCCCCAAAAAAATTGCTGAGTGAAGAGAGGAAAAGAAAAGGCCTTTTGTCTGTAATTCAGCCTAAAGAAATAAAGATCCACAAATCCTTGGAGACTGAGTGGTTTGGTAGGGAGAAAAAAGAAAAAGTTAAAGAAACCCAAGGGAGAAGTGAAATTTCAAGCCAAAAAAAGTCAGAGGCTACTGTGCAGAAGGACTTGCCCCTTCTGGGGTTGTTTACCACACACTCTCTTTTCTTTTTTTGTCATTGGGGGATTTTTTGTATTTTATTTTATAGAGCAATTCCCACACAAACCATTCTCCTGGTGGGGTCTAATTTGAAAATGATGCTCTACAATTCCAAGATGGTTGTGTGTGTGTGTGTGTGTGTGTGTGTGTGTGTGTGTGTGTGTGTTTGTCAAAAGGAGAGTGGTGTAGGTCCTTGTACCTTCTTTCTCTCTTTAGGGTTTGTGCCCCCAGAAGGCAAAGACTAGCACTTCTAACTTCTACATATTTGGGAAAGTTCTGAATGGAAAACAGAAACTCAAAATTCATTTTAAACTAATTTAATTGAGTTGTAGCATAATTTGGACCTTGAACTTCTTCAGTCTGCCACATAACTAAGAGAGGCACTTCAAAGAAAGGATTCTTGCAGAACTCACCAAGAGCTATTGGGGTATAAAATGTTCACCACAGAATAGACATTTCCTAAATTAACCCTTTCACTCAGGGGTAAGGAAGCTGAGGTTTAGAGTGGGGAAGTGACTTGGAGGAAAGTCACCAGTGACTTTCCAGTGTGCATATTCTGCTGTTCTCCCATATGTAGCCAAGCTTTTTCTACTCATACTTCACTAACCAGTGTTTTATAAGTTTTCAAAACGTTTTGAAACTTCATAAATATTTTGGTAGCGGGAGTTGATGGTTTAAATTAAAACAATTCTGACTTTGTGTCAGACATTGAACCACAGGTTAGGTTAGAACAATAAATACAAACACTACCCTTTCCTGTCCACAGGCGCTCTTAGTCCAACATGAGGGATAAGACATACCCAGCAGCTGGCATGTAGGGTAGACAGAACCATAGAAACTCAAAGAGAAATGGATGGGGAAGAATTGCTTCCAAATGGGAGGAGGTGTTTATGCAGAAGATACCTTTTGAGTCACCATGGTGAATAATTAGAGATGTGACCATGAACTAGAGTGATAAGAGCCTACCCACATGAAGGAAACAGGATAAAGGCTCACTGTGAAAGGAGTGCATGAAGGACAACAGTATATTCAGTTTCAGTAGAGAATATGATGTGTGAAGGTGATTACTATAATAGAAACACAATGACAATGGCATTGAAAGTGAATTTCTTAAAAATATAGCACTGTGTATTAGTTTGTTAGGGCTGCCATGACAAAATACCACATGCTGCGTAGCTTAAAAAACAAATTAATTTTCTCACAGGTTTGGAGTCTGGAAGTCCAAGATTAAGGTGTAGGCAGGTTTGAGTTTTTTGAGACCTTTCTTCTTGGCTTGTAGATGGCTGCCTTTTTGCTGTATCCTCACACAGTCTTTCCCTATACATAGGCACCCTTGATATCTCTTCCTCTTCTTATAAGAACACCATTCCTATTGGATTAGGGCATCACACCATGACCTCATTTAATCTTAATTACTTCTGTAGAGGCCCTGTCTCTAAATATAGTTAGTTTCTAAGGTAGTGTGGTTTAAGACTTCAACATATGAATTTCAGAAGGACACACTGAGTCCATAATAACCACTACTCTGTATGATTATATTACTTCAAGACAGATTACACCTTTCTAAAAGCTACCACACTTTTAATAAAAACATTAAAATAGGTTACATGTTTACTCTTCCACATATTTTCTATGAATCTTTTATTCAAGTATAAAGATTAAAAATAGAGATTCAAAGACTGCATAAAAAAACTTAAGAAAACAATCCTGTATTTCTACTCCTAGGAATTTACCTAAGAGAAATTAAAAACATGTCTATACAGACTTATACATGAATAGTCATAGCAGCATTATTCATAAAAGATAAAAATGCGAAACAACCCAAACATCTATCATGATAAAGACATGAACAAAATGTGGTTACCCATACAATGGAATATTATTTGGCCATAAAAAAGAATGAGGTACTGATTCATTCTACATGATTGATGCTTGAAAACATTATGCTAGGTTAAATAAGCCAGATGGAAAAGACTTGATATTATATGATTCCATTTATATGAAATGTCCAGAAAAGGCAAAATTTACAGAGACAGAAACCACATCGGTAGCTGGCTGGGGCTGGAGTAGAGACTGATAGAGTTGGGTACAAAGGAACTTATTAAGGTGAAGAAGTTCTAAACCTGGATTGTGATTATGGTTATACAACTCTATAAAAAAAACATATTGAATTACATACTTGTAATGGGTGAATTTTATGACATGTAAATTATACTTCAATAAATCTGGAAATTTTTAATAAAAAAATACATGAGGTACTGAAAAATTCTAAAAAGATAAAATAAACATGAAATTTCCGGTATTCAGACAGGAAAGCTTATTCCTTTCATTTGTAGTCTGTAGAACAAAAAAGTCTGCCCCCATTGCAAGTGAGTCCTTAGTTCTGCACTGCAAGGGGTAAAGGAAGGGGACGAATTTTGCTGGCCAGTGGCCTTGTATACTGTTTCTCATCCTCTGACTAATTCCTGGTGAAGTCCGGCAAGTGATAAAATCCTGAAAAAGTAACCCTGGGAGGGGCCTCCAGGACCATTCTATGCAAACCTCTCATTTAATTGAAGCTGTTGTGAAGGTTCAGAAACCTTTATATTACTCACCCGCCCAAAATATTTGGTGAATGGCCAGATTGTAATCTTTCCCAGATGCCCTGATTTCAAATTAAGTCTTCAGTTGGGCTGTCCACATCTCTTAGCCTCTCTCAGCCCATTATCTCACCTGCAAAATGAGGACAGTAATATCTGCCCCTGCCCGTTTCACAGGGCTATGTGAAGATCAAATGAGATCAGTGATGAGGAAATGCTTTCAAAAAGCAGAAAGCCCTCTACTAAATCAAATTACTGTTGTAATAGTATTATCAAGTCAGTTATGGATCAATTTAGTTTAGAATCCAGACCAAAGGTCTACAAGAATTTACTTCCAGGTGTTACAGAAAAGTTGCAAAAATCAGACCAGCAAGAAACAAAGCAGCACTCAGAGAATTGGAGAACTCAGGTTTATTACAGTGAGTTAACTCTGAAGATCTGGGTCTGGAGCTCAACTGCAACACTGCTTATATAGAATATATTTGGCATGGGCTGATGGGTCCTCAGATAGTTACAAAGCACAGGAATTACTAAGGATTTCAGGCAGTTACAAAGAGTTACAAAAGTGTGGGAGTGGCTAGCGGGTACAGGCAGTTACATTTCTTGCTTAGACAGAGCAAGCCAAGGGGAGGAAAAGTTTTTAGTTAGTTTTTAGTTAGTAAGGCCTATGCAGCAAGTGTATCTACAGAAGCAGAACAAAGAGCTGATTCGCTTTTTGAGTGCAAATTCCTCTTTGCAGGAAGTGCAGTCATCTGTCCTGATGTTAACATGAATCATTAAGGAGAAAATGTGGGTAAATCATTAAGCTGAGCGCCAGCCTCACAAGGAAGTGGGGGTGAGCAGTTTGATCACTATTCCTTTAATCTTCCACAACATTCTCTCTTTCCAGAACATTATTATCTTCCTGCTGTGCACCCATGACACTTTAATGAATTTGATGACAATGAAATTTAGTCTATGTGCATTCAACTATGATTCCTCAAGTAACAAAGATGAAAATGAAGATTTGGTTTAGATATCTATAACCTAAAACTTATTTATTTTATCCACCTCTTTTGAAAACTAATCCATTCCTATTGGGACACCATAAAAAGCCCTCTCTATCTAATAACCTGGAAATTCCCAAGACTGTCAACTAAATGTATTTTGGAGGGTATTAATCTCTGCTAAAGGATCCCCTCAATTCAACCCCTTTCTCTGAGCTTCTTACCTCCCAAACAGAGGTTAATCTCACTAGGAACCTTCAGTGAAATGAGAGCCCAGGAAACCAGTCATCTCTGCTGGCCTAGAAAAAATACCAGATGCAGAGCTCAGCACAAAATATGATCTGGGAAAATACTTAGAATTCTAGCAAGTTCCAGGGAGTGAAAGGACAAGTTAGCGGAAAATAAGAACAAAAGTATCCATGAAGTGTTAAATCAGACCAACCCAACAGCAAGCTAATTATTGTAGCTTCTATAGAAAACCCAGGGCAGACTTAGTGATAAGGTAGGGGAAAGCTAGAGAAGCATACTCGCCTTTCACATCTGGTTACTTTTTACATATTAGGAGGATTGGCTCTGTAACAGTGATATTCAGTTCAAATGTTTTCTCTCAGTTGTCTTTTGGCTTTGTCATGATTTTTTATTTCCCATACTAATATATTTTATTTTTACATGGTTTAAATTACAGCTCTTTCCTTTCATTCCATCTGGATTTTGAGTTGTATTTAGAAAGCATGTCCTCACAGCTATGTTATAGAGAAAGTCACCCACATTTTCTTTTAACCTAGTGGGTTACATTCTTGGTCACTCTGGAGTTTACTTTTGTAAGGTCTTCACAATATTTATTTAAAAGTATATTTTTTTTTGCCCAGTGATTGGAGATGCTTTTATCATGTACTAAATTTCCACATATATTTAAGTCTCTTCCTCAACTTCTTATCCTAGTCTGTTGATCAGTCTATCCCTGTGTTAGTATCACACTGTTTGAATTATAGAGGCTTTCAAGTACATTATAATATCTGGTAGGTAGCTCTTTTTTTCCAGTGTTTTCCTGACTATTCTTGCATGGTTTGTTTTGTTTTTCTGTGTGAACCTCAATATCAATTTGCCTAGTTACAGAAAAAGGCAAATTGTTAGAGAATCACATTAACTTAGGAAGAAATGATATGTCCACAATACTTATGATACTGAGTCATCCTATCCAAGAACAGGGATTTCTTTCTATTTGTTCAAGACTATGTTTACATCTTTCAAAAGTATTTTAAAGTATTTTTTCCATATAAAATCTGCATATTTATTTTTAAGTTTACTGCTAGATGTTGTATCATTTTTGTTGCTACATTCTGTTACTTTTTAAATCCAAGCTGTGCAGGTACTTGATCTTGGATTCTAAATGAAAAGTAACATATTCTTTTCTACCCCCATTTAGTTTTTTCTTTATACATTTCACTAGTCTCTTTGACATGACCTGAGAGTATCTCTATTGACTACGTGGGGTGAACATGAAACAATAGTAGGTCTAAAGTTTAAGACAAGATGACACAAGACAGTGACGAATAAGGTCTTTGGGTCTTAGCGAGAAAGAATTCATATCTGTCTATGAACAAAGATAAGAAGTTGCAGGACTCTCACATATTTAAAAATCTGAAATTGGACTTAACTGGCCTGCTTTTCTCAGTCAAGTAAACTCTATCAATCTTTGTGACATCTTGGACAATTTTCTAAACTCTCCTCTTCTTGGTCTAACATAATACCATATACTTATGAGTAATAGTATTGAGTTGATAAATTCCTTCCATAAATTTTCCTTTCTTAACATCTCCCTAATACTTTCATGATCCAAACTGTATGTGGCCATGGAAACCTCTGATAGATAGTTGTCTCCAAGGCTATCTGTAAAACCAGGTTAGAGGAGGCCCTGGGAATTGTAATACACATCTCAGAATGTACATTTCTGTCAGATTTCAGAATCAGGGGTCTCTAGCTGGTTTTCTCAAGTAGTTGGTACATAGTTCTGCTGAGATAATCAATAGATGACTTTTACTCTAAGCCAGCTATCTCTTTTCTCTCCCAATGCCTTTCTCCCAATGGTATTTTAATCTCTTAGACCCAAAGAGGACTGAGTGAAAAATCTAGACAGGTCATAGAAAATGCAGTGTTGAAAAAGCTGTTGAAGACTCTAGGTTTTTGGCAAGAAGACAAATCCCTACTGGACCCTTTGCCTGTAATACCTCTTTTTCCACCAGTTTCACTGTACTCCTGGACACCCTTCTTATGTAATTTTTCATGACATCCCTCTTACCACTCAACAGTGTAATTGTTCCTTCATCTGTCTTGCCATTAAATTTTAAGCATGCTTCTATTATCATTTTAATCACATTTCATTATAGTCCTCTCATTATTTGTTTATATCTCTCTCTACCAACTAGGTTTCAGGTTCTTGGAGAGCAGAAATGTGTTTCATTTATCTCAGTATCCTCAAGATCTAAGCAATTTAATTGAATGAAATGACCAAAGGAAAATATTTGAATTTTTTTTCTTATTCACCATTTTATATCTATTAGTCATAGCCTCAGCAGGAAGCAGTGCTATGAGTATTACCCAGTTCTCATTATCAAGAGACCCAAGACAGAGCTCCTTGGTGGAAGTATGCAGTGTGCTTCAAAACCAGTCTCCCTTTTGGCCTATTGATGAAATCTTAATTGGTAAAATGTGAATTGTAATAAAGATTAAATAAGATAATGCATCTAATGCACTTATTAGTGAAATATTAATTAAAATATTAGTAATTTTATACTGCACAGACTGATAAGAAAAATTGGATTACAAATAATAGAACTACTGAGTAAAAAAAATTGTTCTCCACCTTTTTCCTAGCACTACATATAAGATGGGTGACAGCACATGTGGACATATTCCCAGGACATATTCCTATGGACTGGCATGTAGATAAGGATATGTACAGATTTCAGGCAATTTCAGGTACATTTGCTGGAACTCTCTCCTTTCCTTATGTCTCAAGAAAGCATACTGCAATGTCTAAGATTAAAAATGGCATAGTTATAAAAAACAACATATATACTCTTATTAACTTATTTTTTAATGTACAAAACTCAGTTCTTCACTATGACTAATAAATTACTCCAGCTACCTCTGTTTTGACACACCAGAGCTTTGTGAAACCCAGTTGCTAAGATCCATTATTATAGATCCCAGGGGCTCAAGGCTGACTTTTGTCACACTGTGAGATGTTCACAACCTCTTCCACTAACCATAATAATTCTCGAAAGTAGGCTCTGTCAAATGTATCCTCAGAATATTATCATGGATAGTCATGACACAGATGAAGTTCCATTGTCCAATAGATGCTTTAAAGCTCAGGGTCCTGGCAGGAAAGAGATGGCAAATTCAACGGAGATATTAAAGAGAGTTTGATAAAGGCACTGTTTACAAAGGCTGGGGCAGGTTTAAATGAAACCAGCAAGCACCCACAAGCTAGCACCAACAGGAAGTTACTACTACCTACTTTCTTGGGAGAGCAAAGAATTAACCATTGGAACCAAGAGAGAGCTGTAGCTATTAGAAGAGTCTGCCTATAAAAAAAGAGCTGCTTACAAGCCCTGGCCCAGCAGGTGGTTATCCAGGAGAATAAATATGTGAAGGTCTTTCCCATCTCCTACCTCTGCCTCCCATTGGCTAAACCCAACTGGAATCTGGAGGGCAAGGGCCCTATATGCATTCCACACAAGCCACTCTTCTCAGGCAGAGAGCAGGGTGAGGGCTGCAAAGAGTATATGGAGGGACAAATGGAAAACATCCAGCAACACTGTCAACTACCTCTTTTCTTCTTGGTTCTCCACTGTGATTTCTAGCCCATTTTTAGATGTACTGGACAAGATATGAGTCATTTTCAACTTGGTCTAAAGGAGCATGCTTTTTTTTTTTAATCAACAGAAGTAGAAACATCTAGACTCAGAAGTGTGCAACTAAACCATAGCTTCATCTCAAATCTAAATAAAAGGAAATCTCAGTCATGCCTTTCCCAGGCCATTTTAATTAACTTTGTTGGGTAAGTTCTAAATGTCTCACTCCCTTTATTTTTGTTTTCAGATTATCAATTATGCAGAATGTATAGATAAAAATTAATAGAATTTACACTGAAGGTGAGGGGAAAAAATGAAAAAGAAAACAAATGTTATAATTATAAGGAAATTTTTTCCACCCTTCCTTTGTAATTCTTTTCATACTTGCTAAATAGGATTTTGATGGTTGACAGAACTAAAAGTCTCTTGTGTTCACTCTGATGACACATCTCCTTCTGAGAGAAATAAGCAGAGGTCAGGCAGCTGAGAGTTTTGAGAAGACACCAAATATTTAGTCTTTTTAATATAACATTTTTACTGGTTGTTAAACTAATAATATATACATGTTAATTATATATATTAATTTGAAAGATACAAAACTATATAAATAAAGAAATATATATCTTCACCTAACAGTGGTAATTATTATTAAGATTTTATATTCTTTTTTACTTTTTTCTATACACAGATTTCCCAGATAGGCATATACAGAGTGCAGTTTTGCATCCTCCTTTATTATAAATACATTATAGAATAACATTCCTCATATTATTAAGTAAATTTAAAATAATAAAATTTGAAGACTGTATCATATTTTATATGTGAATGGTGTCTTAGTCCATTTGGGCTGCTGTAACAGAATACCCTAGGCTGGTTGGCTGAAACAACAGATATTTATTTTTCACAATTCTGGAGGCTAGAAGTCCCAGATCAGGACACCAACATGGTTTGGTTTTAGTGAAGATCTTCTTCCTGGTTTACAGACTGCTATCTTCTTCTGGTGTCCTTCCATGTTCTTCTTATAAGGGCACTAAGCCCTTCATGGGGTCTCTACCTTTATAACCTGATTAGCTCGCAAAGGCCTCATCTCTTGATATCATCCTATTGGGGGTTAGAGTTTCAACATATGATCTTGAGAGACACAAAGACATGTAGTCCGTGACAGATGGTTATACCCCAATATATTTAACCATTCTCCCATTATCAAACATTTAGGTTTTTCCAATTTTCCTTATAACGAATAAGCTTACAGTGAACAGCTTCATTCATAATTCTTGTAAATCAATGAAATTTATTAGAACAAATTGCTTGAGGCAGTTACAAGTTTAAAATTTCACTTTAGATCTTGCCAAATTGCAATCTAAAAAAGATTGTACTAATTTACATTCCTACCTGCTAAGTATAAGAGTGCCTATTTTTAGAGAATCTGGCTGAAACTGAGTATTGAAATTTACATTTATCTTTCTCAATGGCATTTTGTTATTGTTTGAACTGACATATCTTTGTTTAGTGAGAGTGAACATTTTTTTCACACACTGTAGGCCATTCTACTTCTTTCTTTGTGAATTGTCTGTTCCTGCAGTTTGGCAGCTAAACTTTCTTCCAAATTTTTGTTCCTCTCCCGAGAATCACAAAACTTTGTATAACTTTATTCCAATTCATTGAGTGTTTTCAGATGGTTGGTTGCTTTTAACAGAGTAAGTTGATTCCAAAAATGTCATTTCAGTTTGGCTTTTGACAGAGAAAGGCTATATGTTCAGGTGAATGCTGCCCAGACTGTTTTTTAAAACCATAACTAACATAATCTTAATTGTCTCTCTGAATATATTAAAATACACAGTAGCTTACAGTTTTCGGTTCATAAGTCAAAATCTCTTGGAAACATGTTTTTTTTGTTGGCCTCTCTAGGCCTAATTAGGACTATATGATCCTGTTTAGGTACTGGCAAGAGTGAGAAAAAAACATTTTGGTTCTGCATAGGCCTTTTGACTTGAGTTTTCAACTTGATATGAAGCCCAGAAATGTTACTACAAATGTGTTCCTGAGTGCCTGAGTGCTTTCCTACTGTTTCTATGGTAGGTAGTGATGAGATTATGTCCATGCTTGAACACACCTTACAGTAACTACTAGACATTAGTGATCCCATGAGAAATCCATGAGAGGGAAGTACATAGAATCATTCTCCATTGCAAGTTGTACAGCAGGAGCAAAGTAGTATTTGTTCAGTGCTTTCCCATTTTCAAAGCATGTTCTCATACCTGTTCTCATTTGACTGTCACAACAACCACATGAAATGCTGGATACCATCATCCTCATTTTTGCAAGGATAGAGAAATGACTTGCACACAGTCACATAGGTAGTAAGTGCTAGTCAGTGGTCAAAATCCTGGCTTCTGCCTGTGAATTGTTTCAACTATATTCTCCTGCCATGCTGGTTGTGGGTTAACTGAGCACCCTTTAGAAATGTAACAGGATCATGAAGCAAGAATAGAAAAAAAGAACAATAACAAAACACACCCACATACAAGATACAGCCTTGAATACCATCTTACTCAATGATCTGGAGAGGGAAAAAAAAGAGATTTGTGTGATCTTTGCAATGAATAGTTACATTCTTGGTCTTTGCACATGCCCCTTACTATATGATTATATTATATCACTGCACTCTGAGTGATCATATTTCCTGTGTCCTGTTGAAGACTTTAACATTTCTTTCTTTATTCTGTCAATCCACCTTAAGCTTTTACGGTGTTACAGTCATCATTGACTCTACAAAATGATGCAGCTTTGCTTAGGCCAGAGCATGCAGGTGGACAGCTAAATAAAAAAATCTGAGGAACTACATTGCAGTGAAATGTGCCACTTCTTCTGTAAGAGTCAACTATCCCTTCTCATTAGCATCACTTTTGCCAAAACTAATGTAAAACAAATGTAAAAGGATACATTTGATGAACTTTGAAGGTGACCCCAATGGTGTATTTGGATATTAACTTCCATAACTTTATCATTTTCACTGGAAACTTGAATGCTTGATTGTGAATGGAATTGGGTGACATTTTTCCTTAGCATATATGTAGGTGTCTACTCAGATTTCCTAAGCATGGTTGAGTTTCCTGGGAGAAAAGAAATTTAAACTCTAAATCCTGTCCTCAATATCAGGAAGATGTAAAACAATGATTTTGTCCTAGCCCTACTGAGACCATATTACTGGAAGATACTGTGTGGTTTCTACTCAGAAAGCCACACTCAGAATGTCAGACAAAATCTAAATGATCAGAACTCTCTGAATAAACTGATAATAAAACCCTCCACAGACATTCTGAATGACATTTGCCCCAGGGTAATTCTCTGCTGGTCTGTAACTATTGAGGGAGTCGTAACACTTTGGGGTCCAGGGAGCTTTCCTCTATTTACCACTTGGCTAAGCATAATATAAGAGTTAGAGCGTCTTGTTATTACCACTTTTAAAGGGGTTAATGAACTAGCTCAGTGCTGTGGTGGTCAAGAAAGCACAACTCATTCTGAAATAAAAATGAGATAGAAGTTTAGGCAGCTTAACTGTGGATATGTGATTGCATGATTCCCTCTTGCACTAAATCCTGGCGAATGGCTTCACCATCTTTCTAGAAAAGCCTCCAAGATGATGGCAAAGTAGTGACTAGAACACAGACTATTATTCCTGCATTGTTTCCATGTCTCCCACTAACTAGTAAACTTTTTATTAGCCCTGAGCAAACTATTTACAAAATAAAAGTTGTAGAGTTTAGATCTCTCAAGTTTCATGATTCTAAAAAAAGAAAAATATCTTTACTTGAAAAAGGTATTTCTTCCCCCAACAAACAGCAAGATCGACCTATTAACTCATACTTCCTCATCCTTTAATCCATTGCATGGAAATTAGGCCTCCTTCTAGCATGTAGGGACATACATGTAAAACTCATACCACCTTAATGGAACATTTATTAGTTCAGAAAGTAAGACAGAGAGAAGAGGCATTCTCTTACCTACCAAGAGTCCAACATGCCAGCAAAATGCCTACAGAGAACTATGCAACTCATACACAATTCTATCAAAGCTGGACATTTTCATGTACATGATGAGGTTCAAGTACTATCTGCAGATAACATGGATTTTTTATTTGGAAGTGTTAGAATTATTCAGTTAACTATCTATCCATTTCTCATTCTTCTTAACATTTAAAGATAAAATAACCTTTATAAGCAAATTAAAATATTTTTAAATTAAAAAATTACTCTCCAGATATCCAAAAGCAACAAACACATTTATAATAATAATACACAAAATTGACAGTCTATCCTTAAGCAGACATTAAGTGGTTTCAAATTCTTAGAGAAATTTTAAATTTTAATTTACATTCATTCTATATTTTTATTATCACTAGGTGAGACTGGTTATGTTCTAGTTCATACATCTATCTTTACTGAGTAATAGAGATTGCACTTTTCAATTAGGTGACTTTCAATTAGATAGACTTTTCAATTAGGTGACTTAATTAATCCCAATCCCTCCACCCCTACTTTTTAAACCAGTTTTATAAAGCTTCTGTGCTGACTGGAAAATTACTGTTTGGCTATCGCCCATGAGAACATAACACTCTAACAATAAACTTTCTGCTTCTGTATCCCCCACTTGCACAACCAACCTGTGGGTTGACAGTTAGTAAAAAGAAGAAAAATAGACTTGTGTGTTCAAACAGGATGAAGAATAGGGCTTAAAAACCCTGTACCTCTACATTTCGGGGCTACTTAGTTTGGGGTCTGCATACCCCTGGCAGACCCGGCTGGCTGAATAAAGAGTGTTTCCTATAACTCACTGGTTTCTGGTGGCCCGTGTGTCTATTGGAGGCTGGTGGCTACAACACTTCAAAACTTGCATACCTTTAAGATCTGATTAATACAACATCTCAGAAAATGTGTTGATAGGAAAATGAGAAAATTATTTTCTTGATTATTTATTAAGTAACTTTTATAACTAATCACTAACTAATTATAACTAATCATTAACTAATACAATAACCTTATGATTGTAATTTTCTCAAATAATCCTATTATAGGGTTTAAAAAAACTTATTCTGTATATTTATTTATCATTATTATTCCTACATTTTGAATACAATGTTTATGGGGAGAAAAGGGAGTAGAGAGGGCCATCTTCATCAATCCAAAAAGTATGATTATTTGATTTCTTGGGAGCTCTCTTGTAATTCATATTTTTAATTTGCGAAAGTCAGTGCCTATAGTAAAACATAAAGCTTTTCTCATACCCTCCAATTTAGTTCCCATCCTGCTAATCTGTAATCAAATAGCCCCATCAACACTTAACCTTATCCAGCAGGGGGAAAGGATATATTTTATATCTTCTAACATTATTTGGAAAATACACAGCACACCTCAGCTGTATTTTAAAATTCTGAATAATTAGGTAATGCAACATTTCAACTTAATGATTCAGGCAACCTAAAAGCAAACCATAAGTAACTAATGAACATGTTTCAAATATTCATTAGCAAGCCAGTTACATGAAACTCAGAGCATATTTTCCCAGAGATGTAACCTTGTTTTTGGTGGGTAGATTCCTAGGCTAACCTTTTCAGGCTCCTTTACCCAAGGAAGAGTATTTTAGTCTCACTAATTGATCCCAGTCCTTCAAAGGCCTCCTCGTATAGTAGTTAAACCCAAGTTTTATCACTAGTCACAGTTTACTTTCCTGTAAAATGAATATATTGATTCTTACCTTTTTAAGAAATAAATAAAATAATAGAAATAAAGCACCTAATACAGGGCATGGCACAGAATAAATAGTGATAATGACTGTGATGACAATGATGACGAAGACTTTTGAATTCTAGGCCTTCTGAACTCAAGGTAAAGGCAAGTCTAAGAAGTTTCTTGAACCAAGAGTGTGTTTATATTATATTTAAGAAAATGCATGGTGAGTATATTAGTTTTCTAAGGCTGCTGTAGCACAGTGCTGGCTGGCTTAAACAACAGCAATTTATTTTTTCAGAGTTCTAGACTGGAAGTCCAAAATTTAGGTGACAGCAATGTTGCTTCTTTCTGAGATATGCACGAAAGAATCTGTTCCCTGGCTCTCTGCTGGCTTCTGGTAGTCTCAGGCATTCTTCTTATGCCTTCACATTGTCTTCCCTCTATGTACATCTGTCTCTCTGTCCAAATTTTCCCTTTTTATAAGGACACAGTCACATCGAATTAGGGCCTAACCTCACAACCTTACCATTAACTTGATCTTTTGCAAAGACCCTATTTTCAAATAAGGTCACATCATAGACACTGGAAGTTATGACTTTATCAACATAAGAAACATCCAGACCTGTAGAGAATTTTTATAAGGGTTTATTTGAGCCAAAAACTGATGACAATTGCTGGGAAATAAGATCTAAAATGTTCTGGAGAATAACAGTTTGTAGTTACTTTTATGCATTTGGAATTACAGAGAAAATTTACAGAAGATTACGTGAAGAAGATGGAAGAAAGCAAGGCAGAGACTGGATTACAGGACAGTTAACAAGATTATGTGCTTGTTCTTCTAAAGGTGGTTACGCCTTCAGGGGGTATCACTTCTGGCATTTCAAACCTGTGTCAACCTAGAGATGCACAGAGCAATGCACAGGGCTAGCTTACAAACTTTTCACTTAAAGAAGTTATTTGCATGGGGCTGGCTACCCACCATGACCTGCCCAGGTAAGAATTTATGACCATATCACTCCGTGAGGTTACTTTCCATAGAACCCTTTTTCATACAAAACTTCAACATCTTTTTTAGGGGACACAATTTAACACATAATAGTGAGTTAAGTGAACAATTTCACTGAGCATCTCCACAGAAATGCTGTAACAGGCTTCACAAAGGAGTGAGAGAGAGAATCTCAGCATCCCTGGGTGTTGTGGTGCGATTAATTCTAAGACCCGTGGAGCCAATTAAGATGAATTATGAGCCTTTATTAGCCAGCCAGCGACTGACTCTCTACCACACAGGGTTAGAGAAGATCAGCACCGAAGTTTTAGAGTGAGGCAGTTATATAGCCTAGAACAAGCAAGCAGATTACAGAAGCAGAAGTTGGCCATTAGCACAATTCATCACCTAGTACCACCCCCTGGTTAACAAGTAAGTGGATTATAGAAGCAGACATTGGCCATCTTCATCTTATACAATACACCTCCTAAACCATATCCAAGCAAATAGGACAACTTCTGGTATCTAAAGATATTTCCTCCCTGTAGCTGACTTTGCTAGTTGTCTCACTTAAAAATTTTCCACCCTTAACATGAGTCCATGGACAGAGGCAAGGTGACCACTCAGTGTAATCACTGCCATCACAGGAGAGCAGCAGCTCTGAGAATTATTTAAGTGCAGCGGTGGTAAACCCAACAGCCTGTATTTCTTAAAGGTAAGGCAAATCACTCACCAGCTTGCCCAGATATTGAAATGTAAGCTTCACACTTCTTTTTCCTTTCAGATAATCAGATTGCCTCCCTTCCTAAGCTACATAAGCATCTTAAGAAACTAGTTATTCTTTCTGGCTATTAGGGTCCCAAATGAATCATTGTATAATTCAATTCCTAGGAACAATTTTGCACTTTCTCAAAACTCCTCAAAATAAAATGAATTTTATATCTAGTAAATGTTTAAAACAAGCATAAGCCTCCTAGCACTTTCAGAGAATGAGGTAATCATGAACTCTAACAAATGAATTAGGGTGTCCCAGTTCTCCCTAAGTTTGGAATTACGGTATTTAATAGTACGCCTGACATCTGGAAGGAAAACTGACTCTCCCTGGTGACTAATTTACAACCAGGAAGTAATTTCTCCACTGGGTGCCTATGGACCAGCAAAGTTTGTTTGATGTTCTTCTAGGCCTGCAGTGACCCAGGGAGGGAGCAATCTAGCTTCACTCTTCCTGCAGACAGAACAACCCCTGGGGCTCTAGGAGGGGAGGAGATTCTTCTCTAAAATTGCTCAAGTACTTAAGATAATGCTTGGAATTTCCAAATATCTCAACTAGTTAGTTTCAATCAATATTTTAAGTGAGAAAAAAAGTTCAGGGCTCTAACAATCTGGTAGATAAAGAAGCCATAGCAATTGTTGAGGAATAGTCCCTGGCTGACTCACTTCTCTTCTCTGGCCCAGCTGGCCCCTTCTCCATCCTTCAGGCTCAGCTGAAATGTCTTTTCTGAGACAGCTTTCATGATGATCCCATCTTCATTATTCCTTATTACATCATCCTAGCTAGTTCTTTCACAGTCCTACTATCTATCTACAATTATTTTATTGATTTATTTGGTCTGTCTTCTCCACATGAATATAAGCTTCAGAAGACTAAAAGCCTTGCTCATCTTCTCTGCTTTAGCTCCAGTGTCCTATACTGTGCCTGGCACAGAGTAGATGTTCAATAAATATGTGTTGTATGATTAATGTTCTAAACAACAGCTCAGGTGAACCTACACCGTGAGAGCCCCTGATGCCTGGTGTTCAAGGTGTAGTATAACATGGGCTGTATCAAGCAATGAAATACTGACCTGTAAAATATTATTTTCTTGAATATTCACTCTGGCCTAAATAAACAGAAGGAGCCCTGAGAAATTAGCCTGCAAGGCTGATTTAGGAGAATCATTGGCAATTGTGTCAAATTTTGTACACTAATGTCCTAAGTACAGATGCTATTTATAAGAACTTAACACCAGGAAAAACCGTCTGGGGCTAACTCCATGGGAATGAGGCCCTTTTTTTATGTCATGGATGATGTATGAACTGATGGCTCATGAAAGGTGAAGCTCAGACTAAGTTATCGAACTTTTTCCTTCTGAGTTATAGCTCTGCCAGTATACTGGACTGGTTACAGTCACTGACAAGGGCTGAGCTGTCTGTGGGCTTGTTTATATTACTGAAGAAAAGTGACAATATGGCCCAATTTAGTGCCTACAGTCCAGCATAACTAAACAAATTCTGTTTCCAGTCCAAGCTGAGGTTCACCTAAGCTGAGCTGGATTTATGGCAAATACATTCCAAAGAGAGCCATTCAGTCTATGGTGCTTATTTGGGGCCAAATAACTTTAAAAGCCACAAATTAGGACCCTCTAGAAGCCTCATAAGAAGAAATATTCTTAAATGACACAACTAGATTTCTGACGTCTGGAGCTGGTGTGTATTGGGCACGTCTATTTGCAGTAGTAAGGAAAGTTCATAGGGTCACCCAGAGCTACCTAACTAGTAACTATCCCACAGAGGCAGAGAGGCTCAATAACTCAGAGTCCAGGAGGGCTTCTGCTTGGCTGTGGACTTTTAATGACAACATTCATCACTGAGTTAAGGGTTTTAAAGACAAAGATCTTCTAGAAAAGGCAAGTTTACCTGCTCTGTGGGCAGGTCCAGAGAAGGGAGTCTACCAGGCCAAAAACACAGGACTTCCTCCCATGAGAACAAAAATAAATACTTGGGGGAAAGAAACTGTATAAAAGATTTAGAACTGCTTTACTGCTACAACTTCTGTGTTAAAGAAAGTGAAAAAAAGTTCCAATAAAATTTGCCTCCTATCCTTTTGCAGAAATAAATTGTGCTAAAGTGCCAAATGGAGTAGCATTTCTGCGTCCATCTTCTCCCTTTGCAGTGGAGGGAGGGTCATGGACTTTCATGAATGTGTGGACCCTCTAAATGGAGAAATGTGAAACAGTTTCAAGGGTCCATGCATTCTATTTTAAGCCCATTCATGGACCCTCTAGAGATCCCTGTTTTAATGGAACAAAAGTGCCCCACTGTTGGGTTAAAACTGGAGGATGTTGTCAAGAAGTGATTTTACAGAGAGAAAGATGGGAGAGAAGGGAAGGGAGACGTCCTTGGCTCTGTCTTCAAAATCTGGAGCTTTAAGTCCCAATACAAAGTTTAAGCATATGCCAATGATACATAGTAACCAACCTGACAAAAGGGGAACTGGAGCGATTTCCCCACTGTCTGGCTGTTAGAGCAAGTCTCTGATGAGGTCCAGTCGCTGTGGCCCACTTTCCTCCTTCTGCAATCATAAATGATTCGACAAGGTTTATCGCTAAAAATAATAGCCATGTTAGGTACAGTGAACACTGAGATCAATGTTTTTCTGTTACGAACTTTTGGAGATAGATATTATCACTGCTATTTTACAGATAAAGCTATAGACCCTAGGATGGGGGGACTAACATTTTTAACATCTTCTACATTCCTTATTTCTTAAAATGTTGACAGTTCTAAGAGACATGTTAATATACCAATTTTATTAATGAGAAAACTGAATTTAGAAAGTCTAGGTGATTTCCAAGGTTATATAGCTAGTTAGTAAGTGACAGAGCTGGGAACTAAACACAGAAGTGGCTGGCTCCTAAGTCCCAGATCTGTCAGCTGCAACACCCAGCTAAGGGACTAATCTACTGCTCTTATGGGACTGTTTCCATAGCAGAGCACATCTCCAGATTCCTAACTTGCATATTGTAGATCCATTAGAAATGTCACTTCTCCCAGGTGATGGTCTGATCATCAGATCCGCTTTATATTATCTCTTTCAGTCTGTATAAACATTCTTGCAACAAGGAAACTAGGCTTGGAGAGATAAAGTGACTTACTCAAAGTCACACAGCTGAGCCTCTCTCTCCAAAATCTGTTTTCTTTCTATCGTATCATTTGACACCTGTAAGAAATCAAGGAATCCCTTTAATGAATATTAATCACGCATTTGCTGTCTGGGGTTTGTGCTGTTCTCCATGCTGTGCATCCCGGCACATGCAATCCCCCAGCTCCAAGATGCGTAGATGTTTGCTCTCCCAAGGAGTAACCAAATTAGAATATACTGGCCCCCTTGTTTTCAGAGAGGGTCCAGAGTGTATTAAGCCCCGGAAAAGCGAGCCTTCAGTGCTCAAGTTGTGGCTGCTTTTGTAAAATCAAATATTAGATGATATCAAAAGTTGCAGCTCTTAAAGTCAGAGTACAGAAGGACTTTTGCCAGACTTCCCAAGTCTTCACTCCTTTCTGTATGTGCTTGTCTGCATGGAAGGGCAATAGAGCATGGTGGTTAGGGGAATAGATTTGATACAATAGATTGCCTGGCTCCAACTCTCACAAGTGGGTCACTTTCAGCAAGTTACTTATCCTCTCTGTGCCTCGGCTTCCCCAACTGTACAATGGGACAGATTATAAGATTATAGGAAGATTATAAGATTTAACATTTGTAAAGCACTTAGGGAGTTATGGGGGTGGGTAGAGGGAGTGTTAGTTATATAAAATATGCATCAACCTGGGACAAGCTGCTGTGGCAGTATAAATCTCTTTTACTCTCAGAGTAGGTCAATCTGTTGTCAAGAATTCTCTTCAGTCCTAGAGGGCAAAGTCTAGAACTTGACACCCACAGAAGCAGGGGCTATGTATTGACTTACCCAAGCCTCCTAAAATGCAGCCCAGGTGAAGCCCACCTTTTATATGAGCCAAGCAATTGACTCATACTTCAGCACTGGTCATATATTCCAAGGGGTCAGTTCATCCCAAGCACCTTCTCCTTCCAAGCTCCACAAAGCCCATCTTATCTTGAGAGAAAACAAGAAGAAAACAAGTGAAGGCTTTCAATGGCTCTCTGTTTTAAAAGTTGTGCACAGAGCATTTTCTATGATATGTATGTTATGTCTTTTCAGTTTACAAATGAAAAGCTTAGATAGGTTAACTAACCACCCCACTCAAGAGACACAGCTAGTTAGTAACAGAGCTAAAATCTGAATACACATCAGGATTTCCCCCTTGTCTGTGTTCTTTATGAGGTTTCCTTATGTGAAGGCTGGATGGGAAGAGGCCTGCTAGATGTGGGAAGAAAGGGCAGACTGGTAGGGGCACAGCATGAGCAAAACCATGGGACGACAAAAGTGAAGGGCTTATACTGAAAAGCAGAGAAACCTTGGGCTGTCCTGGTAGAGAGAGTCCTATGACTTTCAACAATTTTAAAGTCAGGTGGAATTTAAATATTTCTCCCTCCTTTCCGCCCTAAGCCCTGCAACAATTTGTAATAATAAAATTCCAAAAGAGTAGAGCAAAGAAGAGTAGGTTATGAAGAGAAGAAATATTAGCGCAGTTATTTGCAGCGACAGCCAGGTTGTGAATGCAGATGGAAGCATGGTGTGAACAGGTTCAACAGACATCAGATTGTCCCACGTGGCGCACAGAGGTTGTCACACACCCTGCCAACAAGATTTCACGTGGAGGTTTTGCTACACCGCTGTCCCCTTCCCCAGGTGATTCCTGGTTCTGATTACAAAACAGGCAGTGACAGACTGGGCACCTCTGAGACAGCTACTCAGAACTCCTTCACTCATCTTTTCTTAAAGAAAGAGTTTGGGAAAAAAAGTAACATGAAAACCTACAGTTCTTTCATCAGCTCTTTCCTCTTAATAATTTCCCTTCAGTTCCATTTTTTTTCTTTCTTTTATTACTCTTTTTTAATTTATGGAATCTTCCACATGCTAAGTGCCACTCCACTTCTATGAAGTTTAAACACAAAGGTAAGCTTTTGTTTTCCTAAGGAGATACACTGATGAAAATCTGGAGGGTTCAAATTAAATGCCCAGACAAGATTCCAAATCAGCACTTAATTCCTCATCTCCACAATCTCACTTGGCAAGCTGCCCATTCATTTATCTAGTCATTTACTTGGTCACAAGTATTTATTGAGCATCTACTATGTGCCAGGCATGGTCTGTGCTCTGGAGGCACAATGGTGATATGACCCCGGCTCTTCTGGAACTTAGTCTAATTGGTGATAGAAAGATACAAAAAACATTGACACAAATGCTCTGGTAGGATAAAAATTTTAAGTTACGATAACACATAAGAGAAATTCCTATTTTTATGCTGGAGGGGATGTCAGATTGAAATTTTGTCCTCAAATCTTTACTCCTCCCTGTATCCATGCTTTTGTCATGGCTTCATCACAAGTGACCTGTGGCTTTGGGCTTGCCCATGAGATTTGCTTTGGCCAGTGGCATGTGGGCAGAAGTGATGGTATGCCGATTCCACGTGTAGGACTTAAGAAGCATCATACATTTCCACTTGCTTTCTTGTACCTCTACGATTTTGATGACCATTTTGGTCCAAGGGAGATGTGAAACATGTGGAGCAGAGCCGCCCAAGAAGACCCAACAATCTTCAGGGAGAAGCAGAGCCACCAAGCCAACCCAGGCTGTCAGCCAAACCCTAGTCAAATCTATGGACATGGGAGTCATAATAAACATGTATTGTGTTAAGCCACTACATTTTGGAGTGGTTTGTTATGCAGCAGTACCAAACCTTTACAGAAACTGGTACTATAATAAAATCTTAAATTATATGGTATTGGCTTTGGGCCTAGAATGCAGACTGAAGCTGAAGAAATATCAGGGAAACTGTTAGAGAGGTTGAAAAATTGTGACCTATGTTATGTAGTGATAAAACATCTGGTAAAACTGTCACCTAAGTTACCTTGGAAGATAGAAAATGTACTTAATGAGCCTGAGCCTTAGGCAAGAAGACAGCAAAGCAGAAGTTCACAACTGGAAGCTGGTTGCTCTCATCTGCAAATGATACAATACAGAGCAGGGAAGAATGAGCCAGATTGCAAACAGAACTTAGACGATACATAGAGAAATGGGTTGGAAATAAAACTGTTTTTTATTCCCAGACTTTCCAGCCAGTAAAAGGGTCTAAAATACAATACAGACTAGAGATAAAGATAAATAAAGGGTATGGGCATTGAGATACAGCTTGGAAACAAAGACCCATCCTAGGCACTCCCAGTTATGCTAAGTCCTCGGGGAAATGAACAAACTCTTAAAGACACAAGGTGGCATCCAGTATAGTGTTCTCAAACTTTAGCACCTTTCAGAATCACCTGGAGGGCTTTTTAATACAGATGCTTGTATTTGATTCTGAGTCAAAAGATCTGGGGAGAAACCCAAGAACATGTATTTTGAACAGGCTCTCAGGTTATGGTGATGCTGTGTCTTTGGTAGTCCTGGTCTAGGAGGAGATCTTTTCAGTTGGACAACCAGGTTCCTAGAAAACTTAAGGGTATAATAGCACAGAAGCCTGATATGCCCCAATTGACAGCATATTAGAAGATATGGAGAAAGAGTGAGAGAAAGAGAGACAGGGAAACAGAGACAGAGGGAGGCATGTTCCAAGTGATTTTTGACAAGAGTGGACTAGAATAAAATACATTTTAAAAAACTCATAGGAGTATTTTTTTACTCAGAAAAATTTAGGGAAATTAAAACATCAATTTCAATATACTACACCAAGATAATATTCGTTATATATTATTATTTTATTAAATTTATTTTTATATCAGCTTTTTCCATAATTGTTCAAACTGAGAAGCAACCAAGATGTTCTTCAATATATGTGAGTGGATAAACAAACTGTGGTGCGTCCACATGGCACAATATTATCAGTAATAGAAAGAAATGCGCTGTGGAGCCATGAAAAGACATGGAAGAAGCTTAAATGCATATTAGTAAATGAAAGAAGCCGATCTGAAAAGGCTGCGTACTGTTTGATTCTAACTATATGACATTCTGGAAAAGGCAAAACTATAGAGACAATAAAAAGATCAGTGATTGCCAGGAGTTCAAAGGGAGAGTGGGGAATGAAAAGGTGAAAAACAAGAGATTTAGGGAGCAGTAAAATTATTCTGCATGGTAATATAATGGTGGATATGTGACATTATACATCATCAAAACTATAAAACTCTACAATACAAAAGTGAACCCTAAGGTTCTGTTTGGCTTATAAACAACTGGAATTTATTTCTCATAGTCTGGGGTCAGGGCTGCTCTACCACAACTCTCTTCTATATCACCTCCTAGACACAGCACCTTCCTCTCTCATTCTCACTGGGTTTTGGGTCCCTCAGCAGAGGAGTGCTATGATGTTCAGGTGCCTGTTCTCAGGGTGTCGTTGTCTCCATCATTTGTTTCCTTAGCCCTACCCATGCACCCCAAATAGTTTCCCTATTAAAGTCTTTTTTGGAACCATCTTGGGTGAATTTAGTTTCACATGGATGCAAAAGTTGAACAGAAAAGAAGGCCGATAGGAAAAAAATTGATTCGTGTGAAATACAGTGTTGGAGGAAAGCTCTACAGACACTCCGTTCCACCAAGATGAATTAGCGGATCCTAGAGTAAACTAAGCCTGAATCATTGCTAGAGCCAAAAATGACAAAAATGAAGCTCTCCTAATTCAGGCACATCATCAGAAGTCAGGGTTCTTCGGAAAAGGCAATAATACTGGGAGACCATAGAACGCAGCAGACTAAATATGAGATGGACTGACTCTGTAAAAGAAGCCATAGGCATGAGTCTGCAGGAGCTGAAAGGACTGCTGAGGACAGGACATTATGGGCATCACTCATTCACAGGGTTGCCAGGAGTCAGAGCCAAGTCACGTGCACATAATACACACACCAGGCCCAACGGACACAGTTGCCTTAACTTAAGCAGTAGTGGCAGGAATAGCCTGAGAGATACTTAGATGAACTTGAGAACAGAACTTAGACACAGCAGGGACCAGGGAAGGAAGCACAGGTAGGGAAAAGTTGTAGGTGACCGCTGGGTTTTTAGCTTGGACTCCTGGGTGGTTTACAAGTGTTACCTTGGTGCTGCTTCTTGATGCTGGTAGATTTAGGTCAAACCACAATTAGAGCGACCATAACTTGAACATTAGTAAAAATTGCTTTTTTGCTGGCATGGTACAGCCACTTTTAAAACATACAGTTCAACTATTCACTTCACTTAAGAGTAATGCTGCAGACCTATTTAAAAGGTTTCTAAGAACATCTGTCCTCGATTAAACAACAGATACCACTTACAGACTGTGTCTGTTTTCAAGGGTTTCAGAGCAGTAATTAATCAGACAAATGAAAAAGCACAGACCTCATCTTTTTATCCAATTAGGAGAAACCTCTGGAAGTCTAAGGCACCAAACTGTTTGGTTTTGTTGAAATGCATTGTGATGAGTGACTGCTTTTATATCTTGGAAAATATCAATATTTACTTTAAACTTACAGCTAAATTAAAGAAAAACAGAATTTGTTAGTTAACTGTCACAGGATATACAGAGATTATTATTAGGTGGCTATTGCAGGGCACCATGAATGAAAAGGTAGACGCCCACCACTTTGTGCTTTCCCCAGCTGGGGACATTTCAAGTTTTCTTCGTGGCTTTTCTTTTTGTCTCCCACACACCATCCATCATGATGGGCTTGTTTCTACTTCTTCATCTTTGCTCATACCTCCAAGACCATCGTCCTTCCTCCGTATCTCACCTATGCCCCTTACAACCTTAAAAACATCGCTCCAACTACCGATTCCAGGAAACCCGCCAGATTGCCACTACTCGAGTTAACTGTCTTTACTCTGCAGTAGAGAAAGTCATTCTCATACTTAATTTGAATTACCAGGATCTTCAGGTAATTAAATTAGAATAGTCCAACAAAGTCAACAGTAGGATAATTGTTACCCCTTTTTCCCACTGACTTTCATAAGGTGCCAGAGGTTCACTGAAGTTTAGTCCTGGAAGGGCTGGCAGACCATTGCACAAGGAGACTGAGGTGCTTCCTGTTCGGTGGCAGCAGAACTAGAACTCATCTTTCAGTCTCCCATGCAAAGCTCTTCACTCAACTCTCAAATGAGAAGTTGGCTGGGTCTGCACTTTTGGTCATTAATCTACTTTCCTCTGAGCTTGACAGATCTGCCATGTAGAAATTTCAGAGAGTAAAATGAAGTACAAACAAAAAATATCATAACTACTTGAAATAAAAGTAATCTGCACTACATAAAATAATCTGCATGAAAAGAGACAACTAAGCTTAAACTTAAGAAAAAAAGCCCACACATAGAAACAAAATCCACTTCTTTTCATATTACAAAAGCAGAACATACTTACTGAGAATAGAGAAGAAAATTAAAATAACCCATAATTGTATCATCCACAGACTTATTAGCATTTTACTATATTTCTTCCAAGGTTTTTTTAAAAATCCATGCATGACCATGAATTTTTAACATCATTTGTAAAGGAAAAGAGTAGCGTTTTAATTTTGAAAATGCCAAACATATTAAAAATAATACCATATGTAATCTAAACATTTTTAAATAGAATGACAGAAAATAGATAACATCCCAGTGTCAAGGACATGGGTAAATCGGTTTTCTGGGAAGGAAGAAAGAGAAGATACTTACTGATTTGTGGTTATTCATATGGGATTCTGTAAAAGTAACCTTTAAGCATCAGCGAGATCACTCTGGTGCTCCATGTACCTGGTCTGTGTCTGGTCACTGCTTTGCATGTTCTTGGGGCCTTGGGATGTTCTGGAAAGCAGCCAGTGATCCCAGTTAATGGCCCAATGCCAGAAGACCATCACCTGTTTCCTGGTCTCCTTCCAGTGCCCTGTCGACCTCAGTCAGGGTCAGAGAAGAGAACAGGCTCACCAGGAGACAAAGAGGGCACTGGTTTTGTTAGGAGAGTTTTCATGTTCTCATGCCCAAAAACATGACTAAAAAAAAGCACTGCCATGCCTATCATCCATAACACTAAAAAGTGACCTCTCGACTGGGTTCTAAACATTGGCCAGGTCCTGGGCAAATGTGCAAATCCAAAAATACAGTGTCTCCACATACACACTCAGACTGAGAGAAGAGATGGGGGTCACATTAACACAGATGCCCAGATTCCAGTGAGTTTTTGGGTCATAGGCTTATGTAGGAATTCAGCTCCTTCCACTGCAGGGTTCCCCAAGGATAGGTAGGGGTGGGGGGCTCACCTGCGCCCAGGAACCAGATGATTTCCCTGATGAGAAGGCAATCTGAGGTAAGGGCTAAGAGCAATGGTTCTGGCATCTGACAGCCTTGATTCAAACCTTGGTTCTTCCAGTTACCCTTTGTCACATTGTGGGAAGTTCCTTAATTCTTTTCCTCCATTTTTCATCTGCAAAATGGGGATGATAAAAGTAGTAGTGGTTGTTGTCAAAGTTGCTATGACCATTAAAAGTGATAATGTAGGTAAAGTGTTGGTAGTGTGTCTGGAGCTAATGAATCTAGCTATTACACTAATTAAAGGGCACTCCCTCCACATACACACTCACTCCATTTTCCCCTCTCTTCAACACACATACACACAAATGTCTCTGACTTCATGAGAATGCTGATGTGCCAGACACCGCTCTCTTCCATGGGGCACACTGGGTTCCAGGGCAGAATGCTGCAGCATAGATTGGTGGATGAGGTGGGAAATATCTTCTTGGGCCCTAAAATAGCCCTTCTTGTCCCTATAGTTGCACAGTCTTTCACGAACACAGGTCCTTCATCTGTCTTTTTCTCCTCTCCTCTGCACCCCTGCTAAATTTCGAACCAGTGGGCACAAGACCTTCTCTCATATGGCTCTTCTGAGTAGCTCTCAGGACTCCTTTGTGTGCATTAGACAAAACACCTTCCCCTGAAGCCAACACAGAACTATGGCCAGGCATAGATTTTCACTCCACTGGCCCCATTAGTCAAGCCCTCTTTACCTGCACCTTTAAGAGGATGGAATCCACACCATGTCATCCCCTTCATTCTTCTCCTCTCCCTTCTCCCTCTCACCAGCACTTACCCAAAACTATCTTTCCCTTCACCTTGAATCCCCTCCTGAAACAACATCAACAATAAAAATCCTTAATGCATATCAGCTCATGCAAATAAATATTTGGATGGGAGTAGGGAATATCACTACATAATAGAATTATCTAGAATGTCAGTTAAGGCCCAGCCAGGATACCCTATTAATATATATTACTTTATTTAATCCATCTGATACCCTTATGAATAATTTTTATTATTATCTCCATTTTACAGATGAAGAAACTAAAGGCCAGAGAAGTTAAGTGACCTACCAAAAGTCACACAGTGGAAAGTAGCAGGGAATATCACATCCAGACTTGCTTCATCACAAAATAAGTGTTCTTAACCACCAGTCAGGTACATCATAGCTAATACGACGATCCAACGTCTCAATGGTTAAAACAAGAGCTACTCAAAGCAATAAAATATTAAGATGTAATCAGATATTATCAAAGCATAGTTATACAAAGAATTCTGTGAAGTAAATAAAATATGATCAATATATTAATCAAATATATTTATCAAAAGGGATCAAATGAAATTAGGTTGGGTAATCCAATCAAGTATTAATATACATTAGCATTTTCAACACCTAATTATAGGGCACGTAATCAAAATATAATGGCAAAAGGAGTGATAACGGTCATTCTCCAAAATTTCTCATCTACAAATCCAACTCTCTTACCCAACTAAAGCTAAATCCAAACTCTAATAAATCTTATGCATACTGCTCAAGACCCTTCCCTGATCCCGCAAAGATCCTTCTAATTGAAGTGTCCATATAATTTATCGTTTAAATCTGAGAGTGAAAGAGAACTTTATTAATAATTGTATCTGTCAATAGGTCAGGCAAAGATGGATGTATGGGCACCCTTCCTATAATCAGCTCTGTCCCATTCAACTCAATTTGTCCCAAATCTTAAAAAATAATTTTAAGCCCATATTTTTTTGCAGAACTGATGCTAGATATTAGAAATATAATGGTCAGCAGAACATAATTCCTGGCCTCATATTTTCTACTAGGAAAGACAAGCAGATATTACGAAATTAAGCTATAGTGCAGTAAGCTCTATAGTAAAGACAAAATAGAATGCTATAAAAGCATAGATAGAGAAAATTGTTGCAGTTATCTATCACTACAAAACAAACCACAAAACTAGTGCTTAAAACAGCAACCATTTTATTATAGCTCATGATTTAAGAGTCACAAATGTAAGCAGGCAGGACTCAATTGGGTGAGTTTTCTGTTACACATGGCATCAGTAGCAGTCATCCATGGTATACATTTCGTGGATGTGCTGGTCTTGGGGGGTACAATCATATGTCTGGTACTTTGGTGGGGATAGCTTGAAGGCTGGGTCCAGCTGAAACTGTCCCTTGAAACACTTATGTGGTTTCTCCAGCATGGTGGCCCTGAGTACTTCGATTTCTTACATGGTAGCTCAGGCCTCCAAAAGTGAATATTCTAGCAAATAAGGTGGAAGTTTCATGACCTTTTACAAGTCACAGAGTTTCGTTTCCACCATATTATTGGTTGAAGCAATCAGGAGAGCACTCAGACACCCTTCAAGGTGGCATAGTCCCCACCTCTCTATGGCACAAATGTCAAAAAATTTGCAGCCTTATTTTAAAATCGCCCCAAGAACCAAAGCCATTCTTTGAGGATCAGAAAGGATTCTTTAGCTGAAGGAAGAGTAGCTTAAACAGAGAGGAAAGAGGGATGGATGGAGTTTTTCAAAGCCCTCTATGATGAAAGACAGCATGGGTTGTTCAGGGAAGTGGAAGTAGTGAAGTAGGGAGTGTAAGGAAAGAATGGAGAGAGAATTTGTACTGGAAGAGATGCACACCAGGTGGCGACACTGAGTTCATATCTGGGGATGTTTGAGTTCAGAATCTGGCACATAAAAGGTGTTTAATAAATGAGAATGAAAAGAACAAACAAACAAATCATAGTGTAGGAAGAGCAGTGCGATGGTCTAGTGTGGTGTTTCAGACTTTTTTGAATAGACATCTCAGGAAGAAATACATTTGACACCACAATCTAATACACACAAGTATATAGGGATGGTGTGTGTGTGTGTATTGGCGGGAGGCAGGGGCGGGGACCACTGAGGATGAAAAGAGATATCAAAGCAAAGCTAGGTGATGAAAATATAAGCAGATGAGGAGACAATTCTTTCTGCCCTGGGTAACCATTTCATCTGTGAGGGCTGAAACTCCAACTTCTTCCAGGCCACCTGATAATCCCCTTAAAAACTAGACTCTGAGCGCTTCTCATTGTCCCCTAACCCAGCAGCCATGACCCAAAAACTTCTTCAGGCTGTGAGGCCCACAGCTTGTATCTATTCCCTCCTATCTCTTCTCTTTCTCTCTCTTCCTTCTTCCTTCCTTTCAGGTTCTTACACTAACTGTTACCTCTTAGGCAAACTACCCTGAATATGTAGTACTAAACTAATTAAGATCAAGTCAATTTTCTAATAGCTATTCGTTAAGCCCTAACTGGCATGTTTAAGGCTGGGCTAGATCTCGAATATCAGTCATTTGCACACCAACTTTGCAATTTTTCCTATATCTGTGAGCCACCACTTTTTTTTCTTTGAAGAAATTAATTCTTTGACTTAAAACTTGTTTTAGCCTCATCCTAAACAGACATATCAATGAAATCATAGATTTGGTGTGTCTGTGATGCTTTTTTTGCATTATACATTAAGATAAATATATCAAACGTATTTATAACACATAATGCTCTAAAATAAATATATTAAGGGACAAATATTTGTTAGCATGCTATTTAAAATTACCTCTCTTACCACAGATGGCACATGTACCATACTTTGAGAAATGCTACTAAAAGAGAAAAATTTTTAGGAGTGTAAAGCACAGTTCTCGCTGCCACAAAGCTCTACATCTGGTGAGAGATAATGAGAAAGGAAGAGTGCACAGGAAATAGATAGCAAACAAGGCAGACTATAATTAAATCCCAAAGCATGTGGCCCAGGCAGAAAGAAAATGAGGGTCAGAGAAACAGAGAAGTCAATGGGGTAGAGAGGGCTGCCTAGTAAGGAAGGGTTAATGCCCACTGAATATGTTGATTTCAAAGTGATACTTAAAATCTTCCAAGGCTTTCCAAAACTTAAAGGCAAATGGCAAACTTCTCTGCACATCTACCCCACCCTGAGTGGCCTATGTCCATCTTTGCGGTGTAATATCCTAGAATTCCTCATAAAGTCTTTTTATGAACTGTTTGCTCTTCCTCAAATACACCATTGTCTCTTTCTCCTCAGTGCATCTGCACTCACTGCTTCCTCTTGCCCAAAAAGCTCTCCTTCACCTCCGTCTTTAGGTCAACGTCTATCCAGTTCTTTAAACTCAGTTCATACAGCCCCTCTTCTCTCATGACCACTAGGCAGGTTTTACAGCACCCTTGGGCCAATTAGGAGTTGCTCCCACTGGATAGATGCAGTCCAGGGGATGAAGGCCCACAGCACTGGATAAGCAAACGTGCCTTGTGTAGATAAAACCCAGCTCTTTCCAGGGATATGCAGGCCTGTGGGCTGGGTTTCTGCCTCTACCCCACTCCCTGCCCCCTGTCTTGGCACCCTTGTGTAGTAGACTCTGCACAGCATAAATGGCATACCTGTCTTTTCTTCCTACCATACAATTCAGGCAGAGTTGGCTGCATTCACATCTCCATGTTTACTGATGTATTCATGTCTCCCAACAGTCAATAACTGGAGGGGAAAGGGCCTCATCTATCTCTGTATCTCTAGCAACTAAGAGAGGGCTTATAAAGTACAACAGAATAAATATTTGTGGGGCAAATGATGTCTAATCAGCAAACAAGTTGGGATGATGCCGAAAACAATAGGCACTGGGAAACTGAGGAAAGGATTTTGAAGTTGGAGTTTTCATCACCTTCCCACATTGCCCAATACATACATTGTACTAACTTCTTATATAGTGTGGGCAGAAAGTACCTTCAAGTGGCCACAGAGCGCAAGAAACAACAGTGACAAATCCTTACCCTAAACAGAAAAATGACCAGCTTTTCCCTCTATTCCAAAATTAACCAGATGCTTAGGGAAAGAACCATTCCTATCTCATTCCATGTTATACCTCTAGAGTCAGCAGACAGTATTTGTTCAGCAAATATTGACTGAACAAATAAATTAAGTACATTTTCCTTGCCTATCTCATTATATATATTTAAATAATGATGAATCGAAGGAATTGGGTTAATAGACACAACACTGTGATAAAAGCGAAGTTTACACAATGACTCAGATACTCTGGGGGGAAAAAAAGCTATTTTTCACTCTAAATCCTCACATGATGATCTTGAGCCTCATTCTTGTTGCTTATAGAAAAGAAACTTAAACTTTTAAATTAAAAATAACTCAGTCTCTTCCAATTTAAAGCAGACTCTTTTGGCCTAACTCAGTCTCCTCTGAGTAAATATTTACTTGATTCAAAGATCAAATTTCCTCCAAAGCTATTTCCTTCTCCAAAAATGTCTCACTGGAGTGTCAGGGAAAGCTCCCATATCCACATGATGACCAAGTGCTGTCCCCTCAGTCCCTCCTGGCCACTGCTGTAGTGTGGTCAATCTACTCTGTCCCTGTGGGTGCTCACTTAGGCATGGCACAATCCACCTGGTTACCTTGAGTGCCCCAAATGCCACAGACTCATCCTCAGACTCTTTCCTCTTCATCCCTCTACCCCAGTATTCAAGACTTCCAGATGGCCTACACATGTTCCCTAGCTCCTTGGGGCCATTACTTCGCTACGTTACTCAGCCATTTTCAAACTACACCCTGAGTAGCTCCACAATACTTCAATTCCATGCAAAACATGGGGCCTCCTTAAGAGGCTGACAATTATTCATGTCATCCCTGAAAATCAAGGAATAAGCTTTGCTACACTGGGAGCCCACCCAGCTCTCTGGGCTGTTTTTCTGCTCCTGGGGAGGGGAGCTGGGGCCCTCATGAGGAATCTCAGGGTTGTCTCGTTCTCTCTCGTATGTGCCATGTTTGTCCCCTTATCTCCCGGAAGGGCTGTTAGGGACTTCCCTTATACCATGTCCAGAGTTGTCTCTGTCTTTGGTTCAGATCACCCATTTTACTGCATTCCCCTTTCTACTCTTGATATATAAAAGAAGGTTTGTAGTTAACAAATTCCTTTTTCTCTCAACAAAGCCTGCCTTTCAAAATTACTGTTTTATTATAGAATTTAAGACCCTCTTTAAAAGTCAAAACTGAACATTGATTCTTTATTTTTAGGTTTTTGCTAAAACACTTCTGGATAAATATGGAAAAGGCCCCGTGCAAGAGAATGAATAGAGACAAGCACATTCGTATTATTTCAACAAGCAGAATCCTTCTAAAATCAGCAAATTTGACTCCAAACCATAAAACCTTCACTATCAGCTACTTTTTCCAACCCTTGCTGAGAGGGTAAAAGGTCAGGTCACCCTAAACTCCTCTTTAGATATGATTGGACCAAATCTCTCTCCAGCCAGCTTCGACTAGCTGGTCAATGACTAAACAGAGGTTCTCATGAGTATGAACCAAAGGCATGGAAGTGACAGCCAGATTGTGGTAGACACTGTCTGTAGAGTCAGGGTCAAAGTCAGCATCATGGCAAGATAAATCTAAAGGCAGTTGCCCCAGAACTAAAAGGAAGTGGAGAACAAATGGAACACATGCAGCAAGAGAAGTAAAGCCCAAAGACCACATGGTCTTAGGAAATGAGATATGGCTCAAATGGCTCTTTAGTAACTTTCCAAGTCCCTTAAGGCCTGGATGCATTTCTTGACTTACATTTTCAAGAAATTTCCCCTCATATCTTCAATGGAGCTATCTGGATGAATTTATGTCCCTTACTAAGATCTCTAAGACACTGGAAAAAAGATAGAGTTAGGAAATGAGTGAGTGAGTGAGTGAGTGAGTGAGTGAGTGAGTGTGTGAGTGAGTGGAGGACAAGCTTCTAACAGTGACAGAGACCAGGTTCAGAACTCAAACACCTAAGTCCAGGCAAACTGCTTGTTGCAAGCTCAGTAAAGTTCATTATGCTATCTTAAGGGGTGAGTACTTAGCCCTCCTGATTACAGAGGTGTGCCAAAAGCTGGCTCCCCAAACATTACTAATACAACCTATAGATAAGACACCACTGAGCTGATTGCTCACCACATGAAGGGAGGACACCATCTTGCAAAGTTTTGTCAGTGTTTTGAGGAAGTAAGATATCATAAGAATTTATTGAGAATTGGAAGTTTGATTTGAAATGGGTCTTCCAAAGCAGGGAGCTCGTTAGAATTGAATAAAGATCATGGTATAGCAGTCCAGAATTGGTGGAAATAGCAAGATGAGAATTTTGAAGCAAGGAATCCAGAGGCTCCTAGGCACAAACTGTCTGCCGCTGCTTTCCACTGAAGAATTGAGAAGTTCCTATGATGAACGACCAATCTACTGGCCTGGACAGGAGACTCCTGGAAAAATATAGTCATGCTAATGAAGACAGAGGAAGAGCACAAAGTCATGTTCAGGCAGACAGTTCTCCATGTCCAGGCTGTGTCAGAGTAAGCGGTCTGGTTCTCAGGCAGATAAGACGACTTTCTGAACCTTGTTCTAAATGGGTTTGAATATTTAAAAAGTATTTCCAGGCATCCTTGTGAAAGCCCTTTCAGTTTCTGAGGGGTTAAGGATAGAATAGAATGCTAAGATAATGTAAGAATGGGGCATCTAACCCAGTCTTTGAGAGTCAGATAAGGCTTCTTAGAGGAAGAGGCATCCAAGCTGAGACCTAAAACATGAAAAACGTTAGGCACACAAGAATGTGTATGTTGACTTGGAAGGTACATTCCAGGTGGAAGGAACAACGTGGCCCTGAAAGAGAAAGAGAGAACGGTGCATTGCAGAACTGCATATCGTTCAGGAAGAAAGACTGAGGTCGTAGGACAGATCACGAAGAGCCTTATAAACTGCATGTACTAAGGAGTTCGGTTTTTTTTTTTTTTTTTATAAAGGCAGTGTGGAGCCACTGAAGAATTTTAAGCAGAAAAGAAAACCATGATTCCATATACGTGTTTAAAGGATCATTCTGGTTGCTGGAGGATGGTTTGGGGAGGGGCACAACTAGAGGCCAGGAAAAGTTGAACCATTTATAATGTTGAAGTCACAATTGCTCGTGTTCATGTTCTCCTCACTTCTGAATCCACAAATTCAAGTACTAATAGACACTAAAGTTTGAAAAGAACCCTTAAAACTATCCAGACCAGTTCTTTTTGTGAAAATTATAAGGCAGACCAACAATGACTCAACACTTTCCCTACCCTAGACTTAAAGAGGAGGAGCTGATGAGCCGGCAACCTGTTGGTGGGGACTGGGAATGCTGAGACAGAGTTTGGGAAACAGCATGCTGGTCCATCCACCCACCCAAGCGGTGACTGACTTCTCTCTACTCTAATCTAATTCACGTCAAACATATGCCTTTCAAAACACGGAGAAATGTGTACCCGGAATGTGCTTCAACAACTCAAAAAGCCAATTATGGTCCATCTAATCTAACCAAAACTGATTTCCTCAGGTGGCGGAAAAAGGGGTCAAATGGCGATTCTTGAGGATTTTTTCCCAGAGTTCTGCCGGTCATGAAGTTGAGGTAGTGTCCCCAGGGCCACAGCTCAACTGCTGAAGAGTTAAGCACTTAAATCTTTTAATTTTTCTCCCTCTCCTGATAATTATAAATATGACACAGCAGTGAACTACAGCAAGCCCCCGTAGAGGTGAGGGTTCAGAATTCATTCACGAAGGAAACAAAAAGAAATCCTTCATATTTTACTTTCTCACATGTGCATGATTTTCACTGATGCCGATCTAAAAAATACAAAGGGTTATTATTTGCTGATTAAAAAAAACCCTGCACATTCACAATTATCTGTTAATATAAATCCCGTTTTGCTCCCGTGCAGTCTGCCATTTCTGCAGAACTGCGTTTTCGCGAGCCCTAGATTCGTGGAGAAGCTGTGAGTGCCCTCTAGAGGAGTGTTGTCTCTATTGCAGCTACACACAGGAACAGGGTACATTAGAGATGCTCTTGTTCGGGCTAAATTCTGGAGGGTATTAATTTCTCGGGGCATGTTATGCAAAATTTGATCTATCTTTGGATTCTTTTTAAGCAAGTGGTTTGTAACTCAGAGCCAAAGCCAGTGCTGTAATCAGAGTAAGAGCTGGGCCAATAGAAGTTTAGGGAGCGTTATGAGCCACTGAGAAGATGCTTCTCTCTCTGCTGGTGCGACCTCCAGAGGATCAGCTCAGCCCTGGCGGAGGAATTCAACTTAACACAAGACCTCACAAAACAGCAAACCCACGGTGTGAACTGTCCTCACTTCTGGTCTGGCAAGAACTATTATTGCTGAGAAAGTTAATTTCTGCAACCCCTGATAGATCACCTCACTCCCCTTACTCCGAAGTTGTGCAAACCACGGCAGAAGACCAATCAATGGACTATATTTGGGCCACTAGCAACCTGCATGACCCTGGGCAAGTCATGTAACTTCTTAAGGACTAGGGGAAGTCTGGAAATGTTGCATCAGCAACTATGTGATGAGGGGGGCATGAGCCAATAACATCTTGTTATAAATGCCCTTTGAACTCTCTTCTTGAATACGATGCTGAAGATTGAGAACAGTTGGGTGATACCAAAGCATGAACATTCTTTCCAAATAGATGAATAATTCATATGTAAGAAGCTCTAATGTATGTGAATGAAAACCATTATCTTGAAATTATTCATGTCATCATAAAAAATTACTTTTTATTTGTAGAGTGTCATCTTTTTTTATAACACGCTGAAAATACTTCAAGAGAGCTCTGTGGTGGCTCACCTTCATAAAATACTAACTAAAATCTCATGAAATTGAACGGAAATAATGTGTGTATGTGTGGGGGGTGGTGATGACCTCGAATAGACTTGGTTTTAGTTGTATAATTTTTTTAAAAAAAAATATTGGGCATCTAGAAACTTCAGAGATAGCATTTGCTTCAGGTTATGTTGAATCCTGAATCTGGCAATGCTGATTCCTCCTGGTGTAATGAAATGAGCAGATTTTGAAGCCAGAAAACCCTCGATTTTGTGCTGTCTCAGGGTATACAGATCCCAATCCACAAACAGAAAACAAGAACTTTTTATGTAATAAACCTCCCATTCCACCAAGGGGCAGAAACGTGATCTGAATCAATTACAGTTCATTTAGGTTCTCTACCTTGCCACCTCATAAAAAGGGAGAGGGAATTAAGCAATGTCACAGCATGGCAGGCTGATGTCTGGTCTTAATAATGACCTCTGCCCTCTGGCACATGCACTGAGCCCTCCTCTTCCCATCCAGGTTTCAGGCTATCACTACACTGTCCCTGCAGAACATTATTCATATTTCCCTAGGTGCCTTCCTCCCCTACAGGGCCTCTGCCTCTCCTGAGCATGGAAGACTGCTGCTGGGGAGTTTTGCGAGGCTGTCCCAGGCCCAGATGCCAAAGCACACCACAGCCATGCTCCTCACGGTCTCACCTACACCTGGAAGAAGGATCAGAAAGCTCTGCACTTGGACCCCACTCCCCAAAACTAGCTGGGCTCTTGTTTTTCCCTGATCCTCACCCCAAGCCCTTCCTTTCTTAGGCAGCCACAGCATCTCTTCCCTTTCACTTCTGCTCCAACTCCTCCTACCACAGCTGTGATGGTTAAATTTATGTCCACTTGACTAAGATTAGGGATGCCCAGATGGCTGGTAAAACATTGTTTCTGGGTGTGTCTGTGAGAGTGTCTTTGGAAGAGATTACCATTTGAATCAGTAGACTGACTAAGAATGACCACCCTTACCAATGCAGGTGTGTCAACCAATAGAGGGCCTGAATAAAACAAAAAGCTAGAGAAAGGCCAAATTCACTCTCTCTGCTTGAGCTGAGGCGTCCTGGAATATCAGAGTTCCTGGTTCTTGGGCCTTCAGACTCAGACTGGGAGTTATCCCTTTGGCTGCTCTGGTTTTCAGGCCTCCAAGCTAGCACTGGAACTACACCACCAGCCTTCCTGGGCCTCCAGCTCACAGATCGTAAGAGTTCAGCCTCCATAGTCACACAAACCAATTCCTATGATAAAGTTCCTCTTATAGTCTCTATATAGTCTAATTTTTTTTTTTTTTCTGGAGAGCCCTGACTAGCTTTGGAGGACTGGGGCAAGGACTTCACTTTGCACTGAGTATTAAGCTTTTCTACACAGTTCCTGTAACAACCTTTTCCTGAGATCACGGATGTATATGGTGCCAGGGAATCTAAATACTGCAGGAATTGGTGGAAGGGTCAAGCGTAATAAGAAATATTGAGGAGAAAAATATATGTCGCTGCTCCAAAACTTACTATGAAACATGGGCAAGTTCCTTATTCTCTCTGGGCCCCAGTATCTTCAATCTATCAAAAGAGAAAATGATATTTATCATAGAGTGTCTTGAGAGGGGTAGGTGTTAAACTTCTAACTCAGCACCTCACACACTAAGTTCCCCACCCTCTGCTCATTCCATTAGCATTTTGGACAACAAAGAGAGTAGAGATCAGAGAGTCCAGAGCAACTGCTTCCTAATAAAGAAGGAAAGGAGGAAAAGTACGCAGACATGTCCAGGTACCACATGGCTGGCAGAGGAACCTTAAGAAACAGAACAGTGGGAGGAAAAGGGCCCTGAAACACAATTGAGAAAAGGCCAAAATGAAGATGCAGAATGATCAGGCCCACCAAGGGCTATTCCGGCCACACACACAACATTCATCTTCTCAGAACGATAACTCCAGAGGCTTCCTCAGCCAGGCCCATCTATCTGCATAATGCATCAGCAGCCACAAGGGCAGAATTTAGAAGACAGATCATGGCCCAGAAGCCCAGAACACCTGGTACTGACATCTTACTTCTGCCACCGCTGGGCAAGGTCCTAAGATAGGGCTTCTTGTTCCAACTGACCACCTTCATGAAACTCTGCTATGCATTTCATCATTTCCCTATCCAAACTTATTTTATTTTAAAATGACACTTCTTTGATTCCATACATCTATAGCAACACTATCTCATCCAGTCAATTAGATGATAATTAAAGAATTTCAGAAAGCTCTGGTTCCTTGATATCAGAGAGCCATTTGCTTTTCTCTGATGCTTCTATTAGCCTATTATTTCCATTTAGCCTATTTATACACAGCACTCAACTGCTCCAGACTCTTGAATTACTGATTTTTATGCTTCTTCCTTAGCACTTAATGCAGTTCATAAATTTCACTCTAAAAGTTTAGCCATAAATCACACTAAAAGCCCAAGTTGCTGAAGAAAACTAGTAGCAAATCAAACTTGGAATATCAAGCCCCAGCATCAATTTTACATTTACACACTTTGAATTAAGTGTTTTCTTCTCCTGTTATTTAAATGTAATTTAAACTTTTCTTACAACTTTCCCTGACTTTATGTCAAGCCCCAAACTAAAAAAAAAGAAGAAAATTCAAAACATGCACTTGGTTGTTTTGTTTGTTTGTTTGTTTGTTTGTTTGTTTGTTTTGCTATTCGATACTAAACTTTCTGAGATATATATATATATATATAGATATAGATATAGATATCGATATATATATATATATATATATATATATATATATATATATATATATGTAAACTACCTCAGTATAGAAACAAAGTAATAAAAACAGATGCCTCTGAGAAACCATTATTCACTCCAGGCCAAGGTGAAAGGTTGTAAGTTCAAAGTATTTTAGAAGGAAAAAATATGATATAAACATCTGTGATACTCTGTATATGATTGAGGTTGATGTCAGTAGTATTTGAGGTGACATGTGACTGACAAAAGGCAAAGCCATGTTTTATCACCAGTACCTCTGGATGAAATGATAAACTCTTTGCTGACATAGGCCTAGACATTGATCTTAACCAAGTTGCCCCAGTTACATTCCATGGTGGTAATTTTGTCAGGTCTTGTCAAACAGATGAACAAAAAGAAGCTCTTCAAGAAGCTCTTCTCTGTGGAGATATTTTTTCTTTATCGGTAAATAAATATTCCTCCTGTGAGATGCAGAGCATCCAAATAAAATGTCAGTGACCATTTTGTGGCTTTATTTCAAAGGCAGGAAATTTCTCTCAGACAATATAATAATAATAATTGGCACTTTTCATCCTCAAAGCAATTTTTGTACATTAACTAATCAATCTGTCCAACATCTGTGTGAGGTGGATGAATAAAGATCATTATTTCCACTGGGGAGAGAGAAATTATGGCAAAAGTTGAGTGGCTGAAACTCAGCTGAGGTCTAGAATACCCTGGACTAAAAGTCTAGAGACCCCACTTCTAAGTTGGTCAGGCTTTGGGACTTTAGGCAAGAGAGCAGTGGCTATAGGCTCAGTTAGGAGGACATAGCAATATTCCAAGTGGGACTTCTGCTCTCCATATGATGGCGACAGTGTAGACATTAAAAAAGAGAAGCCAAATGCTATAAAAAATCAACAAACCTTACCAAGAAAACAGTCACTTAATTTATTAACTTATCCGTTGATTGATCAGTTGACTCATTCACTTAGCTGAATATGTGTTAGCTGAACAATGGGCTCTGGGATTCTTCTATTTCTAGTCAGTCATCCATAATTGTTGTCACTGGCATTTATTTAATGTCTGGCACTCTCAAAATAGCTTTCCAAGATCTTCCTTTTTTCTCCCATCACTGTTGTGTCATGAAGGAGAAAGAAAAGTCATATTCTTGAGAATAGCATGAGAACAGCATGAGGCTGAGAGTTCATTGGTGGATTCCAAGGGAACAGACACCCAGTAATATTGCAGTTGGAACATCCCTCCATCCATCCATCCATCCATCCATCCATCCATCTGTTCATTTAATATACATATGCTGAATGCTGGGTATTGTGTTTATGTCTTGAGATACATAGATAAATAAAACACAGCTCAGGAGCTCAGTCTTATGTAGCAGTCCTCAAAAGCTCTGGCTACAGGTTTCGGACCTCATATCCTGTACCTGTTTTGCTTCTAGAGTATTTTGCTAAACTTCAAATGTGGTGTTAAACTTTAAACTTCAAATATGATGCTAAAACTCTCATGCTTAAAAGCCTTCATTTATAGTCCCTGCCTTCTAGAATAAAGGCCCTTCCATTCAGATCGAGGCCTCCTTCTCCAGTCTCACCTTCCTTGCTCCTTATACTTCAGCAGTACAGAAATATTTTTAGTTCCCAGAACACAATATGAGGGGGATTTTTGTTTGTTTGGTTGTTTTTTTTCGTGTGTGTGTTTTTTTTGTTTTTTTTTTTTGTTTTTTTTTTTTGCTTCTCTGGCTTTGCACATGTTTTCTCTCTGCCTGTCACCTTGCAGCTATCCCTGGTCCTGCTTCCCTCCTGGGCAGCCTTCCCTGACTCTCTCAGGCAGAGTTCATCACTCTCCTCTTATATCCATCTTATACCATAACCTTATACCCAACACTTTGTAAATTACAGGTTTCCTTTCTTATTTGAGGACTCCTCATATAAACATTTGTTGTAATGACTTGCAAAAAATTTCACCTAGCACTCTCTATCTAAATCAGAAACCCATCATAATAAATTTGCATATTTATGTTGCATACAAATTCTAGCAAGAGGGAGTATAGTGTCCTTCAATCATTTGTCAGCTACTCTCCCTAAAAGACCTTATCACAAGCTTTTGTTATTCTGCATTGTGCATTATTGCTCTCATATATGCCACAACCTTAAGTGAAAATGCCACTGAAGATGTATCAGAGAAAGCAGATAAATGTAAGATGCTTGGAAAAGCCCATACAAGTGGCAAAGTGTATTCAGAGAGGTAAACACATCAAGGATCCAAATTCGGTCATGCATGCACCCCCATCTACTCTGCATACTATTTTTCCTATGCATGAGAAAATTCAAACAGAATTTTAAAGTGTTGGTTCTGGAAAGTTTCACGGGACATGGCATGATATCTTTTGAATTTAGAGAAATACTGTGGTCAGTGAAGCAATGGCCACAGTCAGAATGGGATACACCGAGAGTAGGTTCTGTACATAAAGGTAAAACGTGATTCACATGCAGTGCTCTTCAGTACCACCGTACACTGCACAAAACCATAAAGAGTCCATTAAGTGCTAAAAAACTAGACGACTGAAGTTTAAGATGATTTGTATTAAACAAGAAATCTTTAGTGGTATAGGTGTATAGGTGTTTACAAGTGTTTTGAGAAATTGGTTGAGGATTTTAAATGGAATAGGGATACACTGTTATCTTTCCAATTTAAAACAATAGAGTAAAGGTTCCCCTAAGTGAAAAAAAATGCAATATAACCTTTTTTAAAGATTAAATTTGGATAATGAAAATGTCTACATTTTCTTACACAGCTGTCTTTCCTTCTTCCTTATAAAACAGAAGTCCCCAACCCCTGGGCCATGGACCATACTGGTCTGCACAGCAGGATGTGAGCAGCAAGTGAGCAAGCAAAGCTTCATCTGTATTTACAGCAGCTCCCTAGTGCTACCATCACCTCCTAAGTTCCACCACAGCTCTACCTCAGATCATCAGGCATTAGATCTTCATAGGAGCATCAGTCTCTGGTGCCAAAAAGGATGAGGACTGCTACATAAGACTGAGCTCCTGAGCTGTGTTTTATTTATCTATGTATCTCAAGACATAAACACAATACCCAGCATTCAGCATATGTATATTAGATGAACAGATGGATGGATGGATGGATGGATGGATGGATGGATGGATGGAGGGATGTTCCAACTGCAATATTACTGGGTGTCTTTTCCCTTGGAATCCACCAATGAACTCTCAGCCTCATGCTGTTCTCATGCTATTCTCAAGAATATGACTTTTCTTTCTCCTTCATGACACAACAGTGATGGGAGAAAAAAGGAAGATCTTGGAAAGCTATTTTGAGAGTGCCAGACATTAAATAAATGCCAGTGACAACAATTATGGATGACTGACTAGAAATAGAAGAATTCCAGAGCCCATCATATTCAATCCTGCCCCTGGCTTTCATATTTGATCCAGTTTAGAGTGAGGTAGAAATTTCCAGAACTTCATTCTCCTCCTTCCAGAAAAAAAAAAACAGCATGGTTTTCATTAGGAGACTTTCTCTTTGCATTATCAATTTCCCAATAAGGAATAATGTTTGCTCTCTGCTCAGGATTGTCTCTGTAGTTACCTATAGGTCTTGCATTCTGTTAATCATGCCTATAAGTCAATAGCCACTAAACCACAGACCACTCTTATCTCTCTAACGAAATTATAAGTTCTCTGAAATCAGGAACATTTTGATCATAGGTTGCATTTTTCATCAGTTCAGTATAAACAAAAATAATGAAATCCCCCATGGCTTATTGGTTAAAGAAACAAAAAAGTCTTTTGTTGCTTTATTTATAAGAAACCCTTCCTACCTATTACACGAGTTAAGAATCCAGTCACTGGCCACCAGGAATCAATATGTACTCAAATTGCTCCATCAATATGCACATTCACTTATTCCCTTCAAGGTTACCTTGGCTCCTTCAGAGTAGATGTTCATTTTCTCCATTATAGCCAATCCCTTTAAGTTAGGTGAGACAGAGGAAGGAATAAGACTCTCATACAGGGACATCAGCTTATTTATTTGCAATCTTAGGAACCAGGCCGACCTCACCAGTAAAAGGGATGGGAGCATGTGGCCAGTAGCTTCATTTGCTTTTCTTATTTATTCAGGGAATTATCTCCCTAAACACAGCCTCTCTAGGATCTCCTCGGGTACAGAAACTGAGGTTGAAAAAAGTAACCAAAAAACTCAGGATTCTGGCTGCAGACACAATGCAGGCAGCCCTTTTAAATTCAACTCAGTTTCATTTTATCTAAGCCCTCATTCTCGTAAACTGAAGATTCTTATTCCTGCATGGGTTGTAGAGAGTCATATTCAGAAATGGATGGAGTTGGGGTGGGGAGGGCACTCCTTTCCTTAGTCAGCTCTGTTCATGCGCATTTCTGGGTACGTCTGTGAGTGTATTAAAGATTCTCAGTCAGTAGTGCTATAAATACGAAATCATTTCATATTTTCCTGTTACTACTTACAACTATATGGTGTCTTATCCCTTTCCCTTTTCCTCAATGACGGCTTGGACATATTTTGTAATTTGCAATCACTTTTGATTATTAAGGTCCAGTCCAGTTTCAGACTTATCTCAGAAGCACTTTAAATCTCACTTCCTGCCCTTTGATCCAGCGCAGACCCAGGTTGAGAATCAGGGTACTGGCCTGTCGAAGAATAGGAACCATGGCGGTGGGGGGTCTGATACCTCATTCTGATTTGGTCTGGTTTTATAAGGTAGTTTCCTATATAGACAATGCAAGTGGTTTTCTTGAGGTGCTGTTCAGCTTTTTCCCATCTCCTCTGTCTCTAGGACAATCTCAAAGGGGCAGTCATAGGAATCCACGCCTTCATCTACTTCTCTGAGTGGTATTGCCTGGCTGGACCCAGCAGGCACCAGGGCCACTCTATGCCTCCGATCCCTCCTCTAACTTCCTGCCCCTTCCTCAGAACCACGGGAAACACTGTGACCCCACTCCATTTCTTCCATATCCTTCAAGGGTCTCTGAGAATGTGAGTGGCATTGCCTTCATCCCTTTCCTTCCCAGGTTCACTCACTACTTCTTGAAGAGAAGTGGCACTAATTTCTACGCTTGAGAACAACCCTCACTTTCAGATTCCCCCAAGTACTCCTTCACACATCCCATTCGGTTCCAAAGGCAGCTCCATGGGGGACAATGACAGCTCAGCAGGGAATCCAGAGGCCTTTCTCCTCTTAGTACAGATATTCCCAATATGTCCAGAAGTCTCTTGAGTTACCTGTCCCCCCAGTTAGTCTTGGGGGTGGGTGAATGCCCCACACTCTCTCTCCCAAAGAGAAGAGTGGGAACGTTCTGTCAACAACACTACACACTACACACTGAAGAATCTGGTGGGTCCTTGCTCACCACCACCACCACAGCCTCCCCCGCCTCCCCCACCTCCCCTCTCTCACCTGCTCTCTTCCTGGGAAGGTGGTTGGTGGTTGACTGTGTTGGAGCTGCTGTTGGGCTGCTTTGTCAGCCCAGGAAAGGTTGGCTGGCAACCAGATTGTTATGAACTTCCTTTAGCATGGGTTATACTTAGTTCCTCTTATTTCCAGTGTTAAGTCGCAATTGCAGTACAAAAGGAAAAATCCTTCCAGACCTCTTCAGAGTCCGGCAGTGACTGGTGCTGCTCCTCTGCCCCCTTTTTAAGAGACAGTAAGAGTTACTTTGCTTCATGTGCACTGTTATCCTCTAAGTCCACCAAAGGCGTTTCCTCTCCAAAAGGGAGATAGAGGGAGATACACAGGGTGTTTTCACTTCCCTACAAGGCTTGAGGCAAAGAGAAAGAAATGGAATTGAAAGTTTTATACCACCCGTTTTACACACTTTCCCACACTTAATATTACTACTAATTCTATTCATAGTAGATATAGGTGAAGCAACCAAAGCTAATAACTTGCCCCTATTTTCAAACACTAGCCTCTGTCTGAAACCTCTCTTTCTAGCACAACCCAGCTTGCTGAGAGATTGAACCCAGGGGTAGGGAGGGCCAGAAAGGATAGGCCTTCTTCATAGGATGATTCTTATATTATTGGTTCATGTTACTATTAAACTTCAAAGTTGATGTTAAACATGTTATGTGTGTATATCTTATCTCTCTAACGAAATTATAAGTTCTCTGAAATCAATATTGATCTTTCTTTCTCCCAGGGTATTTAGAGAAGTGCCTTATGAACTTACATAAAAGCTTTACCATATTTGTTTAATTAAGAAATGAAGAAACAGGAGACAAAAGGTATTGTACACAAATATACTAACTCCAGGACCTTATCTCAATAATGGCACAATGCGAGTAGTAAGTATTCGATAAACTTTTGTGGAATTGAATAAAGTGCACAGTCTTCTATGTGCAGCTGGTTTATGTCAACAGGGAGAGTATCCAATGACACAGGTATAGATTGCACTGAGAAACTTAATTTGAAGATTAGAACATAGGAACAAACCAGGTAGAGTTTCAACAAAAAATGAAATCAAATGCTGTTTGTAAATCTTCTCCAGGCTAACCTGTTTTTCCAACATCTTCAACTAGAACTATTAGTTTTACAATAGCAAACAAAGTTATGATTCTTGAAGCATGTGCTCGAATCTGACTGTAGTTCAATCATTTCAAATTTTCTTAGTCACTTGTAAAGGATGATTATAAAATAAGGAGACTAATATTTATGTGTGTATTGTAGAATCAGGTTTGTTGTTTTACAGTTGCACATCATTTTTTCAAAGGTCTTTTTTTCAAACTTGAAGCAATGTCAAGAGATCGATATTTAATCAGTTTGCACAGAATACAATGATGGATTTGAGATCACTGGAGTCTGAAATAATTCGATGCCAAAAGAAGTCAATAAATCTCATTCATTCATTCAACAAACATCTACTGAATATTTACTGAGCACTAGACATGGAAATATAAAGGTAAAAAACATAATTCCTGTCTTCAATTCAAGACTCCACAGACTTACTGGGAACTTAGATGAATGAGCAGCTAGTTTCAACACAGTGGGTTAAGTATCAAGTTGGAGGCAGGTATGGCTCTTGTAGAAACAAACAGGGTGGGACCTCATCCAGGCTTAGTGGGTATAGAGAAAGGCTTCCTTAAAGAGGTGATGTATGAGGAGTGTTTTGAATGATGAAGTATTAGCCAGATGAAGAAGAGGAGAAAGTATACATTGGGCAGAGGAGAAAGACATATGAGAGAAAACTGGAATGCAGTGTGATGACAAGATATTTCCTCTGGAATCCAAACAGAGCAATGGAAAAAGTGTTGAGCAAGTGGCATCTGTTGCTGATAATCAGGAGCAGAAGTTTGGATCTGAGTGAATCAAACTGCATTCTTGGCACTTCTTTTTTCAACACTGTGTTTCTATAATATATAAATATATAAAGTCCAGTTTTAAACTGTAAGACAGGTGCACAGACCATGTGTAATCACGGAAACCCTGCAAACAAGAGTGGCTGGATGTCCTCAGAATTTTCTGCTTCTGTCATTCCTGACTGAACAACATGAGGATGCGGGTAAGTGCCACCACCACTATCAAAGGGTCACTAGTTCCTAGGGGGCATTGCCTTAGCCCAGGGCCTGGAAGCCCTAGCAACCTGGGCAGGTGTCTCCCCTGGCCTTGGCCCTCTGATGCCTGCACCTGTGCCTATATTTGTCCACAAAGACCTCAGAAAGGTAAAGCTTTGTGACGGGCCTCAAGAAGGTAAAGTCTGGTCCAGGAGATCTTGTGTTGTCTTTCTCAGTGTTCTGCCTCAGGGATGGTAGAGTAGGTAAATGCTGAGCTCACCTCCTCCCATGACCACATCAAAATTACAATTAAATTATAGAATAGTCAGCCTGGAGAACCATCTGAACACTAGCTGAACAGCTCTATAACTAAGGATATAAAAAGAGAAGGCATGTTGAGATGAGGAGGAGCAGACACGCAAAACAGGCTGGCCCCACACCATGTGTGATGGTTGATATTTTGGAGGGATATCTCAGCTACAGAGGTGTCCCCTGAGGAGCAAATGTTCCCAGCCCCACATTGGGCTTCCCAGCCCTAAGCACCAGTGCTGGGAAGAGCCCCAAAACATCTGCTCTGAAAATCAGCAAGGATTCCTATGGTCTGGATGAGATAGGATGCTGCTAGAAACCCAGACATCCTCTCAAAAGACTTGCACACAGACTCATTCATTCTCAGGCACTCACCCTGGGCTCTGGCAGAGAGAAAGTTATTCGAGAGGTGCCAAAGACATACAAGGAAGAAAATGAATTGTGTGGCTTCAGGGCAAGGGCTGGAGGGACAGCTGTTATTGTCCGTGTTGAGCCCTCCTTTCACACAACCAAATTTAAATCTGCATTAGCCTGGTGAACTCCATTCACTCCACCCTGATGACTCCTTGAGACCCCACCCCACCCCACTTGACACATGCACCACCAGAGGCTCTTTCAGAGGCAGACAGCTGGCCTTGGCCCACACAGCAGTCTTTCTTTAAAGGATTAGAAAGATCCACAGACCCCAGGCAGGCAGCGACTGGACTTGGTGGACTTTTTGCCTTTTGCTGAGTGGCCCCAGGCTTAGCGCTGGTGTCATCTCTGAATCTGTGTTAATCTGGTGCACACCACTCACCCCACCATGGTAACTCCCTGAGACCTTATCTTACCAAACTCACATACTGCCAAAAGCTCTTTCAGTGACTGAGCCTTACAAGCAGCTGGCATGTAGCAGCCAGCTTTGGGGTGCCTGTGCCTTTTGCTGAGCTGCCCCAGACCTGGTATTGGTGGCAACTAGCCTCAGTTTAGAGGGTGATCTCTTCTACACTTCTCCAGGTCAAGCACAAGCAGTTACCGAGCCAGGATCACTTAGTAGCTCCTATCACTTAGTAGAACCAGGCTGTGGCTGACGTTGGCCTGCACCAGAGCTGCTCTCAAGACCAAAATAGAGCACTAGACAATTGCTCCCACTAGAAGGACACCAAAAGGGTAGTTTCAGCAGACATCAGAGCCAACTGGGGTAAATCCTGCTCCCCGGGGTCAGCACCCACAGAACAATTCATATGCTGTGGGCATGGCCAATCCTTATACTCAGTCAGCCTGGGGGTCAATCCTATCCACTAATGTGCCAATAGCAATCAGGGCTCAACTACAACAGGAGGTCATATACAACCCACACAAGGGAAACTTCTGGACCACTTGGCTGAGGTGATCAGAAAGACTGTGCCACTGGGCCCCACAGGGTATCTACTATGTAGGGCCACCCTGTCAACACTGGGAGATGTTGCAGATCCACCTAATACATAGAAACAAACATAAGGAGGCAGGCAAAAGGAGGAAACAAAAAAATATGTCTCTTATGTGAGTACAGGAGAAAACTCCAGAAAAAAGAACTAAATGAAATGGAAGCAAGCAATCTATCAGACACAGAGTTCAAAACATTGGTTATAAGGATGTTCAAGGAACTTAGACAAAGAAATAATACACATTAAAAAAAGGATAGAAACCATTATTAAAAAAAAAGTCAGAAATTAAGAATACAATAACTAAAATGAAGAATACACTATAAGGAATTGACAGCAGATTAGATGAAGCAGAGGATCAAATCAGTAATTTGGAAGATTAGGCAGCAGAAAACACCCAATCAGAGGAGGAAAAAAAAAAGAATTAAAAAAATGAGGATAGTTTAAGGGGCCTCTGGGACAACATCAAGCATAAAAACATTCACATCATAGGGGTACCAGAAGGAGGAGAGGGAGAGTAAGGAATTAAAAACTTATTTGAAGAGATAATAATGGAAAACTTCTGTAACCTGGTGAAGGATGTAGACATAAAAGACCAAGATGTATAGAGAATCCCAAAGAATATGAACCCAAACAAGCTTACACACATTATAATTAAAATGTCAAAGTTTAAAGACAGAGAGAATCTTAAAATCAGCAAGAAAAAGGCAGTTTTTCTACAAGGGAGCTCCCATAAGACTGTAAGCTGATTTCTCAACAGAAACTTTGCAGGTCAGAAGAGATTGGCAGGAAATATTTAAAGTGATAGAAAGTAAGGACCTATATAACCAAGACTACTTTAGCCAACAAGGCTATCATTTAAAATAGAAGTAGATGTTGTTCAAGGGTAAATTGTATAAAGAAATACTAAAATAAAACAGTTGTTTATCCTAAGCTTTTTACATGGAAAATAAGTTAACAGAAGCATTAAGGAAGGAAAACAAAATCACTTTCTGGGATGTTGGACAGCTAGATAAAACTATCTTTGTACTTCCACAAGCTTCTCTAACCCTTTATGCAACACCTGCTTTAACCAGGATACTTTGCTGGATCTTCATTGCCTGCTAAATAGGATTCAAACTTGACTGGGGAAGGCATGGCCTCCTTTCTTAGGCCCCACCCACTTTGACAGCATTATTTCTTCAGCTTTCCCCACAGTATTCAGCCTTCCAGCAAACCATTATAAACATACATAATAAAAAGATGTGGACCACATACCTCTAGAGGTTGCAAGCTTTCTTCATTCCCTTTAAGCTCTTCACATGGCTTATACCATTCAATGATATAATATTCAAGTGAAAATGTGACAGAAGGTTGTACTATTTTTAAGTTTACACAGTTTTACTGTGCTTAATATAGGTAATGCTTCTTCCTCATTTATGTCTTTATGTGCACACAACTTCTTTTGTCTTCAACAAACTATCACCTGTGAAGTTTTACATTTAAATACATCTAATGTAAATCAGGTCCATGGATTTGAAACATGTGGAAAAAAATAGTCTCCTTCCATCAATAGCACAAACTGTTCAGATTCCTTTTAGTCAAATACCATAAGAAGTTGTTCTAAGGTATGGTAAACAAATTAGTAAATGAGTAAAAACTAATATGCATGGAGTAAAGCTGCAAAAGCATTTCATCCAAATCTTTGAGTAATTTAGAAAACTGTTATTTTTTCCTTTTTTAAGAAAAACTGTCTATCAAGTTAAAATATGCATTGTTTAATATAAATAAGAGACCATCATGCATTTTAGACTAATAATAAAATAATAAAATAATAAAAATAAATAAATAAAATTGAAGGAGAGAGAAAGAGCTTCCCAGACAAGAAAAAAGCTAGAGGAGTTCATTACCACCAAACAGGTATTACAAAAAATGTTAGTGGGACTCCTTTAAAAAAGGGGGGAAAAAAAGAACATAAATATAAAATTTTTAATGCAAATAACTATGTACCTGTACCTATCATTGATCACTTTAAATGTAAATGGATGATTAAATGCTCCAATCAAAAGACAGGGTAGCTAAATGAATAAGAAAACAAGACCCTTACATATGCTGTTTACGAGAAACCCACTTCAAATCTGAGAACATGCAAACACTGAAAGTAAAGAGATAGAAAAAAAATATTTTGTAGGAATAGAAATGAAAAACAAGTGGAGTAGGAATATTGAGACAAAATAAATTTTAAAACAAAAGCTAAGTTAAGACACAAAGATGGACATTTCATAATGATAAAGAGATTGATCCAATAAGAGGCTATAGTCCAATGTGCCCAAGACAGGAGCACCTATTGACAAACATAAAGAGAGAAATTGACATTAATACAGTCATAGTAGGGTGGTTTAACACCCCATTGATAACAAAGGATAGATCTTCTAGACAGAAATTAATAAGAAAACAGTGGCTTTAAATGACGCACTAGACCAGATGAATTTATTACACTTTTTTTAATATTTCACACCAAATCAGCAAAATATACATTCTTTTTCTAGTGCACATAGAATATTTTTCAAGATACACAACAGGATAGGCCACAAAACCAGTCTCAATGAATTTAAGAAGATGGAAACCATATCAAGCATCTTCTCAGACAACAATGGTATTAAACTAGAAATCAATTATGACAAAAAAAGAAACTGAAAAACACACAGACGCAAGAAGGTTAAATAATATGCTACTGAACAATGAATGAGTTAACAATGAGATCCAGGAAGAAATCAAAATATAACTTTGAGATGAATGAAAATGAAAACATAATAATCCCAATACATGGGACACAGCAAAAGCAGTGCTGAGGGAAATTCATGGTAATACAGGCCTTCCTCAAGAAACAAGAAAACTCTCAAATAAACAATTTACACCTATACCCAAAGGAACTAGAAAAAGCAAGCAAAGCCCAAAGTAAATAGGTGGAAAGAAAGAATAAAGATCAAAGCAAAAATAAACAAAATAGAATCTAAGAAAAGACACAATACAAAAGATCAAGAAAACCAAGAGCTTGTTCTTTAACAAGATAAAAAACATTGATAACCTTTAACCAAACTCATCAAGAAAAAAAGAGAGAAGACCCAATTAAATCAAATCAGAATTAAAAAAGAAGTGACAACTGATACCACAGTAATAAAAACTATCATAAAAAGCACGACAAGCAATAAAATGCCAACAAATTCGAAGATCTGGAAGAAATGAATAAATTCTTAGAAACATACAATATTACAACAATGAAACAAGAAAAAACAGAAAATCTAAACAAACCAATTACTGCTAATAAAATTGAATCAGTAATCAAAAAACTGTCAACAAACAAAAGTTCTGGACTGGATGGCTTCACAGGTGAATTTTACCAAACATTCAAAGAAGACTTAACACCTATCCTCTCAAACTATACCAAAAAATTCAAGAGGAGGTAAAGCTCCCAAAATCATTCTATGAGACCCCAATTATCTCAATTCTAAAACCAGACAAAGACATTATAAAAATCTAAATCTGCATTAGTCTGGTGAACTCCAATGACACACCACCAGAGGCTCTTTCAGAGGCAGGCAACTGGCCTCCGCCCACGCTGCAGTCTTTGTTAAAAATCTCTGAAAGATTCGCAGGTCCAAGATGAGCGGCAACTGGTCTCGGTGTGCTCTGTCTTTTGCCCAAGGCTCAGTACTGGCGCCATATCTGAATATATATTAACCTGGTGAACATCATTTCCCCTACCCTGGTAACTTCTTGAGACCCTGCCTCACCCAACTCACATATGGCTGAAGGTCTTTCAGTGATTGAGCCTTAGAGGCAGCTGACAGGTAGCAGCAGGCTTTGGGGTATTATGTGCCTTTTGCTGAGCTGCCTCAAGCCCAGTACTGGTGGCAACCAGCCTCAATTTCCAGTGCGGTCTCTCCCATGTGCTTTTCAGGTCCAGTACAGGCAGCTACTGACCATGGATCACTTTGCAGCTCCTACCAGGTAATCCTGTGGTGGTCAAAGGCAGAAACTGACTTTGGCCTGCAACAAAGCCCCTCTCAAGAGGCACCAGAGCCAACAGACCCAGTGGCCAGCTTCGGACCACATCAGAGCACCACCTAACCACCTCCACAAACACACCCAAGGGCAGACTGGGCAGGAACCAGAGCCCTGCTACAGCAAATCCTGCTCCATAGGGTCAGCCCCTGCACAATAGCTCCTCTACTATTATCACAATCAGTCCTTACAATCATCCTAGAGTCAACTCTTCCCACTGACAAGCCAACAGCAACCAACGCTCAACTACAATAGGAGGGCATGCATTACCCACACATAAGACACACCTGGAGCACCCCGCTCAGGTACCAGGGAGATTGCACCATTGGGTCCCACAGGACATCCTCTACACAAAGCCACTCCACTAATACCACCAGACACAGCAACTCTACCTAATACATAGAAACAAACACAGGCAGGTAGCCAAAATGCAGAGACGAAAAAAACGTGTTCCAATGAAAGATCAAAACAAAGCTCCAGAGAAAAAGAAGAAACTAAACTAAACTAAAGGAAGATAAGCAATCTATCAGACATAGAGTTCAAAATGTTTGTTACTGAATGATCTCAGTGAGAACTTCAACAAGAAATAGAAAACATAAAAATGAAGATAGAAAACAGAATGAAGAATGCACTAACTAAAATGAAGAACACATTAGAGAGAATCAATAGTAGCTGAGATATAGCAGTCAAATCAGCAATTTGGAAAATAAGGTAGCAGAAAACACCCAATTGGAACAGTAAAAGGAAAAAAGTCCTCAAAATGAGATATTTTAAGGGGCCCTGGGACAACAACATCAAGCATAGAAACATTCACATCATAGGAATACCAGAAGGAGAAGAGAGAGAGCAAAGAATTGAAAACCTATTTGAAGAAATAATAATGGAAAACTTCCATTAACTGGCAAAAACAAATAGATGTACAAAGTGTAGAGAATCCAAAATGAGGTGAACTCAAAGAGATCTACATCACGACACGTCATAATTAAAATGCCAAAGATTAAATACAAAAAGAGAATCTTAAAATAGCAAGAAAAGAGCAGTTAGTTATCTACCATAAGACTGTCAGCTGATTTCGCAACAGAAACTTTTCAGGCCTGAAGGGATTGGCAAGAAATATTTAAAATGATGAAAAGCAAGGAACTACAACCAAGATTACTCTACCCAGCAGGGATATCATTTAGAATTGAAGAACAGATCAAGAGCTTCCCACACAAGAAAAATTAAATGAGTTCACCACCACCAAACTAGTATGACAAGAAATATTAAAAGGATGAACATTAGTGCAAAAATCTTCAACAAAATATTAATAAACCAAATTCAGCAATATATTAAAAAGATAATACACCTTGATCAAGTGGGATTTACTCCTGCAATGCAAGGGTGGTTTAATATCCACAAATCAAAGAACATGAAAGTGAAGGATGAAAATCATATGATCATAACAATAAATGTGAGAAAAGCATTTGACAAAATACAGCATTAATTTATGATAAAAACTCTCAGCAAAATGGGAAGAGAGGAAACATACTTTAGCCTAATAAAGGCCATATATGGCAAACACACAGTTAACATCATATTCAATGGTGAACAACTAAAAAGTGTTCTTAAGATCAGGAACAAGACAAGGATGTCCACTTTCACTACTTTTATTCAACATAGTATTGGAAGTCCTCGCCATTGTAATAAGATAAGAAAAAGAAATAAAATCAACCAAATTGTAAAGAAAGAAGTAAAATTCTCATTGTTTGCAGATGACATGATACTATATAGAGAGAACACTAAAGAGTCCACTAAAAGACTATTAGAACTGATCAATGAATTCGGTAAAGTAGCAAGATACAAAATAAATGTTCAGAAATCAGTTGCATTTTTTTTACACCAATAGCGAACTTACAGAAAGATAACTTAAAAAAGAATCCCATTTACAATTGCATTAAAAAAATACGTAAAAATAAACTTAACCAAGGAGGTAAAAGGCCTATACTCAGTAAATTATAAGACATGGAAGAAAGAAATTTAAGAAAATACAAATAAATAGAAGCACACATCATACTCACAGATAGGAAGAAGTAACATTGTTAAAAACGTCCATGCTACCCAAAGCAATCTATAGAGTCAATGCAATTTCTATCAAAATACCAATGGTATTTTTCACAGAACTAGAACAAATAATACAAAATTTATATGAAATCATAAAGACCCCAAATAGCTACAACAATGTTGAGAAAGAAAAAGAAAACAAAGTTGGAGGTATCACCTGTTATCAAACTATACTACAAGGCTAGAGTAATCAAAACAGATGATACTGGCATAAAAACAGCTATATAGATCAATGGAACAGCATAGAGAGCCCAGAAATAAACCTATGTCAAATGGTCATTTAATCTATAACAAAGGAGGCAAGAATATACAGTGGGATAAAGACAGCCTATTCAATAAATGGTGGAGGAGGGGGGAAATGGACAGATGCTTACAAAAAAATGAAACTGGACAATCTTCTTACACCATATACAAGAATAAACTCAAAATGGATTAAAGACTTAAATGCAAGTTTTGAAACCATAAAACACCTACAAGAAAACATAGGAAGTAAACTCTGACATTGCTCTTAGTAATATTTTTTGCTGATATATCTTCTTGGATAAGAGAAATAAAAGAAAAAATAAACAAATGAGACTAATCAAACAAAAAGTTTTTGCACAGCAAAAGAAACCATCAACGAAATGAAAAGACAACCTACTGAATGGGAGAAGATATTGTCCAATGACACATCTGATAAAGGGTTAATATCCAAAATTTATAACTCAGAAACTTAACACTAAAAAACCAATCCAATTAAAAAACAATGGAGAAACCTGAACAGACATTTTTCCAAAGAGAACATATAGGTGGTCAATAGACATATGAAAAGATGCTTAATGTCACTAATCAGCAAAGAAATGCAAATTAAAACCACAATGAGGTATCACCTCACATCTGTCAGAATGGTTATAAACAATTAATCAACAAATAAGTGCTAGCAAGGATGTGGAGAAAAGGAAGCCCTCATGCACTGTTGGTGAGATTGCAAATTGATGCAGCCACTATAATAAACAGTATAGAGATTCTTTAAAAAATTAAAAATTGAACTACCTATGACTCAGCAATTCCACTTCTGAGTATTTATCTTAAGAATTCCAAAATACAAATTTGAAGATATATGCACCCCTATGTTAATTGCAACACTATTTACGATAGCCAAGATATGGAAGTAACCTAAGTGCCTATCAATAGACAACTAGATAAAGAAGAAGTGGTACATATATACAATGGAATGTTACTCAGCCATACAAAAGAATGAAATCTTTACTATTTGCCACAACATGGATGGACCTAGAAAGTATTATGCTAAGTAAAATAAGTCAGAGAGAGAAAAACAAATACCATATGCTCTCCTTTATATGTAGAATCTATAGAACAAAATAAACAAAATAGAAACAGACTCATAGATAAAGAACAAACTAATGGAAAAGGGGTGGGAATCTGGGTGGAAAAGGTAGAGATTAAGAAGTACAAATTGATAGTTACAAAATAGTCACTGGGATCTAAAGTACAACATAGGAAATACAGTCAATAATATTTTAATAATTATATATGGTACCAGGTAGGTATTAGACTAATCAGAGGATCACTTAACAAATTTTATAAATGTCTAAACACTATGCTATACATTTGAAACTAATATAAATATTGAATATCAACTCTCCTGAAAAATAAAAATAATTAAAAAATAAAAAATAAAGTCTAGGATGTGCATTTGAGATGGAATAGGACCACAGTCAGGGACTGGAGGAATGAGTAGTAGGGTCCAGCCCTGATAGGAAGAGAATTGGCAGGTCTGGGTCAAAGGTACAAGAGAGATGATATTTCAGAGTGAAAGCTCACCTGACAGCTTCTTTCTCTTGCATGAGTCCACATCAAGGTCATAAACCCAACCCCTGATAACAGGCTCCCTTCAACTCCTAGTTGTCATATAAGTTCTGATTTCCCTTTATTGATGAGCTATATACAAAAAGGACTTGAAGGATGCCTTTTATTGCATCTTTTGTGCAAATCAGTGTCTCCATTAGGTGCCAACCCATTGGTAAAGTTTTCTTGGCATGAGAGCACGTCTGAGGAAGGAAACTAATTTCAGAGCAGATAGCACTATTCACAGGCAGCTATCTCAATCCCATGGAGCACACTGGTACAGCAAGTTCTCAAATAATATCATTTCCTTATACCATAAATGAAATGATATAGGAACTTAACTCTTATTTATATCAATTAGCCTATGGTAAAGTTGGTTTCATTATGCATACATTGTTTTTCTTAAAGTCACAGAACCTATTGATGACATTAAGTGTACCATGCTTGGCTGCAAGTCTGGGGCCATATGAACAAAATTAGAAAGCCACTCAACCTCCTTTCATCCCTGCCCTTTATTATGTTGACTCACAGGACATAAAAGTCCAGGGCCAGAGGTAGAATTTCAATATGAATGTTTCCTATGGCATTCAGCACTAGTAGATTGTGGCTAGTAGAGAAAAAACATTTGAAATATAGGTAGTCTGTGGAAAATTCTTCCAATTATGAGACAAGTACAATTTCAGTTGAGGTTTCATTTCCCAACAATGCCTAATCAAAACAGGAGGTCTGCTCTGTTATGCATATGCTCAACAATGCAGCATATATGATTATAAATATACTATACATTATTTTTATTTTTAAAGGAAATATCATGAAATAGAATTTATATAATTCCTATGTTTGTACGATACAAACCTATAGTAGTACAATAAGCAATGAGTACATCTGCGTGTGAAGTCATATTTTTTATGCATCCCATTGTATACTGTATCGTGCCTTACCTTATCTGATACATCTTGTCCCAATGAAGCCTGGCAATCCCAGATTACATGGCATTCAAATTTGCCACCAAGACAGCAAAAGAGCCTGAAAAACAAGTATTCCAATGACAAAACTCATGTCACTGCATGTAATATGAGCAATTCGATTATACAATTATGTAACTCAATTCAACATAGTAGCCTTCTAAAAAAATGCATTTGTATTCCCCTTTTGTTTGCCTTAATTTCAGATTCATTTTGTATATCTTTGCAAACTATTGATTAAATATTACTAAATGAAACATTCTGGTGGAAGCTAAAAACATAATATGAAAACTGTTGTAGTCATCTATCCTTTTAAATATAATTGTGGTGATTTATTTTCTCATTCTAAATAAATATTCATGCTCATGCCTAATTTTGTGTGTGTGTGTGTGTGTGTGTGTGTGTGTGTGTGTGTGTGTGTGTGTGATTTTGTATTCTTTTTTCAGAGGGATTCCAAAATTACATAAGTGTCAGATTCCATAAAACTGGTTCTGGCTACTACTTAATTATTGTGATGTTAACTTGTCATACCCAATTTGTTTGTGCTTGCCTATAAATATTTAATAAGTACTTACTATGTGCCAAGCACTGTGTAAAGTGCTTGAAAATTTTTATTTGCTTTTCAGGGCTAGTCCTTTATAGAAAACCATATGAATATTTTCCTGGTACATCTGAAAAATAATGTAAACTCTAGAATTCAATACATTAGAAATATTTTTATAATTCATATATTCCTTGGGAACACTTTTAACTGTACGAAGGTATAAAGTGAGTTATACATGCTAGCTAAATCCGCTCTTTTGCAAATCAGTTTTAATTTGGACGATCATATATAATAGCTTAAATTTTAAACTAGATGAACAGAATTTTGGGAGTGTGAAAGTTAAATATTACATTTTTAAAAAAGGAGCACATGCAAATTCACTGATATAACCTGTATTATTCAGTCAAATATAACCTCATGCAAAAGAAATTTTAATTAGAAGTTTAGCTGTATTTACATCACATCCAGTAGTATTTAATAGTGGAAATACAGTTAAACACCTCTTCTTTAGAAAATTTATTTTCTTTACTAGAGTCAATTCAATTTTCACAAATAATTTTTATCTCACTCTCTGTGGTTTTGCTGGACCCTTATCTCTGTGAGTCATCTTGATCATTAGCATATTCCTTATGCCTAGAATAGTGTTTGGCACATAGTACACACTTGATAAATATTTGTTGGATGAATGAATGAATAATTTTATAACTTTCTATTAGGAAATAAGAGTGTTTTCTACCTTCCCAGGCAGAAACCTTTGGTCATTTCAAAACACTATCAGATTCTTTAGACTATTTGTTTCTTTTCTTCATGTCTAATGTCAGATTTATAAGCATTATCCCAACACGGGTGCCTAGATAATGTATGTGCATTATGTTTTTTTACTCTGCCAATGTTCAATTCAAAATGATAGCCTTACAGTTTTGTAATCATTTAGCCAATTTGTCTCTCCAAATTTGTGAATTTCAGGCCTCATAATGCATGCAGTATGATATGTTCTGATTGTGAAATTTCAGTCATACAAAATAATGCTAGAAGTGATCAATTGCTTTAACAATGCCTAACAGTTCTTTCCTGGTGCTCAGTAGTTTCTGACTAAAATACTTGGAGTTTGATTGTAGAAAGCGATTATTACCTTATCAAGAATCATCTTATGAAATGTTTTTCATCTGGACAAAAAAAGGCCTCACTAATTTTCAGATCAGCCACACTTCACTTTTCTTTTGTGTACATCTGCTGTTACTCCTTCTCTGCTTTATCCTTTCTGGGCCAGAACATTCCTCATATGGTGACCATATTCATAAGCCCTAAGTTTGAATTCATGTTCTAATAAATGATGCTTTTCATTTGTGAATTTATATTTAGAAAGCCTCAAAAATTAGTAATTAAATTGCATGAGTTACACATTCAACCAATCACCTTTTATTGACATGAGTAAATGTACACAAGAAAGAATACAAAATTCTGCAAAAAAATTACCAATGGGTTAATGCAATTTTTGTCATTTTCAAACATTTCTTTTGAAGCTGATGACAGAGTTTTCCACTCTTGTGCTCTCTTGTAGAATTTGACTTGTGAAATTAGCATTTGTTTTATTTTTTTTCCAAACATCTCTTGGAAAGTCTGAGCAATTCATTTGGATTATTAAAAGAGAATTTATATCAATTACTTTAGTAATTCCCAAAAGTTTGTAGCAAAAATGATCTGACAAACTAGAGTCATACCGGATAGTGTGAATCTTGTAATAATATGTTTTTTCATGAAAATCATTCTAGAGAATTTTGTTTTCCTTTGCTTATACTCAGCAAACAAGTATTAAAGTTATAATTTAAGATAAGGATCTCATTTTGAAAAGTATTCATAGTAACGAAATAAAATAGTCTAGACATTATCACATACATCCTTCAGATCATCCTTTTTCAGGGCCTTTTAACAAGTTTTTGTCGTTTTCGTCCAAATAAAGCAAAATTATTAAAGGCTTTTCAGTATATGCCTTCTAAAAGTAGATAATTCAATTTTTATTCCCTTATCAGTTTCACTAATTCTACATTATTAGCAATTTTCTCCTTAAATTCTTTTATTTTTAGCATGAAGCCATTCACATTTTTATCATCCTCTTCACTTCTGATTAAAATGCAAAGATTTAAATGGAGAATCATTCTGCTCCTCCATATTAGAAATAGTGTAATGGGAAATTGCAATAGCATCGTTTGACTTAGAGTCTCTAGAAAATGTATCGACAATGGAACTTTTTCAGCTGATAAAAACTAAGCATGTGATGACTGAAACATTATTAGTATTCTTCTAAGAACAGGCATCTGTATCAGAAATCTTATTGTTTGAATAAGAGCACATTTGTCTGATAAAAATCATACGATTATTTCAGTATCTTCACCTACATTATAGAAATGTAACAAATTTTGAATAATTTTACAATAATAACTTCTACAGCAATTGAAAAAAATCTGATGAATTATTAATACAATTGTTGCAAATGTGTGCCATGCAACTGATCCTTACCAAGATTCTGATATTATTGGAAAAGAATCTCAAAGCTGGCATTAGAAATATTGGATGACATACTGACAAGCTAATCAACAAGGTTAGTGAGGCTTAAACTGAAGAAAAGATAGTCATTTAATTGGCCACTTTAATCACCTAACAGGATTTCACTTACAAGAACTTTCATACTAATTTCAGTGTTTTTATTAATTATTTTTAATTATTTATACATCATAATATAATTATTTATACATCATAATATAATTATTTATACACCATGAATAACATCAGTATATTCAGGAAACATTTAAAAATATTATTATATGTTGACAAAGTAGCATGGACAGTGGTTGAGGGAACAGACACTGGAAGGAAATTACTAGGTTCAAATCCCAGTTCAGTTACCTATTAATCAGAGATCGGTTAAGTTATTTCACTGTGCTCTGTGCCTCGGTTTCCTTGTCAGTGATGACAATAATTATACTGTCTTCAGAGAGTTATTGTGAGAATTATTAATGTTTGTAGAGTGTTTAGAATGGTGTCTGGCACACAGTAAGTAAGCACCATATAAACATTTAAGTACATCTGTGGCTAAAAGAATATATCCTGATTCTAAGACCTAATGATTCACATAATACCATTATAGTTTTCTTGAGCTTGTGGAACAAGGATGTTTTTCACAGTTATTAATCTTTTTGTACAGATAAAAATTTGGATATAAACTATATGAAATTAGCCTAGATGTATAATCCAATATCTGAAACCATGATTGTGCCTTGTGATATGAAAAGGAATGATTGTTTTCTTTGTCATAAATTCCATTTCAGCAGAATTATATTTTCAGTGAAACTAAAGAGCATGCTGATCTTTGATTGACTATGTGAAGTTATAGTAGCCCCATTGAAGATTCAATTGGAAGCTTAAGGAAAATAAGCACTTAAACAGATAAAAGCAAAGAAGCTACAATTTGCATCAATGTGCACAAAGAAGACAACTTCATAAAGCAACTGGGAGATATGGGACCAGGGGCAGGGAGTGTTTAGAGAGCACAGCTTCTCAGATTTCCTCATGTTCTTGCATGCGTAATACACTTAGGGCAGTGGCTCTGGTTTTCAGTCTGTCCAGGGTTAGATCCTGCCAGGTGACAGGGAGCAACCTCTGAAAGAAGGGATCTACTGTCTTATACCACAGAGGGTCTCTCTTAAACTTCAGCATTACTCCTACCTATATTGGAAAGCCACACTGCTTGGACCTATCATCTAATTCTGGGAACCATTTCTTACTAAGCTACTAGGCTCTCTTACTCCATTTCACAGATATCCAGCCCACAAGAATGAGTATTTACATTTTTAAAGGGTGGAAAAAAATTTTAAAAATAATACTTTTGTGACAGGTGACAAATTTTCTGATAGTCACATTTTAGTATCCACTTATTGTTTTATTTAAACACAAATATGGCAGACAGAATTCTAGGATGGCCTCTAGTATCCCCACTCCCTTGCATATATACCCTATATAATCTCTCCTCCCCTCAAGAATGAGAGCAATCTATGAATACTGTAAGGAATCACTCTCATAATTATGTTACCTTAGATAGCAAAAGGGAAGGGATTTTGCAGATGTAATTAAGGTCTTTAATCAGTCAACTTTGAGGTAATCAAAGGAAAGTTACCCTGGTTGGGCCTATCCTCATTAGGTGAGTGCTTAAGGCCAGTTTAGGCCTTTTCTGAGTCTCCTGCAGATATGTGCTCTTCTGATGGTATTGAAGAAGCAAGCTTCCATGAGTTAAATAGTTGCAAGAAAATGAATTCTGCCAATAAGCAACTGATCTTGAAAGAGGATCCCAAACCTCTTGATGAGACTGCAAGCTCATGATTACAAACACCTCGATTGAGGCCTTGTGAGACCATGAGCAGAGGACCCAACTAAACTGACTTCTGACCCATGGAAGCCAAGAGATAACAAATATGTTATTTTAAGCCATTAAGTTTGTGGTAATTTATTATATGTCAATAAAAGTATGCTCATTTGTTTAAGTGTTGTACAAGGATGCTTTGGGGCTACAACATTGAAGTTGAGTAGCTGAAATAGCCTGCATTAGCCCACAAAATGTAAAATAGTTACAGAAAAAGTTTTTACCCTTGATTCTATAATTATGACCAGGCATCACACATACCAACCACACTGCAATTATATGACAAGGATTAATATGTGGTTGTACACAATTAGATGAAAGCTGAAAAAATAACAAATGTCTTGCTATAACAAAGTTTATTGTACCCATTTAGGTACAATAACTTACATGTGGATTGTGATGCTTCCTTAAAGAGAAATATTCTCATGAAAAAGCTCCTTTCTTTTCTAGTCTCTGTACTCATTTGGAAACAAATCAAAATTTTATAATTAAATAATTTTGAGGATCAAGCACACAGCTTCTGCACAGCCAGGACCAGACACAATTGTTGTCACCATGAGCACAGTTTCCCTTCAGCCTGTGCCCTCTCCTGCCACATCAAGATCTGATTGATGCATTTGTTCAGAAAACATTATGAAAATTCCACTCTCTTCCAGCTGGAAATTCAGCACTGAACAGGACAGATGTGGCCAGTGCTATATGTGTACAATCTAGTGAAAAAGACATGTTTTAAATAGAAAATTAAAACAAACAAAAAAACATACGTCAGGATCCTAACAATGAGAGTCCAGAAGAGTTCTCTAAGGAAGTGTTATCTAAGCTGTAACCAAAAAATCTACAAGAAATATGACATAAGCATGCCTGTTTCTAACTCAGTGGAAACATTGTGGATTAGAATTATCTGGGAGAGTTTATTTAAAATCCTGATTCCCAGGCTGTGCAGCAGACCAATTAAAGCAGAATCATAAAGATAGGATAGGGCAGCCGACTATATTTTTAAGCTTCTGAGGTGATTCCAGTAAACTCTCAAGCTTGACAACCAGCCTATACCTATCTTTTTCTCTTTCCCTCCTATTACAAGGAAGAAGTGTTCCTTGTGCAAAGCCAAGGCAAATTCTTCCATTTTCCATCCCCTCCCACCTTCTCAGGAAATCTAACAATGAATGATCTCTATCTCCTCTTTTTTCAACTTAACCCTCACTATTTGCTCCTTTCCATTAGCATTTAACCATGTTGAAGTTTCATTTATGTTTTTTTTTAAATTTCAGTAATCCCTCCCACCCCCTTCAGCTACCACCCTCTTTTCTCTATTTTTCATCTAAACTTCCTCAAAAAGTAGTCTACCTGTTTCTCTATTCCCACTCATTCTTCCAGTAAACAAAGATCTGGTGTTGGCCATGAGCTTTTCCTAAGATTATTGATAACCTCCTTGCCCCTAAATACAATGAACATTTCTGTACTTGTCCCACACAATCTCTCAGCAGCATTTGCCATAAATGGGCCCCTTCACCCTCCACCTTCTCAAAACAGTCTCTCCCTTTGGAATTTCCTGGGATTTTAGGTTACATCTTTTTCTCTTTTTTTCGCCCTACCCTCCTTGATGCTTTTCAAAGGTGATCTATCTCCCCCAGTGGCACAAGTACTATCCCTATGCTGCTAAATTTTTAAAGTTCTAGACTAGTGTTTATCAAATTAAGGTCTCTGCATAATCTAAAAGTTCAGATTCCAAAGCCTAACTCCAGATCTACCGAAATAGAATCTCTGAGAGTAAAATCTTGGAGTCTGAATTTTTAACAATCTACCGTAGCTTCTTATGCACAATCAAGGTTTGAGACTCACAGTTCCATACACACGTATCTAACTGTTTATTTCTACTTGGATATTTTACAGGTACCTTAAAATACCTTTGTGATGGACTCACTAACCACTAGCATCCATTTGTCTTCTTCCTCCCTGTCCACATGGAGGACAATATCTTACAGCCATCTTTGGAGTTAGGCACAGTCATATGGCTAGCTCTGCACAAGGGAGTGTGGACAGAGGTGATGTATGTTACTTCTAGACTAAAGCAGTGAATGCCATCCCCCTTTCACTGCCCTGGCAATCTGGAAGTCACCTGGACATCTAGAAGTCATAAAGAGATAACAGAGTCACAAGAAGAAAACAACTGCATTGTTTCCACTGTTTTGAAGAAAGCTGCCCTAGAGAGCTGCCAAACACACTACAGATATTGTGTGATAAAAAAATTAAACCTGTGTTGGATTAAGTCTGTGAGATTTTGTAATTAATTTATTATAGGACCATAATTTATCTATTCCAAAAAGGTTGTCATCTGATCTCTCTGCCTCTTCCCATTTCCTTCAACCTGTTCCTCTTTCTAGAGTTCTCTCTCCACTCAACTAATGAGGCCAGAAACTTAATTTAACAATGAGTAGATATTCTCATCTATTTTTCATGTTTTCTTAGACAGGAGTAGTCATCCACTTTATATTTCAAGAAGAAGCAATGTTGGAGAACTCTTTAACTCAATTTCTCCACCATCTCCTAGTAACCTGAGTAGTGGGAGTCATTGAATAACATTTACGGTCATTTATTTTACATGTCCAGACACTGTCCTTTAATTCTCACCTAGTTCTAAGCTCAGCTGACTCATAGAACTGAGAAGGAAGTACGAGATTGATGGATCTGTAATAACCTAAAGAGACAGAGACCACAACTTATTTGATGCTACACAGATTTCAGTAACAATTAAGTCAAAGCACTTTTCTAACTCTATTCTCTGCATTACAAATTGTGAGTTCTTTTTTTAATTATTTTTATGAATTTATTTGAGCCAAACTTATGACATATGCTGGAGATCAAGATCTCAAATGCTCTGATAAATTACAACTTCTTTGCAGCCTGTTAAGGTTTCCCTCTCCTCTGCTTTGTTTGTCTTTTTGCTGTCTATTTGGTGGAGACAAATAGGGCAGGCATCAAGTATGAGAGACAAAGAGGTAAGAATCTATCTAGAAATATAGGTTAAGTTCGACTTAAAAAAAACTGAATTAAGATCACCATAGTACTTGCTATGTATTCTTGCAAGTATTCATGCAAACATGCTAATGATTTTCTAGGGGAACTGGCCCAAGGGAACCTGAGAATCCTGGTAAAGGCCAATTTTTAGTAAACCAATGACTTTACACTATCAAATTTCAACCATTTTAATTTCACACAGCCAAAAAGCAGCCATAACCTAGATATGAAACCATTAATGGTAATTTCATGATCTTCACCAGAATCTTGAGAAATCAGCAACTGTAGTCTCAGATTTAAGCTCCTCAGTGACGAGCTGATTTTTAATGGTATGTCCCATACTCAGTGTGTATCAGTGTATACAGAACAGTTTTGCCTTGAAAAGAATGCATGGTAAAGCTATAGAAGTGCTCAGTGCTTTTCTAGCTATAAAACCCCAAACCACAGAGTCTGCCCAGGTAAGCAACAAAGGAAAGTTGATTGACAAGTATCTAAGATGCTAATAAGAGAGGATATTGATCTATATGCTGGTTTAAATGACAATGCATCACCTAAATAAGGAAGAAAATTAACATCTATATTGCTTCTTACATGTTAATTTAAATAAAAGAGAATCATAGCATCAAGTGAGTTTTTTGATGTTAGATGTTACTAATTTCTACTTTTGTCTTATTATTTTTTCTAAACTAAAAATTGAAAAACAAAGGAAAGTTATTATTTTAAACTAAAATCCTTTTGAATAAGCTGTAAATATGACATCTGCAGTAGTCACAATCTTTGAAGGTTACACATAAGATTGAATTTTTTAAATGAAGAGAACAGACAACTAAAATATTTTATTTTAATTCTTTACAGAGACTATTTAAGAAACCATGAAGGGGGTGAAAAGGAGTTTGCCTTATCTGCTACAACAATTATTCAGGTCAGCACACAAGGAGGAGACTACTGCAATGAGTTACAGTTCAACAGACCTGGGTTCAAATCTAACCCTACCTTTCTACTTGTGTGGCCTTTAGAAAGTCTAAGCCTCAGTGCCCTTCTGTGTCAAATGGGCCATCATCTAGCCATTGAGAGATAATGAAAGCAAATATTTAGAGTAATGCTTCATGCATAGTAGATGCTCAATAAATGTTAGCTCTCACTTTCATTATATAGGTTATTGAGCAAATAATCCCCAAAAGCCACATGCCCCACCTACTTCTTTCTCTGCTGACAAAACAATGTTTAAGCAACCCCATTTTTCTAAACCAAATAGAAATCAGAGAGTTCTAAATTTCTAGAAACAAAATTGTTTTTAATATAAACCCCTTTAAAATAAACAATAAGATTTCAAGAAGCAGCTTGTCATCCAAAGGAGGCTTTTAGATCTAGACACCACTCTGAGAACCTCTCTGTGACATAGACATTTAATGGTGCACAGTAGTGATCCACAGTCAGGCCTGCCCACAGGTAATGAACATAAGTGGAAAATTCTTGTATACTGTGGCAGATGCCCCAGAACCTAGATAGTAGGCTGGGAGAGGAGATGTGCTGAGTGGCAGAATTACAGCTTTAGTAAGCAGCAGAAGTTGTTTCTGGGCATAAAAGACAACAGGCCCATAGTTTTTGTCCCCTGAGTGACTTGGGTTATGTTCTTGCACAGAAGCTGGCAAGGTCACCAAACTGAAGTGGTCCGCTATGAGAAAACAAGGGTGGCAGAAAAATGTTATTTCTTCCCTCTTATAGCCTGATCAAGAGGAAATTTTATAGACTACTCTTTAATAGCTTGGGTTAGAAGTTAGAAGAAAAGTAACCTTGAAGTAAGTCCAAACTGTCCTTTTCAGCCATCCTCACATCTGGTTAGGAGTAGACCACATATGTGCCATTCTTTCTCCTCCCTCTCCTGGGGCAAACATTGATAATGGATCATAGCATTCTCCCTTGCACAGTTCAAATGTGTCCCATAACTCTTCTCAACACTGTATTTTAGGTGAGTGCTGCCATCCAACCAGCAATAAGTTGTACCCAACTTGCCAACCCTGACCAGGACTGAATTTTATGAAGAAGACAGAAATACTAAACTTTAAATTAAAGGAATTAGGAAACCAAAATCAGTTTTTGCCACCACTATTATTCAAATCACAAAGGGCTATATATAGTAAAGACTATTGCTATATATGGGCTATCTCACTTATATTTTTATTGTTTTCCTGGTTTTACTATCTCCATCTATTTTAAAGTTCCTCTCCATTTCCAAGCTGTTTCTGATGCAATCCTTTCTCGTAATCTCTTAAACACAGTTAGTCATTCAATAGTTAGACCTGGATTCTTCATCTAAGAGCAATTCTCCATTGTAGACCTTTCAACGTTTAATACTCCCTCAGCATCACTATCAATAGAGCTATGAGTGAGCTCAACCTTTCTCTGGAAGTGATGATTTAACATGTGAATTATATGGTGATTAGAATCGGTGTCAAGGAAACAGTATAATATATGTAATGTGGAGAGTGATGGGGCTGGAGGAGCTGAAACTGTCTGGATGATTTCTGGCACTTTTTTCAATGCTATGTCAATTATTCTTATGACCAATCATTCAAAATTGTCTATTATCTTCTAATAACAATAATATTTTTCACTTAAAGTTGCACCTTTCACAAGGGAATTTCAAAGACCTTCACATACATTCATTAGCACTTTATGAAGTGGGCAGGTATTATATAAATACCAAGTCACATGTACCTGAATAGAAGCCATTAATAGTTCCCTTGACATCACATTCAGGTTAGGGCAGAAATTAAAAAAAAAAAAGACCATATAAATGAAAAGTCAGACCTCATCATTATTAGGATTTACTGGGTAGCCACAGAATGCTAGCCAAGATAAGCTTCATTTTCTTGTCTCTTAGTTGATGGGAAAAGCAGTTGTTTTCCTCCTTTTGCTACCTCTCCTCACATAAACACCTCTTCTGGAGACACAGTACAGACCAACATACAAACAATCCAGGATACTGGATTTTTTCAGCCTCAAAATTTTTATAATCCCTGCTAAGAGGAGATATCTTGATGGGGGAAATATTCTAGCTGTCCTAAAAATAGATGATCCTTACATAAGAATCCCAAATATATTCAGCCCAATCCTCAGGACAAAAATGGAATGATTAAAATGCACACCAGAGGCTAGGAAGGAGAATAGTCCCCTTGGCAAGGGGAGTTAGAACAAAGAGTTTGGGGGTGGTAAACGACTATCTGAGTAGCAAGTATATGAGGTGGCCCTAAGAGCCAAGGTTACAGGTACCCCAGTTCAGTAGCTGGTGGCAAAGGCAAAAGAGAAGAGGCCCATATAGTAAAGGAGGAGGAATGTGATGAGAAGCAGGCAAGAATTACATCAGGTGGAACCCTCACCAAGGGGAGATTAGAATTCATTGTAAAGGCAATGGAAAGATATTGAAGGCGGTTGTATGGGAAGTAGGGTGATTGGATATACTCCTTAGAAAGGAATCCATCAGAATATATTCTTGGGGAAAAGGGAGGAGGCAGGAAGCTCAACTGGAGTCTAAAAGCACTCCAAAGGGGAGATAATGGTGATTGGAACTAGAGTGATGGTGGTGGAGAAGGACAGGAAGCAGTGTCAGGATATAATATATTTTGGAGGAAGAACTCGCAGGAAGAAGAACTTGCCAGTGAATGAGATGTGAGAAATGAGGAAAAAGAAGTATCAAGGACCACTGGAAGGTCTAGGACTTGAGCAGCTATGTATGTGAAGGTGCTATTTACATAGATGGTGAAGACTGAGGGCAAACGAGAAGGGGACAATTTAGACAAGATATGCAAGAGGAGATGTCAGACTAATAAATATAAATGTGAGTGTCATAAGCATATAGATGGGGATTGCATATACAAAGGCTGAGCAAGCTAACCAAGGGGGAAAGCAGAAGTCATCAGCATCATCTAACGTGGAGGGATGAAGAGAAATCATTTCTAACTGCTCAGAAATTTGAAAGTACTGTTTTCTCAACAGATTGTGTGCCACATTAATATGCAGAAATATGTTTAGTTTCTTTCTTTCATTTCCTACTTCCAAATTATGTACCTTCAGGCCAGAAAATAAAAAAATGCCCGGCTCTGAACCATATACTTTTAATAGCTGTTACCTTAGAAATGCAATGAGAAGGCAAGCTCTTTCAAATGATCTGATTATATTTTTTCCAATGGACCCTCTCGCCTCAATTTCAGTCTGGAAGAGAGGAAGGGATGACTTTATTCATTCAAGTATTCAACAAATATTTACTCAGGAGCTACTATGAGCCAGTGTCTGAGTGCTGAAATTATTCCAGAGAAGAAAACACACTCTCTGCCCTGACAGAGAGTGTAGGGAGGCAAAAAATAAACAACAAACATAATTTTGAAAATTAGATGGTACAATGTCTTAGAAATCGGTAAGATCTATGAGCACTCAGAGTATAGAGGAGGACTCTGATTTTAAGCAAGGTGGTCAGGGTAGGTATGGTGTGCAGGTGACAATAAAGCAGTGACTTGGAGGTAAGGAGTTAGCTAAGCAGATTAGGGTATAGTGCTCCAAGCAGAAAAAAATAGTAAGACTAAGTCTGAATGAAGCCTGGCATGTCGGAGGAACCATAAGGAGGCCAATGTGACTTAGTCATGCCCATAATATACTTCCTCCTCAGCACCCACCGAATATCACTTGTCTTTCAAAGCCCAGCTTAAATCCTATCTCCTCCACAAAGTTCTCCCCAAATCCCACAGGTCACACTAGTCTTCTCCTCTCTGGACAATCTCAGTGCCTGCAACTAAGGCCACACAGCTTAGCAGTTGTTTTCAAATGGCTCTATTGATTTTGTCTCCCCAACTAAACTCTCAGGCTTTCTGAATTCAGGGCACCATTTTTTGTACCTTTGTGTCATCCATAGCACAAGATAAATACATAATAAATATGTGACTGATTTATTAACTAAATGAGCAATTCTTAAATCATTTATATTTGATTTTGAAATGTAGGCACATAAATATGTGTACACATATGCCTAGAATCTTCCTCCATCTCGTTCTGACCCCTCTCCAGGACCTGGCTTTGATATCAAAAGATTGAAACTAAGATGGACAGAAGAGACAGGAGGGGAAAGAAGCTTCAGGTGATTGATTTGTCTGAAAGAGTAATGATTCTGCTTTGGAGAGGGAGGTAGAAGACCTTGCCACATCCTCCAACTTTACTAGCTATAAAGCTGATCAGCATTTTGTTCCTTGTGTGTTCAATTGGTTAAGAACCTGTAGAAGTGAAAGGATGATTAATTAGCACCCTCAGACTTCCAACACAATTGAATTTTTCTGATAACAAGGTACCTTAGAGAAATCTTTAAGATATTTAAACATTCAAACACATTATCACATCAGTGATAAAGACTGGAAAGATGAATCTACAAATTTTCCAAAAAAGGGGCAAGTCTTATAGCTTTAATGTTTCATGTAGTAAAATTTTCAAGGAGATTCTTTCAACTAAGAAATACTCCATGGTCTTCATTTTAACAAATGAGAAGTAAAATTATTAAATATATGCATTTTAATGCCAATGAAAAATTTCAAACTGGCATAGCATATTCCCTGCAATGAGGCACTGAGAAACCCAGATCATAACTTCAGTGGTATTCTTGACAAAAATGCACAACTTGAAACAGATGAGAAGGAAGCAATCAGCCAAACCCAAACTGGGGGACAGTTTACAAAATAAGGAGCCAGTACTCTTCAAAAACGTCAGGAAATACAAAGAAAGACAAAGAAATGTTGCATTTTTAAAAGGCTCAATAAGTGGCACTTAAATGCAATGTGTGACCCTGGAGTTGGAAAAACAGTTGCTAGAGAGGACACTTTCGAGACAATTGGCAAAATTCAAATAAGGACAGTATATTAGGTAATAGTTTTGTATCAATGCGAAATTCTCTAGATTTAATGAGTTCGTGATGTTGATGCACTTAATGTTCTTAAGAAATATTTCGTTACCATCATGATCTCTACAATTTATTTTCAAGAAATAAAAAAATGACATATATTAGATATCACACATTATATCTCAGATATGCATAAATAGAGCAAATATGAGGAAATAGTAACAATAGGTTGATGTAAATGAATATTTACAATTTATTGTATTACCCTTGGAATTTTTTAGTAGATATAAAATTTTTCAAATTGATAAAAAGATATTCTCAATAAAATACCATTATTCTTTTGTATTCCTCAAACTTTGAGAAAGTATTAAATAAGTCTTGAGGATGGCATTAGAAATAGAGGCTGTAATTTAGGTCACCTCACATGAGGATGTAACTCTCTGAGCTACTGGCTTCCCCATCTGCATGTCAAAAGCTGACCAACCCAAGGCGCAGAGTAGGAAGTGTGGCTCATAAACTGGAGTTGCTGTGACTGGTTCCATTTTGGGGCCATTTGCCAGCCCTCCTCACTTTCCATTCCTCCCTGGCTTTGGTTCCCTCCATCTTCTCAGTCCCCATTTCAATCTATCACTGCATTAAAAACACTACTGTACCCTCATAACAACATTTTAAAAGTCAAAAAATTATCCAACATTCAGACTCACCTACATCACAGATTTTGTTTCTAAAGTATGTTCACACTGCCCTAAGGCCTTTGCAATGGAAATAAATGTGCCTACACCCACTTTACTATGACCTTTTTGTTATACCAGTTTTTAAAAATTTCCTTGAAAAGAGTCCAAGACAGACATGTCTTTTGTCAAATAATGTTAAAGTGAAGTTTCAGTGTATAATTATGACCATTTCACATAATTCATTGCCATCATAAATTTAGGTAATTGGCTAATTCTGTTTTGTTTACACAGCCACAACACCTTCATGTCCTCTTCATCAGCACATTCGCAAGGCAATGTAACTGTTATGAACCCTCTGTATGTATCAGGCACTATGCTCCATAAACATCTTGTTGGATACTCACTACATTATTAGGTATATAGTATTATCTCTATTTTACAGACAAGAAAATTAAGGCTCAAATGGTTAAATTACTTGCCCAAAGACACATAACTTGTTAACAGCAAAGCCAGAACCTGAGTCCAGATCTACTTGACTCCATAGTCCAGATCTTAACACTACATACCTCTCACTCTTTGTCTTCAAAGCACCATCCTGGATTCCATCAGACCAACACAAAGCCATGGGGAGATCCCAGCATCTTCAGAAAATTCAAGGACACACCAATAGGAAAACAAGAACATTTTCTACCACAGGAAGAATGAAAGACTCCTGTTAAACCCTTACTCTTTTGCCTGAATTGTTTGAATTTCACACTTGGTGGGTAGGGAGCCAATATATTTTGTTGCCATTTGTTCTCTTCTTGAAATTTTCTTGGACAGTTTAGGATGGTCTTTTGAAAGTGAACCAAGTTTTGCCACCCATCTAAAACTTCAAAATGCCTGTTTTATACAGATTGCACCAAAAGCTTCAGGACATAACTCACACATAAAAAGTACAATACTGACTGAATATGAAAATCTGAAATAACACACTGCATAAGTAATGGCAGTAAAAAGCCAATGATATTTTAAAGATATTTTAAAGATTTAGTATTTATCATTGTAACACAGCTTTTATGCCTGATGTGATATGAAGCTATGGAGCTCACTTCTGAATCAATGCTATTTTATTGCTTGCTGTTATATTTATGGAATGTTACTATGAACAAAGCAGAGCAGGCCAAGTCTATTCCCAACATAAACTATAAATAATGTAAGTAAATAAACTAAGCAAATTTTCATGAACCAATGCATTATTTACTATTCCTTGTTGCTGAGATCTGAGTTTAAATTTTGGTTACATGTTAATGTAAGATCTTAGCCATTTCTAGTTTCCTTGGGAGTCAAATCATAAAGCTTAATTCAGAATTAACCTTGCATGCCTTCCCAATTCTGTAACTAAAAGTCATACTCTTTCAGGGGCAGAAACCAGGAGCTAGACTCTAGAAGCAACACCTCCATCATAGGCCGATGACCTAGAATTATCCCAAGAAAGTCTACGTCAGCATCATAGTGTAACTAACCCAAGTGGGTGTTCTGTAGTCTTTGGCCAGAATTTTTTCATGGCAAAATTCTCTAGGACTTCATCTCACTGATCAAGGCTATTTTAACTTTCATATATTATACTTCGAGTAGCAGTCACTCAAATTTTCTTCAAGTTTTAGAGTATTTTTAATATTCAGTCTTTCATTCAAACAATATTAGTTGATTCTTGCCATGGTGCCAAGCGCTGTTCACATTAGGATATCACAGTGAACTCGACAGATAAGGATCTTTTTATGAAGATCACAGATGTGGAGAAGTAGAGAATTAGACAGCAAAAAAGTAAACGAATAAACAAGATAATTTCAATAGTAACAGCAGAAACAAATGAGAGTACTATGATGGAATATGATGGGGTCACTTTAGAAAGGGAGTAAAATTTGAACTGAAGCACCCTAAAGACAGACAAGCATCTTTTATCAGATTTTCTCCTTTCTCTTTCTCCCTCCTCCTTCTTTTTGTCCTTTTAGTACCAGCTGAGGGCCACCGATATATGAGGAAGGGGCAGTACAAGCCCTAGTGAGAAAACATTCCAAAGTGAGCTTAGGTGGAGTCCTCTTGGAAAAGGAGGTGAGGATAATATTAGACAAGTGCAAATGGATGGACAGCCATCCCTCACAGAGAGCACTGACTCAGAATGATGCCTAGGAACATAAATGCAGGGGACGGGGGTGCGTACCAGGAGATCATGACAAAAGCAGAGGTGAAATAACAGAGTTACAAACAAACGAAAGGTGAGTGCAGCCATGAGCAGCTTGGGTAGACTCAGGAAGAAAGGGCTGGAGTAGAAGCTGAAGAGACACTACTGATCTGAAGGCAAGATGTTCTGACCTGGTAGAGACCAACCAGATTTCACCACCACCTTCATTCATCCTTATGTGTGCCCTACTTGGGAACACTCACAGCAGAAGTGGTCTCACTTACAGCCCCAGGACGCTGGGGGTCTTACTTTTGTGAGAGGGTTGTCCTCATCACTAGCCATGCTTGCAAGGTTCTACAGCTTTGTTCCTGGTGGACTTCATTATGTGAAATAAAAAGGCCAGAAAAGATCTCTCAAATTTTCTCAATCAATGCCCTGCCTCTAGACAGAATAAATGAACAAACTACCCAAGACTGAGATTAAAAGCTTCATGAGATGACCAGGCCCTAAGCTAATTTGTGAACAGGGTAAAAATTGTGTTTTTTTAACCTATAATTATAGCATCCTGCTCTGTGTGAGGTTATTGGGCCTTATTTTCCTTGTGCCAAACATTTGTTTCAAATTGTCTATAGCTGTTATATTAGGCTGTTCATTCAGTAAAATATCAAGTGGAAAAGACTATATTAAATGAACTCATTCTAAGTAGTCAAGAACTCAAAACAGTTTAATGTTAATCAATTATAACACTTACTAAAGATTTACTCATAGAATGGGAGTGAGATGGAGGAGAAAGAATAGTTGCTATCTAGCAAGGACACAAAAGAGTCCAATTAAAGAAAGGTCAGGTAAGAATGGCACAAGAAATTTATTTTTAAAAACTTTTCACTGACATATATAAGAAAAGTATATTTACCATAAGTATATAGATCAATGAAATTTTCAAAACCTGAACACACTTATGTACTCAGCACTTAGATCAAGAAATTCAGTGTGACCAGCACCCCTTCAAACTCCTTCCTGTCATTCCTGCCCCCAGGAGCAACCACTTTCTTGAATTCGAACACAATTGATGAGTTTTGCCTGTTTTTGAACTTTATGTAAATGAATCATAGATTGTACTTGTGCTTAAGACTATTTGTGAGATTTTTTTTATAATGTTGCATGTACTTAACAATATTTGTTCTCATTGCTATATAGTGTAAGAAGTCATCTTGTAAATGTCAATATTTGACCCTTAGGACTGAATTCCAAGCATGCTTAAAGAGGAAAAACATAAACTCATCCCCAAAGTAAAATTAACTCCCTTGACTGAAATCATTTTTATTTTGTTCATCGAGTACTAAGCTCATAATGCATTCTCTTACACTTTCTTATTTAGTTTGAAATTTACATCTGAGTTACTCTTAACATCAGGATACTGACAGATGGGTTCAAGTTGTAGCTCTTTCCCGCTACCAAAGGAATGAAGCTAAGCTGTTCTCTTGCTCCAATTTTACTTCTGCTCTCACACCAAGAACAGCTGCCAGCAACCTATCCTCTGGAACACTCATCCAGCTCAGCCAGTCAATCAATTGTTGGCATTTGTTCACAGCTGCAAACATTAGAAAGTGTTTGTGATCATGATCAAGGCAATCCTAAGCCTTGCAAACACATACACACTAAGGCCTGGGTTACTGCGATCTCTAATTCCTGGGTGAGTACTTTATCCATTTTGTCAGCTTGCCTCTCACCTGACAACAGACACCTGGGGGACAGTGGCATTGGATCAAGAGGTTCCCAGTTCCCACTGGACTACAAACCATCTCTAATTTTTGCTGGGATGGTAGTAAAATGTAAAACAAGACAGGCAGAAGTTAGCATAAGTTTGACTTTAGGCGTCACACCAGGTCTAGCAGGAAACGGTCATGGCCAGCCTATGAAAATTTCTTTTCACTCTGTATCTTGAAAACTGAAGAGTTCAAATACAGAACATTTACAGGGCTATATGATACTTATGGCTTATTACCATAGCCTGTAAAATCCTCAAAGGTCTTCTAAATTGGTGGGAGAGATAAATATTTCCATTTGGAAGAGGCATAGCGCCCTTTGCCCATATTGAGAGGCAGTGTGGGGCAATGGAAAGAACACCATATTCTAAGGCAGATGTGAGAGTAGGAGCCTAGCATGACAGGCTATGCTACCAGTGTCCTTTAAGAACTTCACAAGCCATAGACCTCTTTCTTTTGGAGGCTGACCCACATCATTTCTCCACCAAAGGGCTTTTTAATCTAACTTTTATGAACTGTTTTTATTGTCCCATGGAATTTTTTTAGAACATTGGTAATTTAAGACTGAAATACTTAATATTTGAGGATCTGGTCTTTTAGGATTCTTTGGGAAATCTTACTTTCTGTAGTACATCTGGAAAAATATTATCTAATTAGAGGAGAATTGGCCATTCTCAATAAGCTGATTTCTATTCTTGGGGAAAAAAAAATAAAATTTAGGCAGAGGCAAGAAATAATGCCAATCAGATAAGGCAACTTATGTCCACTATCTCATTTGGTCATTTTAACATTTTAAATAAGTTATTTTATTTTGAAAGGAACATGTGTTCATTGTAACAAGTGATGCAATCTAACAACACATAAAGAAAAAATTATGCATCACCATCTTCATTTCCTTCCATTATCACCCTTTTCGCAGAGAAAAAAACAATATTAACAGCCAGACATATACTTTCAAATCTTTTTCTATATATATATATATAAAATATAGATAGAAAAATCAAATCATACTCTTCACATACTTTTGGAGCTTGCTTTTCTCCCTTTAATTACATGATGGCCATCCCTCCAACCTAACAAATAAAGGTATAATTTATTCTTTTAAAGAACTGCATAAAAGTTCAATATATGGAGCTTCTTATTCAATAGTTCTATTGATGGAAAGTGAAGTTGTTTCCAGTTTTCTTGTTTATTTGTCAATAAAAGCAATGCTGTAATAAATATCAGTAATCATGTCCTTATATACTGGAGCTTTATTTCCTTTAGCTAGAATCCCACTTACATTGCAAGGTCAGAACTTTAGTACATTATTCATTTAAATAGATATTGACATATTACTTTCTTTAATCCATTTGGAATTTTTGCATGACAAGGTAGGGATTATAAATTCTGTGGTTTTTTTCCATATATATAGTCAATTTTGCCAGCATCATTTATTAAATAAACCACCCCCTTTAAAGGGTTGCAATGCAACTTTTGATATATGATAAAATCTCATAAACACTTGGGGTTTTTTTCCTGAAGTTTCTACTCTGTTTCCCTCATCTATTTATCTGATTTGATGCCAATACTTAACAAATTTGATTAAAGTGGCTCTAAAGTTAATTTTACTCTCTAGTAAGATAAGTCTGTCTAATCATTCTTCTTTTGCATAAATTTCTTCACTATTTTAAGATACCTATTCTTCCATCTGAACTGTATTAAAAAAATACTACTAATGAAATTATAAATATGTGTTTATTGATTTTGAAAGAACTAAAAGTTTCACAGTTTAAGTCTTCCATTGGGATGACTGTACATCTCTCCATTTATTCAATAATATTTTGGGTTTTTTTTTAGGATGTACAAATCTCACAAAATTATTCCTATGTATTTTAAATTTTTGTTGATGTTATAAATGAGATTTTTTAAAGTCTATTTCTAGCTGACAATAGTAAAAAGAAAAGTTGCCATTTTTGTATTTTTACCAAATATTCAAACAACTTATCCAAAGCTATTGTCAAATCTAATTTTTTTTAGTCTCATAGGTTTGCTAAGTATTCAGTCGTCACAGCCAAATACAGCAATTGTATCTCTTCTAATATTTACACCTATTATTATCTTTTCTCATCATATTAGCTAGTACTTGCAAATCAATGTAAATAATTGTGGTCATAGAGAAAAGTCATAATTTGTTCCCGATTTTAAACAAAATAAGTCCAGCATTGAACTAATTATATTTGCTAAAAGAATTTGATAGTCTTTTCATGTATAAGTGAATTTCCCTATATTCCTATTTTCCTTATAGTTATATCAAAAATGGCTGTTTAAATTTATAACATTATATTATAATAGCTAATGATTTTAACTCATGATTTTCTCCTTTTTTAGTTTGTTGATGTAAAGAACATTCATGTAGATTTTCTGATATAAATCACCTTTACATTACAGAAATAAACCCTTCTTAGTCATGGTGTGTTATTCATTTTATACAGGGCCAGCCAGATTCAGTTAACTAATATTTTAGCTAGACATTTTGCATCCATATTTATAAATGAAATCAGTATATAATTATCAGATTACATTTGCTTTGTAAAATAAACTAAGGAACTATTCATTTTTTCCCTATGACTTAAAGTTATTTAAATAATAAAATTTTTTATTTTACTTTATAGTAATTTAGTAAGGTATTACTAGATATTAATAGAAAAGGTATTGTTGTTATACGACTTTTAACATGATAAGGAGTAGTTGTTTTAAAAAGTATATAAGTTGACTAAAGTCAAGCAAACAATAAGAGACAAAGCTGGGAATAGAACACGAGGCTTCTGTTTCCAGGCCTGGATCTTGGTGTACCATGTATCACCTCATCTCTCCAGGCATGAGCCTGGAATCCAACCTACACAAATATGAGCAGAATTCCCATAGCAGGAGCAAAACAAAACAAAACAAAACAAAACAAAAAACTAAAAAAAAAAAAGCCACCTTCTGGAGAAAACTCAAAAGAGCAGTCATAAGCCTTGCAAAAAAGAGCTGTGAATAGCTGAAAACCACAACCATAAAATAATCATCTTGCTCTTTGGTCCTTTGAAATGGACCACTAACATTCAAAATGGCAGATTCACAAGGGACAACTGAGTAGGGTTTTATATAGTTATGTAAAGTAATGATAATTCACATACACATATTCTTTTATAATTTACAGCAAGTAAATTTAGAGAGATTAAATCATTTGTCAAAGACTATAGTCTAGAGAAGTTGAAGATGGTAAAGAAGGTCAAATATATGACAGAAGGAGACTAAAATTTGGGTAGTGAACATATAATGAGTGCAGTATACAGATAATATATTATAGAATTATACATATGTCACCTAAATAAATTGTAAAGAAGATTATGCTGATCCCCATCGGAATCCAAACAAGGTGGCAGAATAGGTAAAGGCTGAGCTCACCTCTTCCCATAAACCATATTAAAATTACAACTAAATTATAGAACAATCAACTTGGAGAACCATCTGAACACTAGCTAAATAGAAGTCTTATAACACAGGATATAAAGAAGAAGTTACATTGAGACTGGTAGGATGGACAGAGTGAAAAAACAAGATGGCCCCACAGCTGTGTATGGTGATTGAGAATTGAGAGGGCTATCTCAGTCCCCGCTGAGGAATGATGAGGATTGCATTAAATCTGTATAATGCTTTAGGTAATATGGTAATTTTAATTATGTTGATTCTTTCGATCCAAGAACACAGAATATCTTTCCATTTCTTTGTATCTTCTTCAATTTCTTTTAATAGGGTCTTATAGTTTTCACTATCTAGGTCCTTTACATGTTTTGTTAAATCTATTCCTAGGTACTTTATTCTTTTTGTTGCAATTGCAAAAGGAGTTATTTTTTCCACTTCTTTTTCTGACACTTTATTATTAGAGTATAGGAATGCTATGAATTTTCAAACATTAATTTTATATCCAGAGACTTTACTGTATTGCTTATTGTTTCTAGTAGTGTTGTTGTAAAGTATTTAAGGTTTTCTATATAGAGAATCATCTCATCCGCAAATAGTGACAGTTTGACTTCTTCATTTCCTATTTAGATACCTTTTAAATCTTTCTCTTGTCTGATTGCACTTGCTTGAATCTCCAATGTTATATTGAATAACAGTGGTGATAGTGTAAAGCCTCGCCTTGTTCCTGATCTTAGAGGGAAGGTTTTTAGTTTTTCACCATTAAGTATAATGTTGGTTGAGGGTATGTCATAGATGGCCTTTATTATGTTAAGGTATTTTCCTTCTATACCAATTTGTTGTTAAATGGGTGCTGTAATGTGTCAAAAGCTTTTTCTGCATCTATTGATATGATCATATGATTCTTATTTTTTAATTTGTTTATGTGGTGTATCACAATAATCGATTTGCATATGTTGAACTATCCCTGTGCCCCTGGAATGAAGCCCACCTGATCGTGGTGTATAATCTTTTTAATATGTATCAACATTTACTTTTAATGTAAACATATTAAATGCTCCAATCAAAAGACATAAGATGGATGAATGAATAAGAAAATAAGACACTTATATATGCTGCCCACAAGAGACTCATTTTGGATAGAAAGACACACAAACTGAAAGTAAAGCAATGGAAAAAGATGTTTTATGAAAAAGAAATAAAAGGGGGAAAAGGCTGGGATAGCAATACTTCTACCAGACAAAATAAACTAGACTTTAGAGCAAAGGTTTTAACAAAAAACAAAGAACGTAGTAATCCCACTTCTGGATATTTATCCAAAGAGACCTAAAACACTACTTCAAAGGAACATGTGCATCCATCTGTTCATTGAAGCATTATTTACAATAGCCAAGATATGGAGGTCACCTAGGCGTCCATCAATAGATGAATAGATAAAGAAGAGGCAGTACATACACAATGGAATATTACTCAGCCATAAAAAAGAATAAAATTTTGCCATTTGCAATAACATGAATAGACATAAAGGGTATTATGCTGGTCGGAGTTAGTCAGAGAAAGATAAATGCCATATGGATTCACTTATATGTGAAATTTAAAGAACAAATGAAGAAACAAAACAGAAACAAATTCATAGATACAAGGGCATTCTGATGGTTGCCAAATGGGAGTGGGGAGAGGACTAGGTGAAAACAGGGAAGAGATTAAGAAGTACAAATTCATAGGTACAAAATAGTCATGGGGTTGTAAAGTATAGCATGAGGAATATAGCCAATGATATTGTAATGGTGCCAAATGATTTATCATAAGTTATATAAATGTCTCATCACTATGTTATACATCTGAAAGTAACATAATATTGTATGGCGATTGTAATTGAAAAGTAAAAAGATTTTTAAAACATTGAAGAAATAAACTGAAGAAGATACAAATAAATGGAAGCATATACCATTTATAGTATATGGAAGAATTAACATTGTTAAAATTTCTACACTGTCTAAAGCAATCTATAGATTAAATACAATCCCTATCACAATACCAATGGCATTTTTGACAGAACAAATAATCCAAAATTTATATAAAACCACAAAAGACCGTGAATAGCCATATCAATCTTGAGGGGGAAAAAAACACAGTTGAAGATTGTGCTACCTGATATCAAAGTATACTGCAAGGCTATAGTAATCAAAACAGCACGGTACTGGCATAAAAACAGAAACATAGACCAATTAAACAGAATAGAAAATTCAGATATGGTCCATTAATCTGTGACAAAAGAGGCATAAATATACAATAGGGTAAAGACAGTCTATTCAATAGATGGTGTTGGGAAAACTGGACAGACATATATAAAAAAATAAAATGGACAACCTTCTTACACTACATAAAAGAATAAACTCAAAATGGATTAAAGACTTCAGTGCAAACCTCAGAACCATAAAACTCCTAGAAGAAAACCTAGGCAGTAAACTCTCTGACACTGCTCTTGGTAATATTTTTTCTGATATATCATTTTGGGCAAGAAAAGCAAAAGGAAAAATAAACAAATGAGACTACATCAAACTAAAAAGTTTTGCACTGCAAAGGAAATCATCAACAAAATGAAGACAACCTGTCTATAACCATGCCACCCCGAATAAGCCCAATCTTGTCTGATCTTGGAAGCTAAGCAGGGTTGGGCCTGGTTAGTACTTGAATGGGAGACCACCTAGAAAGACCAGGTGCTATAGGCATTAAAAAAAAAAGGAAGACAACCTGTTGAATGGGAGAAGATATTCACCAATGATATATCTGATAAGGAATTAATATCCAAAATTTATAAAGAATCCATAGAATGCAGCACCAAGAAAAACAAACAATCCAATTTAAAAATGGGCAAAAGACCTGAATAGACATTTTTCCAAAGAAGAGATATAGATGGCCAAAAGACATATGAAAAGATGCTCAATGTTACTAATCATCAGAGAAATACAAACCATAATAAGCTATTACCTCACATACATCAAAATGTCTTATCACTAATAAATCAACCAGCAAGTGTTGGTGAGGATATGGAGAAAAGGGAATCTTTGTACACTGCTAATAGAATTTAAAATTGGTGTGGCCACTATGAAAAACAGTATGGAGTTCCCTCAGAAAACTAAAATAGAACTACCTTATGACCAAGCAATTTTACTTCTGGCTATTTATCCAAAGAAATCCAAAATACTAATTCAAAAAGATATATGCACCCATATGTTCACTGCAGAGCTATTTACAACAGCCAAGATATGAAAGCAACCAAAGTGCATATCAATAGATGATTGGATAAAGAAGATATGGTATATATGTACAATGGAATGTTACTCAATCATAAAAAAAATTAAATCTTACTATTGGGACAACATGGATGGACCTAGAGAATATTATGCTAAGTGAACTACAGCAGATAAAGACAAATACCATATGACCTCACTTACACATGGAATCTAAAGAACAAAATAAATGAACAAACAAAATAAAAACAGACTCAGATACAGAGAGCAAACTGATTTTTGCCAGATGCAAGAGAGGCTGGGGACTCAGTGAAAAAGGTGAAAAGATTAAGAGTTACAAGTTAGTAGTTGCAGAATAGTCAAGGGGATGTAAAATATAGCATAAGGAATATAGTCAATAATATTATAATAATTATGAATGGTGCAGATACTAGAATAATTGGGGGGATCGGTTCATAAATTATATAAATCTCTAACCAGTATGCTGTACACCTGAAACTAATATAAAATAATACTGAATATAAACTGTAATTAAAAAATAAAAATAAAAAATAACACCGCATAACTCCATAAATAATACTCCTTGTATGTTTCCTTCATAGCATTTATCATTCTTATCGCATTTATTTTACTTACTTATGCTATGTGTTCTTCACATATCTACTCCCCTCTCCAACTACAGTGGAAGTAGTATAAGATCAGAGGTCATATTGTATTATTGTTCCATCCACAAACCTGAACACTGTAAAAAGACACTGAAAATATATACGTTATGTGATTGAAAAAATAAATATCATTCACCACTTGTACCTAAAGTGGTCCCTGCTTGAATTTTAGTTAGAAAAGACACCAGCTTCGCCTCCCAGATACGGTGGTCCAATTGCACACAGATTTAGGAACAACACCTTTTTGCTGCTGCCTCTCTAAATACAAAATGAGCTACACACCCAAGTCGAGCTCTCTGTATCAATTTTATACAATTACCTTATTTCACAGTCACCTTTTTGGAAGCAAATCAGTGTGAACTCTCAATATCCCAAATTAGATCAAGCACACAACTTAAAATGCGTTGGCAATTAATTACTCACCATCACTTGCCTAAGGTTGAAACCACCAGATTTCATATCTCCCTGTGCTAATGTACTGAAAGGCACTATCTGTCAGGAAACCGCCCTTGTATTTTTTTTCTTTTTCCCCCATTGTTTCACTGAATTAACCAAAGCAATATTAAATAGGTTGCTAAATACAGATATTAGCTCATTTGCAGCTAATTATTATAGGTAAACAGTGCAGTAAATGAAGAACCCTACACCCACCCCACCCTCCCCAGCCCTTCTTCCTTTTTTTTTTTTCTTTTTTGTGATGCTTTTGTGATGTTCTCCAGGTAAATCCTATGCATAATGTAAGAGTGGCAATGTTGTTTGCATAATAAGCTATTTTCTACCACAGAAGCAGAAACATTTTATCGCTATAGAGAAAGCTCAAATTATGAATACATTTTCATATAAGTTGATTTATGTGAAATTACAAATAAATGCAGAGTCGAGCTGCAAGTGAATTGTTTGTTCCCAGTTCAAGAAATGGTGTTATTTGAAATTAAAAAAGAAAACAACCCCACCACATCCTGCTAAGAGAAATATTTTTAATGTTATTCAGACTGAAGTACATACCATATGATCCAAGAAGAAAAGCATTACCTCGTCTGGCAGTGGAACCTGAGGTTGGAAAAGCCAGGATAAATTTGTCCCCTGATTTTTGAAGCCATCTAATCATGGATAATACATATTAGATATACTATACATAATATATGTATTTTTACTTGCACTTGGACTGAAAAGATTCTCAGAAAACTCCATAACCACTTCTTTCAATAGTCAAGGCATTTGAAAGAATAAATGGAAGTCTATGATTACTTCTTCACAAGTAGAAGCTAAATGTGTTTGAAGACAAAAATAATTTTATGTAAGACCCAAAACTTCTCAGTCGCCTGTAGGGCTCTTGAAGTAGGATACACATTTCTAATTCCAGGCAGAACCATTGGGGGTGGAGAACTTATCTTATCAGAAATCCCTCTATTACACCAGCACATTGTTTGATCTGTAACAATAGTTGATCTGTAACAGGGATATGAAGTTTGCAGCAAAGCTTTGGCTAATGTCTAAGTCATAAAGAAAGCAGGTTTTATGGAAAGGAGATAGGAGCATGGCACCTTGGACAAATCTACACAGTAAGAAAATGTAAACTGTTTAGTGATTTAGACAATATATGTACGTACTTTTCCTAGCTTTTAAACTTGCCTAGGTACTTACCTAGATAATATTCATCATGGTCCATGGTCACAGAATACACCCCATCATGGCTGTTGCCCCAGACTTTGGCCCACTTATGCTTTAACTACTGCTTGATAATCTCTTACTGTTCAATTTCTTGGTTCTGATAATCTGACATTTTGCTCCCCTTCACACCTCCTAAGAGGCTCACTAGACTTTGGTGTCATATTCAGCTATTAGCTCTGTATGCTCCCCAGAATCTGATGATGCTCAAAGCCCCAAGGGAGACTCTTATTTCCAGCCCTAGTTCATGCGCTGGGCCACCACCAAACACCACTCTCTTTCCCACTTGGGGAGGCCCATCTTAGTAGTAGAGATAGCTAATCTAAACATTAGTCTCATCTTTACTGGCTATTTGTTGTCAAGTCACTGGCCTGTTGAGAGATGCTGTGTATGTAGATTTAACTTTTTGCAAGCCCTCTCAGTCATCTCTAAACTACCAATATTTTTTTTGATAAGTATCTTTGAGTTGAAGCATAGACAGGAAACACATAACTTGACCAGCCTTCTTAGATCAAAGACTGGAGCCAGTTCCTTCACTGTGATGCAGATGCAGGTATTAACTAGCCACCCAAGGATCTCTTCCATATTCATTTTGTCTTTATTTTTTATTTGCATTTCTTCAGTTGATGTTGTGCTTTCTCCCCAATACTGTGCTGGAAATCTGTGTAAGATTTGAAAGCAAGCAATGTACGGAAAAACAGTCTTAATTACATTGTCTTGGATTTTCACATTCAATATGTTGACAGACTGTAGGAAATACTGGGAGGAAATACCACTTGAATTTTAGTCTAGCAACAAACTGTGTACTTGAGGCTTAAAAGTCAGAAGCCTAAAGAAGAGAATCTGCCTACACCTCTCCCTCTTCTATTACTCTCTGATTCTTTCAATGTAAATTGGCAAAAAATAAGCAGTATTTCTCTTTAAATTGAATTTAAAAAGGCTCACTCTAACAAACACTATCACATAGTTTGTGTCCCTTGCTAATCAGAAGGATAAAAGGAAAAGGGTCTTTAAAGGACAAACACTGCATGAAGTATATGAAGTATCTGGAGTAGTTAAATACATAAATACAGAAAGTACAATGGTGGTTTCCAGGAACTGGGAGAAAGAGAAAACAGGGACCTGTTTAACGGGTACAGAGTGTCAGTTTTACATAAAAAGAATTCCGTGGATGGATGATGGTGATGGTAGCAGAACAACATGAATGTATTTAATGCCACTAAGCTGTACACTTTAAATGATTAAGATGGTAAATTTTATGGTATGTATATTTTGTCACAAAATAATAATAATAAAAGATGTTTATTAGGCCACATTTAAAAAAATATATCAGATTTTCAAATTTTAATAGAACAACTATTGAGTCACTGATTTAATACCTACCATTGCCTTGTATTCTATTAGATCCTGAGGATAGAGTATTTATTACAAGAGACATATGCTCTATTCCTATGAAGGTGAGAGCTAGTAGGGAGAGAAAGATATTTTTTTCAATTATGATTTGATACTGCCTTCAGAAAAAAAAGCCAAAGCTGTCCCAGACCATTTAGTAGACATCATTCTTCTAATCTGGTCTGCAGGATTAGGAAATGCTTTCTCAAGGAAAGGGTGTTTGAGCTGAAACCTGAGAGATGAAGTAAGGTTCACTAGGAAAAAAGCTTCTGAGCAGTGCTTACTCTCACACTTCTCAATGTAGCATCTCCCCACTAAGGACTCTTAGATTCTCTGTATTTCAGTAATACTTGTCACCTAGTGGTTTTCTGGACACAATACTCACATCAAAAACAAACTATCTCTTAGTTCAGTCTCAAATACCAAACGAGAGTGCAATCTAGACACTAGGCCAAGGTCAGTGATAAAAGAGAGGGTATTTTAATCTCCTCCCTCACCTTTCCTTGCCAAAGCTCTCATAGGCATACAATGAATAACAAAATTCTCTAAGGGTCAATGAGGTTCTTTATAAAGAAAGAAATTCTAAAAAGGCAAAATGGTTGGCTAAAGTTTGTCATTAATAGCTCAATGGTATGTTACATATTTTAGTTTGTTTCTATATTCTCATGTCTACCAATCATCCAGCTGACTTTAGACTTAAAGCATTTTTCCGGCATCCTTGATATCTGCATTCTCCCAGCAAATGGCATAAGTTTGGAAGCAGTATCCCCATACTCTTCGCCACTTCAACACACACACACACACACACACACACACACACACACACACACAATTTTTTCATCTCCATTAGATTATAAATATCACAAAGCCAGATCTATTTTATTTCCTAATGAATACTCTCAGTAGTTTCTATAACATCATAGGTGCTCGATAAATATTTTTTTTAACAGAATCCCCCTCTTGATTCTAACTTTCATATCTCTGTCATGTATAGCTATGATAGAGACCCTGTCACATATAGATATTAAATAGCAAGGCTTTGGGAGTCAGGTTTAAGTCCTGGCTCTGCCATTTACTAACAATATGAATTTAGGCCAATTAACACTCCAAACATCAGTGTCCATATCTGTGAAACGGGAACAACAATGTTTCTCAGTGATGTTAAAGGATGGAAGTAGATGATGTACAAGTGTAACACATAAAAACACTGTGAGGGGCACAGGTTTGTATTTCCTCTTTACAAAGGAAGACAGCATGGCCCACTAAGGGGAAATAACTTTACCAAGTATGTAACTTTATCAGCTTCATATGCTTGTTTTTAAAGAAAGTAAAAGGGGTAAGTAGTGGAATTACTGAGACTGGGTCTTAATCCTGGTTTATTAGATCAATACAATGCCTTGCAGCTCTGAGAAGAGTCTAAAATGGAAGTTATAGAGGATAATATGAAATAAACCCAACAGTGCTTCTCAAACTTTCATGTGTACACAAGCACCTGGGGATTTTGTTAAAATGCAGATTTGGATTCACTGGGGTGGGATTCACTAACAAGCTCTCAGGTGTTACCCAGCCTCCTGCTGTCTGCAGACCATACTTTGAGTGGCAAGGTTTTAAATCACTATGCAAAACCTTTGGTTTTCTCACTCCAAGGGCCATACCATTATAATGATAATATAGAACCATCTCATTTCTGTGCTCCATGCAATGATTTCTTCCAAGTACTGTGATTTTCTCTCATTGTTTTTTAAATGCCACAAAATCATACTTTGGCCTTGATAACGATCACAATAAAGACCCCCAAGCTCCTGCTAGGCAATATTTTTAAGCTTAGCGCCATATTGTTTATAGTTGCCTTAGCTTTTCTCCTCTTTAATCTGCTGTCAAGTCACCAAACCAGATTCCCATCAAAGTCAATTTGAATTCATTTTGTACAATTTCAATAGATACTATTTCAAAGGGCTCTGCTAACTTCAAAAATAATATTCATTACCTGGTCGTTGAAGGAAACTGCTCTCAGGATATTATACGCTGCCATCCCCTAATTTGGTAATTCTATCAGGAAAAGCAATTAAGTTTGTCTGACATGACTTGTTTTTATAAATCCATGATGCTTACTGCTCTTAATTTAATTCTCCTCTTACCACTTATAATTTCATTCTCATCTGACAGTTCATATTTTCTCTCTGAACGATTTTCTCCCCTTTATATTGCTAATCATAGAAAACTCAGTGAATAATGTCAGCCTTTGGGTAGGAAGGAGACTTGGAAAATGATGAGAAGTGCATAGGTTTCCCTCGGAAAGGGCAGGAATATTGTTCCTATGATTCCTGCAACCCCTAAAGAAATGCTTGACATACAGGTGGTGCCCAGTAAATGCTTGCTCTCGACCACCATGCCAAGCACTGCAAAAGCAAAGAATATTTTGATCACAAGACTCAGGAGGAAGACATTTAAAAAGAAATAATTACAAAGCAATCTGGGACAAAAACTGGTATTATGACAGGATTTCCAGTGAACACTGGATCTTACAATTTTATTTTAAATGGTGGAAAAATGTCTAACTAAAATGCTGTCAGCAGTTTCTGGCTTATTGATTAGAGACTTGAATTGCCTATGATGATGTGTGAGTTATAGTAGCACAAATGAGAAATGAAAAATGGAAGTCAGGGAAGATAATGGGTAAAAGAAGTCACTTGGTACGTCTCCAAGGATGAGCTGTAGTTGGAGAACAAGGAAATAAGAACACGTTTTATACGTAGGGAGGATTGTGTGCAAAGCCATAAATTTGTGCAACTGTATTGTATATTTAGGGAACTATAGGCATTTGCTCTTGCTGGAACACAGGGCTAAGTGGAGAAGCAGCCAAAGATTCAACTTTGGCCAGGAGCCAGATCTGGAGATCCATGTGAAGTGAGCTTAGAGACTTAACCAATAGGTAATAGGGAGCCGCTAAAGGGTTTCTGAGCAAGGGAGTGAGATGATAAGGCGTGTGCTATGAGAAAAATGAATAATGATTGAAAAAAGTTAAGAGATGTATTTGATGGGGAAAAGACTGGAAGCAGAACAGGGAACAATTGCAACATTCTAGATGAATGGTAACAAGTGTTTAAACTATTGCTAACAGGATCAGCTACCATGTATGCCAGGCACTAAGCCAACACTTTGCAAACATACTGAATGGAGTTAAAAATGATGAGTATGAGAGAAAAACCATGAAGATGAAAGAGCATCAAATCAGAAATGGAAAACACCAATATTTAAAAGATAGACAAAGAACAAGGAGAGGGAAAAGAGACTTAGAAGGAATGTTAGAGATGTAGGATAAGAACCAGAGAGAACAATGTCAAGACAGCAGAAGGGGAAGAATGTTCAAAAAGAACAGAGCAGTCAACATGGTCAACGGCTGCTCAGGGATACATTCATTATATTTATTTTAGAAAGAAAAACATAATTTCTTCATTCAACACGTGAGGTCACCTTTCATACTGCTGTAATCCATACCAAAAGCTTTCTTGCCCATCAGAATATGGAAATAGGATTGATGAAAAAGCACTCTCTGAAACTGAAAGTAAAAAAGATCAACATCTGGCATTTAAACTAGCCATCTCTCACAAGTAACTCATCTTAAGATGATCCAGCAATGTGTTGACTAGGAAGATATTGAAGTACCATAAAAATATAAAGGAAACTACCACCTACTATCTTGTATTGTGACTTGCCTAACATTCATGGAATGTTAGAGAACTGAATGGGGGCACTATGCTTTTTATAAATAATAAAAATGGGTATTGGAGAACAAATGGCCAAAAAGCACATGAAAAGATGTTAACATCACTAACCTTTGGGAAATTCAAGTCAAAACCACAATGAGATACCAATTCACAGTCATTAGAAAAGCTGTTATTAAAATGATATAAACAACCAGGTGAATGTATTTCATGCCAGAGAACTATAGATTTAAAAATGGTTAAAATGGTTAATTGTATGTTATGCAAAGAAAAAGGAGTCTGTTTTCTTTTAAGATTGCCCAAGAGAACAAACAAATGAAGACTCATGGACATGGACAAAGGACCAGTTGTTACCAGAGGGAAGGGGCAGAAGGGGTTGGTAGATAGGGGTAAAAGGAATCAAATATGTGGTGATGGAAGGAAATCTAACTATGGGTGGCAAACACACAATGCAATATGTATACAACATACTGTTGAACTGTAGACCTAAAACTTATTGGATTTTGTTGATCAATGTCACCCCAATAATTTTTTTGCCCAAGAGAGAGAAGATTCTGATTGTAGAGAACTGGAGATGAACAGTTTTTCAAAAAAAAAAATAGCCCTTGATAAAGAAGACCCTTCATAGTGTCACAGTTAATAATATAATACCAGTACCACTACTACTATTACATGTATTATTTTTTTAGATATGCCAAGTATTTTATATACATTTTTCATTTTCAAAAATTTTATAAAACTAAAAATGACTATCCTTAATTTACAGGTAAAGAAACCAAGTCACAGAAAAGTTATGCAAATTGCCAAGAGTCCCAAGGAATAAGTGGAAGGGCAAGGATTCAAATCCATGGTGTCTATCTCCAGGGCTCATACTCTCAGTCATTCTATAATGGGTTAGGATTCTGCTCTCAACTACTATGCAAGACTTCCATCTAGAATCGGTTTGGACTTATCCAGAGAACTATTAACATAGGAAATTGTTCTGTCCCTCAAAGTGGGAATAATCCCCATTAAAAACTAATCGACATTTCTCTCCTTCGGATCTCTTGGAGTAACAGCATATAGCAATGGTTATAATATAAGCTCTGCAGACACATTGCCTGGGTTCCCATCCTGTTTTTGTCCTTCTACTTGGGTAACTTTAGATATTCACCTTGAATATCACCAACTGAGTCCAAACTTTACTTCATGGAAGTCCCTGGGCTATGCCTTAAGAAACTGTCTCACTACTCAGAACCAATTTTGAGTCCTTAGTTTTTTTCTCTTGAGTGGATCTGTATTTCACATTTGGAATTAATAGAAAAGAAAGTACCTTTAAAAATAGAAATTTAAAGTTACTATTTCACAGAAGACAACTTCAGGATATGTATTAGAAAAAATATCTCTGCCAGTGGTTTAAGAAGGAATCTCTACTACTTGCCTCTGTGCCGTGGAAGAAGAATGCCCAGGCTCTCCTCCAGGGTAGATCAATTCCAATGGCAACAAAGCATGATAATCTTTTAAAATCATAAAAATGGGCCACTGACATGTATGAATGCTCTTAGCAGTATTATTCATGAAAGCCAAATACTAGACGCTACCCAAACATCTATACAATAGAATGATAAATGAAATGTGGTATATTCATACAATGAAATACCACAAAGTAATGAAAAAGAACAAACCATGGGTACACAGAACAATATAGATGAATATTAAATAATATCAAACAATAATATTGAACAATAGAAGCCAGACACAAAGAAATATATTTCATATAAGTCCATTTATAAAGTTCAAAACAGGCCAGACTAATCAATGTATTAGAAGTCAGAAGAGTGATTAGCCTAGACAGGAAGAGCAGGAAATGGATGGGAAGGAGAAGTTGTTGGAAAGAGAAGTAAGAACTCTTTTAGGTTTTTGGTAATATTCTATCTATCTATCTGTCTGTCTGTCTATCTATCTATCTATCTATCTATCTATCTATCTATCTATCTATTTATCTGTTTCTTGACATGTGTTTATTTTGTAATAATTCATTAATGTATAAATTTATGATTGGTGCACTTTATACATATTTTAATATAGATGGTTTATTTTAGAAGAGAAAGAGAAATTGCAAGGGAAAAAAACTAACACAAAGCGAAATAAAAGTGCACAATTGAACTAGGCTGCTTGCCTTCTCAAACACTTATAATGGCCCCCATTGTCGATTGAAAAACATTCAAACTTTTTAGCATGGAGTATCAGAAGGCAAAATTTACAAGGAGTAACATGCTTTCTCTTCTTTTAACTAGCATTTGTACTCACCCTCCTTCACTAAGGCAAGGAGACAGATGCCACCATCCATGTGGCACAATTTTTCACGTCATAGTTAGCTGGTCTCCCTGTGTTCAACCAAGGTTTTGCCTTTGACTCACACAAAAATCAATAGCCCAGTCATTTGTGGCCAGGGGAGCAGCCTCCTTTTGCAGATAAATTTAGATACTTCAAGGCTAGAATATTCAAGAAGTTTAGTACAAGTCAACTGTATTATACAGACACCAGAAATTTTGTCTTAGAAAGACATTATTTATGCATAGAGAGGTAGAGATCCCTAGGTGTCTCCTTTGTTGATTAAATTACACCTAGGCTTCATCATGCTGTGAAAAGAATATAAATCAGTCATACATGACCATCAGAAAGAGACCGTGATGATGAAAGAACTTGAATGCACATCATGGAAGCAAGGGCTGAAAGCAGATCTTCCCAAACCATGTGCTTTGGTATCCTAGTACGCTCTGAACAGTTTTGAGCTGTGCCTGGAGCTGGATCACTTTGCCCTTGAGCAGGACCTGGAACAACTCAAGACCTCATGCCAACCAGTTCTTGCTTAGGGAGAACTGTTAGGAGTTCTGCAAAACACTGTCGCAGCACATTTGGGTGTGCAAATATCTTTCATGGTTCCCCAGGGGGAAAGCATGAAAAATAAACTTGACACTCAGTGTTCAGCCTGGAGTGAGCATATACTGAGCATAAACAAAAAGATGTTCTACCACCTCTCATCTACCTTGGCAGCCAGATGCAGAGCATACTGCTGTCCACCCTGAAAGTAGAGCTGAAAAGCTACTGCTGAATTAATTAGTATTCCAGGTGCACAAATAGCACTGTGTTTTACCCTAAGTGCTGACAGTTGGAGGTGGAGAGTTGGAGAAGGAGCCTGGCAGGGGCTTCAGTGGATGTGGTTCTGGTGCTGTCCTGAGCCTCTTTCTTCACATATTAACAACTACCTCCATGTGTAGCTAATATACCCTTCCAAAAGGCATCTGTACTGCTGGGTGCTCCTCTAATAATGCACATGCATTGCTGCAAAATAGAGTTTCAGCATATTTTGAAATACTTAATATGAAAAAAGTTCTATTGGATTAGAAGTCCGTTCTCACTATATTAGAAATTTCAACATTATGTTGATCAATGAAAGAGCCATTAGTCTTTAACAATAATTTTGACTACTATATTTTTTAAAGGTTATAAAAAATATTAAAATTTTAATCACAGCTCCTTATCTATTATGACTATGAAGAATTTGAAGAACTCATCATTAACTAGTCTTGATCAAGAATTGCATGTTATAATTTCAAACATAAAACCTGATATTAAAGGTTATGTTCATGGAACCAAACTAAGTTTCACTTTCAAACCTTGGAAAAGATTTTACTTGAAGGCTTTGTACAAATTTAATATTTTTCCTAATATTTTGTATTTATTTTCTTATAATATATACTATAAAGTAAAAACATGTAATAAGATTTTCACCAATCCCCAAACATTCCTAATTTTCACAGTGTCATGCAAATATTATCATTTTCAATATGTGCCTTGGAGTTCAAAAGGCTGAGAAATACTTGTGGAAAAAAAGTTGTTAATACAGAAGGAGAAGCGTCATGGAAAACCAAATTGGAAGAACTACCACAGGGACTAAAAATTCAATTATTCTGACTGTCTCCACAGGGCTAGACTTGGACCTCAAGAGAAGGCTCCAGGAAGATGGATTGCAGTCAAATCTGCAGTGTAAACTCTAGCCAAAGAGAGAGGCCATAAGTGTTCTGAGAGTCTGGCTGACCACCTGTCAGAATGATATAGACAGAGATTCAAATTTCGGAGCATGACTGGCCTAGGGAATCTGCACAACCACTTCTGACCTTTAGATCCTATGATTCTGTACTGGCCAGTTTAGGATGGCTTTCAGCCTCTATCTCCCTGACATTTCTTAGATTCTTGGTACAGAAAGCAAGAAGTCATCAAGAAATGTAAATAAAAAGCAATTGGCATGTCCTGCTTGGCAGAAAGATGTTGAAAAATGATTGATATGATGCACTTACGGTCATCTCTATGTCTACTATCTTTATCCTTGAGAAAGATGTGTGGGGAGACAGACACTGACCATGCCTCAGAATTCTAATGTTCGCCAAACTACCCATTAACTACTTAGATACTGGGAAAGTCAACTTCCTGATAATTTAATTTTCTTATCAATAAAAACAGGGGAGATGAGATGAGGAGACTTAGTTAATTTCTACAGGTCATCTCAGCCACAAATTTTTATCTAATATTGTAGTATAACTTCCCTTGCTTTAATTGTTCTTTGTACATACAATGAATATACAAGGGCCTCTCTCACACAGGGTAGTTCCATTTATTTCAACATTTATTAAAGAAACATATACTATGAAAGGCCCTGTGCTGGACAAAAATATATCAAACTTTAATAAAAATGACAGACTCCAAAAAGGCAGCAAAAGGTCAGTATACCCAAAGAGGCCCTTGAAAAACCTACAAGCACTGACATAACTCTCAGGTTATGTGAAAAAGACAAAACCAAGATGGTGACCTTCAGGAAATGAAATTATTGTTCCATCCAATCCTGTCCCCAACAGTGTGAGCCTGGAACAAAAATCAGGCAATAGCTACTGCACAGGCAATAGCTACTTCATAACCCCTAGAGGGATAGAAAATAAAAGACTGAAGGGAGGATAAGCAACAGATAAGCATGAGTAGCACCAACAAGAGAGGTACAACCTGGTTCACCAGAGACAAAACTAAGAAGAATTCCTGAAAACTTACTGTTGGAGTTGCAGAAAGTCAGAAGGTTCAATAAAGATGCGCGCACATGCTCACGGAGACCTTGTTAGCCTGTTTAGGAAGGAAACTCTAGCGACATGGACAGTGGCTGTGGATAGGTTTTGCAGACTGAAGTTGTCCAAGAATTTTATGTGCAATGCAACCTATTTGTGTTAATGTTACATGATATCTTCTGCTCATTTATCAACTTAATGTCATTATGTAATATATTTTGCCAAACATTTGTTCTATACACCAGATAATCTCAGAAATGCTGGGAAAGAGAGATTTGCCCACCTGGCAGTGTCCTTTGAAATAAATTATCTAGGATAATTCATGAACAATTAAATGGAAAGAGGAGGAGCCTCATAAAATAAATAAGACCCAGTTCATGCAGTCATGGAATTCAAAAGCTAACTAATTGGGTGCACACACATGTATTTGACTATCAGTGTGCAAATATTGTGAGTATTGAACGTGATAACAAATATTAAGGATGTTATAAATTATATCACAATACACATCACCTTTAAGGTATATTAGTAGTAGCAATAGCAGTAGTGGTGTTGTCACAGAGCAGTTCCTGAATTAGACTAATGTCCCTTCAATAAAAGGACATAATCTTTCTCTCTGATCACTTGAGTAGCTTCTAAACAGTGTCTGTTTCTAAAAATCATTATTCTAGGCAAGGCTATGTTTGTCACTCAGCTGTGCTGTGTTGTTTTAACCAAGCATTCTAACAACACTTCAATCCATTATATAAGCCCTAGCTTTCCCCCATTTGAAATGTCTCTTTGTTGTTTACAGATCTGCTCTCATGCAGAACTTGTCTGAAAGGTCTGGATGCTTTCACTTGAGCCTTATCAGAGATCATAGTTACTGAAACTCTGTATTTTACAGCTTCCATCTCATTAATGTCAGCACTAATTTGTGGTCCAATCCAATACCACCCCCATAAGATCTGCATGAATACACACTAGATTTCAATCTGCCATTCAACAAGCATGAAGTCCTTTATGTTCATTATTAGCCAAACAGCCCCAGTTTCTTTTTTCTGCATTTTTTTTTCCATAGTGAAATTATTTTGTTATTATCCCAAAGCAGTTGTGTGGTAGGGTATATTAGAAAAAACAATGACAATAATAACAGCTCTTTCTCCTCTTTCTTTTTTCCAATAAATGCTATCATTTAACCTGGACACCCCAGTTTAAATTGAGTCACAATTTGTTAAACTCCTCCTTCCCTAAAATAGCTCTTACCTGAGCTATCTTATGGTAATTTATAAAATTATAAAATGGGCCTATTGTTTACCCTCAAAGAAGCAGAAGGACTGTTGTGATGAAAACTAAGTCACGCTCTGGCAGAGAATCACACCAGGTCGCCAAACCTAAGTGTAGTGATGGATCCAATGCCACATGTGCCAGAGTGACCTCATTTCAATGCCCACCATTTTATTTTTCTGAAAACTGGGGCCTGGAGTCATTATCATGGAATTCTCCTTTGTTCATTTACAGGGTTAAATAATTTCCCTTTCACATCATTTCAACCCCATGCATCATCACCAAAAGTACTTGTCTGTGATAATGTTCTACATTTCCTGTTCCAACAAATGCCTTGTCTTTCAAGTTCGTTTCCTGTTCCAACAAATGCCTTGTCCTTCTGTTCTGCAACAAATTTTAATTGTAAAATGGGTTCAATAAAACGAAAGAGTGTCACACTGCCTCTGATTTGCGTACAACTTTTATACTTTCTATTTTGGCATTTGATTATACTTTGTGGTTAAGATAGCAGGTAGTTAAATTTCTGTGGTTAAACGAAGCAGAAAATCTTATAGAGTATATTATTATTCATGATTAATTAATATGTTCTTTTTTCAATTATTAGAACAGAACTACCTGATGGAACAATCTAAACTTTTAATTCTTATATCTATTACATAAGATATAGTTTGACTTAAATAAAGGTGATAGATAGAGGTATTCATAACAGCAAATATTGGCTTGTGGGCAGACATTGTTCTTCTTTCTGCCTAAATAAATCTTTTAATTGCTACTTTATTTATGCTATTATCTAAAGTTCAAGCTGAAACTTTCTCAAAGCTGTTCAACAGTTTCCTTGGTGCGGTATTGAGGAAAACATTTATAAAAATCAGTTTTACAAAGCTGCTTTTGTAAACTAATTTTTGTTTCTTTGTTTATTAAGCACCAAGGAGATCCTGACCTAGCCAGCCTTTCTATAAAACTTAAACTACTAGTTTTTTATTTATCCAGTAGGCCACAAAAGGAGGCCCTTCTATAGTAGGCACAGGCTTATGAGTAAATTTCTTATCTTTTACTAATTTTTCTACTAACTGTGTGGGAACAGGAGTATAAGCTGGTTCTAGTAATTCAGCTTGTTGTAATTTATTCATAGCATCTTTAAGAGGCGCGTCAAAAGGAATTTCTCTTAATAATTGTTCAAATAAAGGGTTTACGCATTCTGGACAGTCAGGGTGACTGGAGCTGATTCCATACTCAGGGAATTTACTATGTTTTCCTCAGAGCCAATTTTGAAATCCATTTGTGCAGCATTTACACTTAGAATTTGTGCTACCCAAATTCCCCCTATTAATAGGATCATTCCTAAGAAATCAATTATCCCTAAACATATGCTACATCCTTGTTCTTGACGATGCATTCCTTGAAGCTTCCGTCCCCATCTCTGGACCTTGTCACGCAGTAGGGTAGAAAGAGGACGCGGCAAATATCTGATTAACAGCCTTAAGCGAAAAAAGGTTCTGTGACAATACGTTTTGCCAAAGCTATTTAATTCTGTTTTGCTGGTTGGCATCAACCACTGTTAAACAGTTTAATTTTTATGGTTTAAAAAAATGTATATTCATCCCATTTTCATGAAATGCAAATCTCTATTACTTGTAGTATAGAAGAAAGAACTGAGTTTATGTCTTAGGTCAGCTGCATCTATGCCTTAAAGTGATATTGAAGCTTTCTAAGTCTCTGTTTCTTTATCTAAAACAAGGAAAATAGTATTTACTACATCTTCCTCATACAGTTTCTCAAAGAGGTGATGAATGTAAAAGCACCTGATAAACAATAAAATGTTATACAGATAGAGCTCACAATATTTGGCACAGAATAAGTGCTCAAAAGATATATGCAGAATGGATAAAAGAATATGATTCTAATTTTCCCATATTCTGCCAAGGGCCTGTGGCCTCCAGCTTTCTTTCAGCAGATTGCCAGTCTGGGTCTCTCAGTCAAGTAGCTTGTATAAGGTACTAGGAGGACTTAGTGTGAAGTGGAGATACATATTCTGCTGTGACAAACAGCACAGCAAGAAAAAGGCAGGAATTCTCCATATCCTGAGTAAGAGCTTTAGTCTGGCAAACCAGGAGAGGTGTCCAGAAGGAACTGATATTAATGTTTAGTTGACTCTAAAAAATAACTCTTTGTCAATTATGCCTAAACAAAAAAATATTTTTATGATAGACATGATCCAATGTTCAAGTGGAAATATTAAACAAGCTCACCAGCAAGCCAATTTGTTTTCTGGTATATTGAAAACATTATCATATGATGCAGTTATGCAATCTTTTATCCACAATTCCAAAATCCAAAAAGCTCTGAAAGCCAAGCTTTTTCCCCTAACTCATTGTCATTAGTGGCAAAATCTGACCTGAACCAGTCTGAGATTGTTTATGATCTTTATTTACTCCTCTTAGTGTATTTCACTGCAAAAATATGACTGTATTTGATTACTAGGGTGCTACCTAGACCCTGCTAGTGGTGTTACAGTATCCACTCTATAGGCTTCAGATATGGATTTTACAGTGGACCTGTAAAAACTGCCAAAACTTATTAAGGAGTTGCTATGTATCAGAAACTATTCTAAACACTTTGCACCTATTATCTCAATTAATCCTCACATAATCTTATGAGGTACAACCAAACATCTGTCTCATTTTACAAATGAGGAAATTGAGGCACACAGAATGTATGTAAATTGCCCAAGTCACACAGCAAATAAGTGGTAGGGCTGGAGATTAAAATTGGACAATCTGACTGCAGAGTCTGTCTCCTCCCTTTGCAGCAAAGTTATCTTGGTGAATCCTACAGGAGTCAGCAACAAGCAAAATTAGTTGCCCCTAATAAACATATTGAAAATCAGTGGTGACTGAGGTATGTTCAGTCATTTCTGCTTGTATTAATTAGAGTTCTCTAGAGAAACAGAACAGAGAAAGAGAGAGAGAGAGAGAGAGAGAGAGAGAGAGAGAGAGAGAGAGAGAGAGAGATTTTAAGGAATTGGCTCATGCAATTGTGGGAGCTGGTAAATTCAAAATCCCAAAATCTGCCAGGCAGACCAGCAGGCTAGAGACCTAAGGAAGAGTTGATTTTGCAGCTTGAGTCCAAAGGCAGTCTGAATGCAGAATTCCCTCTTCCTGTGGAATCTCAGTCTTTTTCTCTTAAGGCCTTCATTTGTTTGGATGAGGCCCATTCACATTAAGGATAATCTGCTTTACTCAAAGTTTACCAATTTAAATGTTAATCACATCTAAAAACTACCTTCACACCAACATTTAAATTTGTATTTGACCGCGCATTTGGGTACTGTGGCCTAGCCAAGTTGACACGTAAAATTAACCATCATGCTACTCTTAAAATTATCCAGTCCAACCTGGGTCTGTTTATGCTTACATTATAGTTTTATGGGATCGCAAACTGAGCATTTAAGCAGATAATCCAGTGTTGCCCCTGGAGAAAAATATTCTCCTGAACATAGGTCCCCTTTGTGTTAAAAGGATAGAGGAGTCAGTATGATACAAGTTAAGCCCCTTATTTTCACCAGAGAAAGCTGACTCCTCCATCTACGGCATTGCATTTGTTAGTACTGTTTGGCTCACAAGTACTAACAATACCCATTTTGAATCACATCAAGCAAATAGGAGGTTTATTATCATGATGCTGGAACCAAGGAAGATAAAAAGACTCTCCTCCTTCATTGTTTAAAGTCAAGCAATTAGAAGAAACTTCACTAATATCAACCAAACAAGGGGAGGGGCAGCTAAAAAATGAAGCAGAAATTTTTGGCCTAGCACAGCTCCTGAATATGACCTTTGGCCCCCATCCCATCCAGTCATATACCACCGACCACTCTTGGCCCACCAAATGCAGTAGCAGGGTGTCAAACAAACAAACAAACAAAAACAACCTAAATGGCAACCACTTTATTTCAAATCAGGAGAGAAGTGAATTGAGGATATACCTTTCTATTTCCCATCTTCTGGTAGGAAATAGAAATTGCTCTCCTAAGGAGGAGTGTATGAAATAAGAGATACTCATGACCCATTTTCTCTGCCAGAAATAAAGGCTCCGGGACCCTTCAGTGAATCTAGAGCCTTTGAGGTGGGGGAGAGGTGGTGGCAGAATAATCTGGAGCTCAGGGACACCAGCACAGGAGAGTACGATACATCCCAACCAGCTGAAGTGAATTCTCATAGAGAACATTTGACAAAATTTACATACAGAACAGAGCTCAGATGGGTCTTCCGGTAAAGATTTCCCAGAGCTTCAGCCAAGTTTTCCCCATTCCCAAAGTGGCGATAACAGAAAGATCACAAAATATCTAGCTTTCAAACAACGTACATGGAGAAATGACAAAATTTCAAATATAGTGGAAGGGTCAAGGGGATTTGTCCACACTACATAAGAGCAGGCACAGCTTAGGAAAAATTCTCACAGGAAGCATAAGCAAAATCAAACCAGATGACAAGAAGCCGTGCAAACACACTATAGCAAAGGAGAAAGAGGAGGAAGAAATGCAAGAGAAGAAGGAAGGAAAGAGGGCAGGAAGAGGGAAGGAAAGCAGTGTAGGATCCTGTGGTGCATCCTAAACAGGCGCTCACATGGTGAGACCTCAGCTGAGTTTTCCCATTGTTCATTCTTCCTTGGTTCCTGCCCAACTTCTGTGCAGGATTCCCAACTTCCTTCTGATCATTTCTTTTTCTGTTAAAATTAACCAAAGCTGATCTGTTGTTTGAAACCAAGAACCTAAATTGATACAGATAGTGAGCAATTAATGCATTTTAGTGGAAAACTAAGATTAAGTAATTGAGGAAATTAGAGATACAAAACAGGTGTAAATGTTATAAATTTTTCCAATACATAGTAAGGTAAAATAATTGACAAAGCCAAGAGGTGAGGTAGGAACGTAAAAAGAAATGGGAGCGTTAACTTCTTCACCTTTCCTAGCAGGGAATTAATAGGCACTAATTAAAATAAAAACATGTAGTTTTAAAAATATAATGACTCCTAATCATTTTATAAATCTGAGAGTAATACTTTTAAAAATGCAGGTGAGGAAGCTTAAATCCAGTAATTATAATAGACTTAACCGAAATATAACAGCTGGTTGATTCCATCAAAAATTCAACGAATATTTCTTCTAGTTGCCAAGCATTATGCTAAGTGTCGGGCTTACAACAGAGGACAACCTAAGATGGTTCCTGCTTTAATGGGGCTGAGCCAGACATAGTGAGAAAGCCCGATATAAACAAGTGAACAAAGAAATAATTATGAAATTCCAATTGTGATAAAATCCATAAAAGAAGAGAACAAACTTGAAAGAAAGAGTGGACAAGACACTCTTGACAAAATAACTTTGTTATTTCTCACCATTCTGGAGGATGTAAGTCCAAGATCAAGGTGCAGGCATATTCAATATACGGTGAGAACCTGATTTCTGGTTCAGAAGGAAAGGAGTTGGCACGCTGGAGAAAAATGAAAGATGATATTGAGTGAGGGGAAAGGAGCATAAAATGAGGGCAATAAAAATGACAGGAGCTAAATCATGTAGGGAAAGCTTATGTGGATATGGGATAAAGTTCAGCTTTTTCTAAGAGCAATGGAAACTCTCTGAATAGCCTCCATCAGGAGAAAGGCATGATGAAAACCACATTGTGTAACAACCACTATGGCTGCTAGGTGGAAGGTGGTTTGTAGAGCTGCAAGAATAGAAGTGGGAACACAGGTTAGGAGTAGTGGTCCAGGAGAAAAATGATGTTAGTTGAACCTGGTTGATGGCAGTAGAAGTGGAGAGAAGTGAATTAACTAGAAAGATATCTCAGAAGTAAAGTCCAAAGTCTTTGTAATGGATTAAATGTAGGGAATAGGGGAGAGAGAAAAAGCAGGAGTGACTCCCAGGTTTCTAACTTTGGCTACAAAGTAATAACATTGACTGAAACAGTAAAGGCACTGAGATAACCATTTTGAGGAGTAACTATTAAGAATTTTAGGCATTTCATGACTAAGAAATCTATAAAACATTCAAGTAACAATGTCAAATAAGTCAGTAGATTTGCAGCTCAGAAGAGAAGTTGAGGAGGAAGTATCATCACACAGATGGTATTTTAAAACATAGAAATGAAGAGGATGACCAGAAAGAGAATGTAGAAAATAAAGAGGGCCTATGACCAATTCTTGAGAAAATCAGATACTCAGAGGTGGAACAGATATGGGAGAGGAGATCTGGGGAGGTAGATAGATATAAAACTAAGAGGGTGGTGCACCAGAAGCCAAAAGAAGGAAGTGTACAAGAAGGGTTTTCAACTTTGTTAGCTGCTGCTATAAAGCCAGATAAAATGAGAACTAAAGAGGGTCCATCATATTGGGCAATGAAAATGGCAAGCATATTTTTGGCAGAAATGTAGGAACAGAAGACAGCTCTTTTGAGAAGTTTGACAATGATGAGAAACAGATTAATGAAGCAGTTACTAAAAATGATTGGGTCAAGGAAAAAATTTGAGGATACTTTTATGATCCAGTAGAGAGGGAAAACAATAAGACAAAAAAAAAAAAAAAGAAGAGAAGGCAAAAGACAACAAGCGCAGGGAGGGGATGATAAAAAGGATAGAGAGGGAATAGATGCAGACACAAGAAGGGCTACAGATATGATGATAGAAAAACAAAGGTACTCCCCAATAATGGCCTCCAATTTTCAAAGAAGTTCATCAACTGAAAACTAGTTGGTAAAACTAGTTAGTGGAAGGGGTGGGAGGTTTGATGTATCAAGTAGGTCATAAAATGGTAACTAGAAGACTGGGAAAGTAAGCATATCTCAGGTTTGATGTAGGACTGTCACAAAGTACAATGTAGCAATACCCAAGTGCTCAGGTGCAAGTTCAGAGAAGTCAAATGCTTGGGTTCATCCAAGGTCAGAACTTTTTGTTAGGTAAATGTGACAAAAGACAAAAGAATCTAGAGAATTTAGGCTATCAATACAACATTTACTATAATGATGTGTTATGGAATCTAAGTTGGAAAATAAGGGAAAGGAAGGGCAGAAAGGAGCTATAAGATACAGAAAATGGATTTCAATCAATGGACCAGAAATCTCAATGACACCAAAGAATTGTTACAGCAAGAAATTGAGCAAGACAATTGAAAGCACAAGAGGTTTCAACTGAAGAGTGGGAAAGTGGAGCAATAATTTTGGAAATGATATAATATTTGATGCTAAGTGTTTAGATGGAATGGAATGGAGAAAAAAGTCAAGTGTTGGATCAATCAGTTCTTAGAAGGTGAAGTCATAAATGATGACAAACATTCATGTAATTAGAAAGACTCTTGGCTGTGGATGAAATCTCCAATGAGTGAGTAGGAATGGTGGAATAAGATTACAGGACAAGAGACCAGTCAAATGTCATAGAAGGTAAATGCTGTGCACGCTTCCTCTCACAACCACACCAAAATTATAAAAAAAAAAAATTTAAAAACTACAGAGCAATCAGCATGAGGAATCACCTGAAGTCTGGCTCAATAGAACTTTTACAACTAGGGACAAACATAAGAGGTCACTTCAAACGGATAGGAGGGACAGAAATGTAAAAGGGGCCCGGTCCCACAACCGCATGTGGTGAATGAGAATCGGGAAGATTATCTTGCCTGTAGAATCTCTTCCCCAATCTGAGGAGCAAGGGGGCCCAGCCCCACACTGGGATCCCCTACCCAGGGTTCCAGTACCAGGAAGAGAAGTCCCCACAACCTCCAGCTGTGAAAATCAGAGGAGATTGTGGTTGAACAAGATGCAGAACTTTTTGCAGTCCCAGGCATTCCTTTTAAAGGGCTCATACATAGACTTACTCACTGATGGACTCACTTGCTCTGAGCTCCAGCACTGGGGCAGCTGCTCAATGAGTGCCAGGTACATACAGGGAGACACTGAGTTGCCGGGCTTCAGGGTGAGGACTTAAGGGAGGGGTGGCCTTCTCCCAGAAAGAAGTGCTGGCAGTACTCATTGTTCCCCATCCTCAGCTTGCTGACACAGGTGCCACCATATCCAAGTTGCCATCAACCTGGATAACATGGTTTGCTCAGCCCAGGTGATTCCCTGAGACTTTACCTCTCCCAACTTGTGGGCCCACCCAAGCCACTTCCATACAAATGACCTGCATTGGCTCTTGCTGCAGACTTTTTTAAAACCTCTTAAAGACTTAGAATACCCAAAGAAGCAGCATCTGGCATTGGTGTCCTTTTTACCTCTTGCTGAGCAGCCCTAAACCTCACACTAATGGCAGCCAGCCTCAGTTTTTCGCTTGGCCTTTTGAGGCACCTATAAGCCCAACACAGGTGGCAGCCATCTGTGGATTGCTTGGTGACTCTTATCAGGTAGCCCCAAAGTGCATAGACTGTAGCTGAACTTGGCCTGCAGCTAAACCTCTCCCAGGACTATGCCACAGGGCCTCACAGGTCACCTACTACATAAAGCCATTCTACTAAGACCAGGAGACTTAGGAGCTCTACTTAATACATGGAAACAGACACAGGGAGGCAGCCAAAATGAGAAGACAAAGAAGCATGTCCCACATGAAAGAACAGAACAAAACTTCAGAAAAAGAACTCAACAAAAGGGAGACAAGCAATCTACCAAATGCAGAGTTCAAAACATGCTAAAAAGATGCTCAATGAACTTAGGGGAAGAGTAGATTGAACTCAGGGAGAACTTTAACAAAGAGATAGAAAACATAAAAATGAAAATAGAAAACATAAAAGAGAACCAGTTGGAAATGAAGAATACAGGATCTTAGATACAGAGTACATTAGAGGGAATCAACAGAGTAGATGAAGCAGGGGAGTGAATCGCCAATAGAGAGGAGGACACCCCATCAAAACAGCAACAAGAAAAAAGAATTTAAAAAATGAAAGTAATTTAAGGAGTCTCTGGGACAATATCAAGCATAACAACATTTGCATCAAGGGTACCAGAAGAAGAAAGAGAGCAAGAAATTGAGAGCCTATCTGAAGAAATGATGATGGAAAACTTTCCTAACCTGGTGAAGGAAGCCCAGGAAGCACAGAGTCTCAAACAAAAGGAACCCAAAGAGGCCCACACAAAGACACATTGTAATTAAAATGCCACAATTTAAATACAAAGAGAGAATCTTAAAAGCAGTAAGAGAAAAGCAAATAGTTACCTCCAAAGGAGCTCCCATAGACTGTCAGCCAATTTCTCAACAGAAATTTTGCAGGCTAGAAGGGCTTGGAACAAAATACTCAAAGTGATAAAAACCCAGGACCTACAACCTAGATTACTCTACCCAGCAAGGCTATCATTTGGAATTGAAGCACAAAGAGCTTCACAGACAAGAAAAAGCTAAAGGAGTTCATCCTCACCAAGGCAGTATTGCAGGAAATGTTGGAGGGACTTTTTTTAGGAAGAAGAAGAAGAAAAAAATTATATATATATATATATATATATATATATATATATATATATATATATATATATATATATGAATAATGACAATAATTACTTATCTATCAACAAGTACTTCAAATGAAAAAGAATTAAATGCTCTAATCAAAAGATAGGGTGGCTGAATGGATAAGAAAATAAGACCCTTAAATATGCCCCACTTCAGATTAAAAGACACAGATCGACAGAAAGTAAAGGAATGAAAAAAGATATTGTATGATGGACCTAGAGGGTATTGTGCTGAATGGAGTAAGTCAGATAGAAAAAAAAAAATAGCACCATACAATTTCACATACATGTGGAATCTAAAGAACAAAATAAACAAGAACACTACCAACAGCAAAAACAGAAACAAACTCATAGATACAGAGAATATTTTGAGGATTATCAGATGGGGGAGGGGTGGAAATCAGTGAAAAAGGAGAAGGAATTAAGAAGTACAAATTAGAAGTTACAAAACAGTCATGGAGATGTAAAACATAGCATAAGGAATATGGTCAATAATATTGTAATAACTACGTATGGTGTCAGAGGGGTACTAGATATAGTGGGATGTCACTTTGTGAGTTATATAGATGTCTAATCATTATGCTGTACACTTGAAATGAATATAATGTTCTATGGCAACTATAATTAAAAATAAAAAGTATTATTAAAAAAGATTGCAGGGCAGACTCTTTTAACACTTGGTCCAGCATCTGTTTCTCTTTACCCAACTGCTTGCTCCTTTAGCTACTATTAGCCTAGAGTCCACCTGCATTTTCCTAATGAGGAGCTGCTCTTGATTTCCTCAAGTTTCATGCTCACAAACTGACTTGAAGAGATGAAGAGGTCATGGGATAAAGAGAAGCATCAGGTAGAAATGTCAGTCCTGACTCTGAGTATGTGTGGGGCCGGGCAAATAAGTTACTGATGGGGAATAGTGTTGACAACCTTTGCTCCCTACGGAGACTCCTCATTAGAAGTCATGACAACTCCATTCAGCATGAAGACTTCCCAGGTAAGGTTACAAGATCTACCAATAGGAGTGCCCTACCTGGGTGCAAGAAAGGAATGCAGAGATAGGAGGAACTACACGTTAAATCAGCATCTATTACGTGCCAGACTTGCATAAGACTCCGCAGGTAGCACACTGCACAAAGGCACCACATTCAAAGTATAGATACCACAGATTTGCATGTTTATTCTGACAATTTTCCAGCAGATAGTAGTGCTTTGGAATGAATTGTGTTTCCCCCTCCCCCAAATATGTGTATTGAAACTCTAACCTCCAATGTGACTGTATTTAGAGAAAGGGCTTTTAGAAGGTAATTAGTATTAAGCGAGGTCATAGGGTGGAGCCCTAATCCAATAGTACTGGTGACCTCATAAGAAGAGGGAGAGACACCAGTGACATGTACACAGAGAAATAGCCATATGTGAGGACACATTGAGAAGGTAGCCATCCACAAGAGAGAGGCCTCAGGAGAAACCAATCCTGCCAGTACCTTGATCTTGACCTTCCGGGCTCCAGAACCATGAGAAATAAATTTTTATTGTTTAAGCAACCTAGCTTGTGGTATTTTGTTATGTTAGCTCTAGCAAACTAATATAAGCAGTAAATGTTTTTTGTTCTAATTATTAGTATATTAGGAAATTTTTCTGAAGGTAGAAGTAAAATCACTTGAAAGGGTCGATTTTTTTTTTTTTTATAATTCAGAGAAGTATGCCATATAGGCTAGCAGTGACCCTCATAGCTACAATGCTAGATGATTTCTCTTATGTTATCTCATTTAATCGTATACAACTTTACAAAATATGAGTTTTAAGATAAAAAGAAATTTCAGAGACATTCAGTTACTTCATTAGAGTCAACTACACGTTGGTAAGAAGTTGAGCTGAAATTTGTATACAGATCAGCCTGTTCCCAAACTCACATATATCCACTCTACCACACTACCTCCCAATACAAATCCTAGTATAAAAGAGATGCCACTAATATCAATTGTGTTTTTACTCTGCCTGAGACACTCTATTAAATGCTTTCATATACAACAGCAAAGTAGGTCTTATTAACTCTGGTTAGAGATAACAAAATCTGTCAGCTGCAGACAAAAAAAATGAATTTTAAAAGCCCAGAGAGGTTAAGTGACTTGACCAAGGCCACACAGCTTAGAAAGTTGTAACCTATTTGTTTAGTGCCCTTTTCTCCTTCTCTTCACCTAATAGACACCACTGAATGTTCTCTTTTCTCACATGTAGCTGTTCCTAGGCAATCGATAAACACAATAGCCTTACTCCTGTTTAACATATTATTTATATCCTTTTAGCACAATCAACATTATTAAAAGTCATTTATAAATAAATAAGGTAGCAATTGTCTGATAAGGCATTTGCTCCCCAAAAATAAATAAATGAAGATCAAGTTATAGATAAGCAACAGTTGTATTTCATCAAATAAATTTGTAGCTCTTTTTGATGCATATAGTCTTTATTTGGTTGACTTATGAATTTCACCCTAAAAATTAATTTGGCCTTCTATAAAGAGCATAAGAATTAATATTCAGCCAAGATATGAATCTTTTTTCATTTTCATTTTAGTGGAAATCAATTTGTTAAAAATATTGTTAAGTGCAATTTGTTTCTTATTCACTCCCACTTTCTGCTCAAGCTGAGGCATTTGAAAATATCTGTATAAATACTTTTTGTCAATACTATCAAAATTTATATTGCCAAGTTACTGTAACTGTTATCTCTGAGAGCACTATGAATTATGCTATATGATGTTAGATTTTATTGAACTTATGTAATAGAGAAGTGATCGATTTTAAAAACTCACGGTATTTTTGTCTGTGGCATATAGAAATGATTTCTAGTTTGAAGAACTACAACCAGAAAACTGGATGTAGTCCTCTTCATGTCACCTAGTCTGGTTTGGAAGCATTTACATGTATTCTTGAACACATTTTCCTGTGGAATGCTATATGAACAATACCACTTAGCCAGATCCTTAGAATTGGGATTTATTCAGAACTCTTTCTTCTTTTTCTTCTTCTCCTCTCCTTCTCCTTCTCCTCCTCCTCCTCCTTTTTCTTTTTCTCTCTCTCTCTCCCTTCCTCCCTTCTTTCTTTCCTCCCTCTCTCTTTCACTCCTTCAGTGCTCCCATAACTAAGTACCCCAAACAGAGTAGCTTAAACAACAAAAATTATTATCTCAAAGTTCTGGAAGCTAGAAGTTGGAATTTAAGCTGTTGCCAGGACCACATCCCTTCTGAAAGTGCTGGGAAAGAATCTGTGTCAGGCCCCTCTCCTAGCTTTGGTGGTTTACTGGCAATCTTTGGTGCTCGCTTGGCTTGTAGACAATATTACCCTGACCTCTGTCTTCATGTTAATATGGCATTCTCCCTGTTTGCATATGTGTGTCCAAATTTTGTTTTTAACAAGGACACCCATCATATTGGATTAGGGGCCCACCCTACTCTAGTATGACCTCATCTTAATATCACATTCTGAGGTACTAAAAGTTAAGACTTTAGCATATGAATTTTGGGTGAGATAATTCAACCCATAATGCTCTCATATTCAATTTACAAACATGCTCTATTATCTCCCTTCTTATAAATAAAACTAAAAAATAATAACACCTATTATAAATTTAATTTTCTCTTACTTTCCACAGCCATCCTCTCAAAAACAGTAATCTCTTTCTTTAGTTCTTCATTAATTTATTCCTACACCCACTTTAATCTGGCCTGGCACCAAATGTCCTCAGCTCAGTCACCAACAACCCACCTAACTTTTAAATCATCTTGCCTTTTAATCCTGATCCTGCTAAACTTCACTGTGGTTTTTGAAATCATGAATCACGTCCTCCTTCAGGAGCTGCATCCTTTCTTGGTTTCCACATTACTTGAGATTTTCCTCTTTCCTCCCAGGTTCCCTCTGCCACATCCCAAATAAGTATTCTGGGAATTCTGGTGTGACACCACCTCTTTTTTCACCACCTTTCCAGTCGCTCATCCTCACTTGTGCCACCATTCACCTCCTGTCCACTGATGTCTCAAGCCCAAAAATATAGCACATATTCTCTTTGAGTTCTAGAATATCCCCAATGACTACTTGCTACCTTTTTCTGTGTGTCCAGTCACCTAACATATCTAATAGAAATCTTCCTCTATATTGAAGACTGGCACCACTACAGAGTCAGGTGTTCTGGTGAGAAATCTGGGAATCACTCTGCCTCTTGTTAAACACCCTTACCCCAAACAGAAATTCACATAGAATTCTAGCATGCTTCCTAGCATGAAAGGCCGTGGAATTGAAATGCACAGTTCAGAGCAGGGCTGAGAGAGAACACCCCGGTAGCCTGAAATTTAGATTGTTCTCTCAAGGACAAACAAGAGAATTGAGCTGTTAAAGTCTACTCAGTAGAATAGAGTATATAGCACTATTCCACCTTGCCTTTTAGAATCCTACTCCTCCATGTGGTATCCCTCACAATCCTGGGCTCCTGTACCCGTGAGCATCCCACCTGGGTCCAGAGCCCATTCCTGCATTAGGCACAATCAGCATAGTGTCCAGAGCTATGACCCTCTTAGAAGCCTACAAAGTTTTAATTTCTTCTAAAATCAGTAAACAAAAATGAATACAATCCACCCTGAATTACATTCATGTATATACTAACGCAACCATAAAATACAATTTTTGATTTTTTTTTTAAGGAGTAAGGGACCCACAAAGCAAAAGTGCTTAGGGCATAAAGCGGCCTGCCTAGGTCTGGTTTCTTTCTCTGACTGCCTTGCCTAGAGCCCTTCTCTTAGCTACAAGGGAAAAACTACATAAATTGACACTGCAGCACCAAAAATTGATAATTTAACTAATTAGTCATCCAAAGAAGATTCACTTCAAATTTGTCTGAAGCCAAAGAAAAGGAACTCGGAAAAAATATATTTAATCCTTTTATTTTAAGTGTAAAGGAAATACATGAACATTATAGAAATTTCAGAGTGCTCACAAAAGTTTAAAGATAGAAATAAAAATCACTTTTAATGCCAGAGATAATCACTATTAATAATTTGATGTACTTTCTCCAGCATTCATGTATGTGTTATGTATATTTTTTAGTTATAATTTTGCCATGAGCAACTTTCTATAGCATTAACTATTTGTGATTTTTTAATGCCATAATTAATATTTTTGTACAAAAATCACTGCCTACATTTCTAATTATGTCCTTATGATAAATACTTTAAGTAAAATTACTTAAAATAGATCAAAAACTATAAGCATTTTTAAATTTCTGAAGCACACTGCTAAATATTTTACCAGAAATGTTGTATAACCCTCATCGTTGGTGCCAATTTCCTTATACCTTAGGCAAGACTAAGTATTATATGCTTTGTAATCTCTGAGAGTGTGATATGCAAAAAATTGAATTTCTCTGTTTCAATATGCATATATTCAATTACTTATGACATTGAAACAGTTGTTCCTTTGGTGAACATGCTGTTCATGAACTTATATTGTGATATTGGGGTGATGATCTTTTTTACTTATAGGGGCTCTATATATAACAAAGATATTAACTTTTATGTGATTGCACATTTTGGTCCAAGTTTATATGCCTTTCAATAGTGTTTTATATTTTTAATCATATAGAAGTTCTTAATTAAAATTTAATAAAATCAATCAACTGCTCTTATTTCTCCTTTAAAGTTATGCTTTAAAAGTCCTTTCCCATCCTAAAATATTTATTTTCTTTCTAATATTTCACAGTTTTATTTTTACATTAAAATCTTCTCCAAATGGAATTTATTTTTAATGTAAGCAGTGAGAAAGTATATTGTCATTCTTCTTCTAAAGAATTAGAAAATTAGACCCAAAAAAAATGGTTTTAATAATCCATCCAGTCACACCCTCATGGATTCTGTTTTCCTTTACTAAACCAGAAATGAGTCTGTTTCTTGGCCTTCAAGTCTCATTCATCATCATCTGCCTAATTCTTGGTCAAGCACTGTTTTCATATTTGTAAGCATACAATGTGATAAATCTGCTGGGTTAGGATCCCATTTTTTGTCCTACTTTTCTGAAATTTTGTCAGCTTAGTATTTTTTTTCTTTCAGATGAAGGGAGGGCAGCAGAGACAGAGAGAGGGAGAGACAGAGAAAGAAAGAGAGAGAGAGAGAAGAAGAAGGTAGAGAGAAGACACTGAGGATGAAATAATCTAAGGCTATTTTAGTCCCTCCTCAACTAGATATACACCAGCTGAAGAAATTCAGATCCCATCAATAGTTAATGAACGAACTATGACCTAAGCACATTCATAGAAATTACATCAGTTTCTTCCCCCTTAGTATCAATATCTAACTTTTAATCAATTTCTTTCTTTATTTTTTAAACTTTAAGGCCCAGAGAATATAAACAAGGCTTATATGTTTTCAGAACTGTGGAATTAATTTATTAGAGTAGTGAACATCTTAAGAATTGATATTCCCAAATTTCTCAATTTCTTGAGGAGAAAGACTTGGACCAACATATCTCATTATCAGGGATTCACATCCAGAAATGCAGTTGCTGACAAACACCATTAATACTGTTTTATGAATCTCAAAGATCTGAATCTTATTATGTAATTTAAAAAAAAAAAAACTTTCAAACAGTAAATATCCATCTCCAAAAGAACACAAAAATGCTAATAAGTTAAAGTTCCATAACTCAGAGAATTAGGAACAGTTTTTATGTGGTCACCAAATGATGGGCTCCAGTGAAGATTGGTTTCATGGAAGGTACAGAGGATGTGAAATTTCTCCTCTGCCATCCTAGATCTAGACACCATCCAGAGCATTCCAAATAAACCTCACTTCTCATCTGGAGAAATGGCTCTTTACAGCAACACAAGGGCCGCCACCTGAGCTTACCTCTAGCACTCCTTCACTTTATGATGCCAGGTCAATAGCTTTACTTTCTGTGATTCAGTTAACTTATCTATGATGTGGATAAAATGATGCCAAGTTTTGAAGGGTTGTGAGGATCAAAAGGGTTAATGCACACAAAATTCAACACAGAACCTAGAAGGAAGTGGGCTTCTTATAAATAATGACATACTTTTACCGAGGTTTTGAGTTTTAAAGTATTTATGTCTTTTTGAATCAATCATATTAAAAGTGTACATTATTGTCACTCAATAAATGTCAGGCAACAATTTAATAAGGCAATACCTCTCCAGGATAATGAATTTAAAAATTTATGAAAACTTCTTACAATATCAATTTTTAAAAATTCAAACATTAGATTTTTTTTTCCATTTACAATGTAATGCAAAGGGAAAGAAGCAAAAAATAACAAGTTCTGCTCAAAATGATGTTAATTTATAGCATATGTTTTTAAACCTCAGTGTTGGATTGCACAGGCAATCCTTGCCTTGACTACACATGTTCCTAAAGATGGTTACAAATAACCCACCATTTTGAATCGACTACTTTCTATTCTCACATGACCAAAAGTATTATAAATTCCCTGTATCATCCTCACCTTTAATTTTGCCCTTTCTTTTGTAGTTAACACAAAGGAACAATTCAACTGGCCTAAAAGCATATGGTCCAGCTGAGATTAAGTATGACCACTCTAATGAAGTAAAATTTATGAGATATTCATCTCCTATCACTTTAATTTTGCCATTTGACACTTGTTTTCATAAATAACGCAGGCAATATAAAACAATAATTTTCTAATGTTTTAAAAGTAATAAGAGCTTCTTCTTCAACACCACCAACAAAATCTATTCAGAAGCCAAATATGTAAGACAGCTAGCTCAAGATGAGAGTGCCCCAGTAGAAGGAAGGTGGGAGAAGGGGAGACTTCCTAGGAACAACCACTCCCAGCCCAGCAATCAAGGTCTCTGCCACCCTCAAGATCTCCTGAATAAAACATAAGTTGGATCATGTCATAGATGATGCTCAAGGCCTTCCAATGGCTTCCCCTCAGAGATTAAAACCTGAAGTCCAGAGCTTGCCCAACTTGTTTTGGTCTCCGACCACTTCTCCATCATTTATGTCGTAATATATTTTCCTTCCCACCAACTACCATCCCATTCTATCAACATCTTGATGCCCAATCCACTACTGCTACTGTCTTTACTATTCTCTGAACAAGTTAAACATACTTGCTCCTCAGCTCCTCCTCATTTGCAAGATGCTTTTCTCCCACAAAACTACATTGCTTCTTCCCTTATTTCTTCCAGGTCTCTGTTAAAATGTTATCTCCTCTGAGAAGTCTTCTTGGCTTTCCAGTACAAAGCAGTACTCTTCTAACCCCATCACTCTCTATCCACATCATTTTTCTTCTTAGTACTTATATGTTATATTAATAACATATTTCTCTGTTATTTATTGTCTGTGTCTCTTGGTTAATTGTAAACTCATTAGGATAGGATATTTGTTTTGTTCACTAACAGTTCATAAATTGCACCTGACACACAGTAGGTGCTCAATAAGTGTACCGTTTGAATAAATGAATGAAATACCTATACATGGTACACTAGGCAGTTTTAAACTGCTATATGTAAGTCAATTCTATTCTATAGGCAAATATGGGAACCCTGTCAAAAATGACATGAGACACTGGAGGTGTTATGAACATAACACCCAAAAGTACAAGTTGTTTAGAGATCCAAATTTTACGTCTTAGGCTTAGATTCGGGAAATACAGAGGTTTGTGAATGGTGGAAATAAATCTCATGACTGCAGATTATTTTTACTCAGAAGCTTCATGAAATATCAGAAAGGATATGAGAATTACAGAGAATTACATCTTCCTGGTGTCCACCATGCTGTGGCCCATGATGCATGAAAAATCCACCAGGTCCAAAGGTCTCTGCACAATGGGGATGGAGGGGGTTTCTGGCTTCTTGTTTCTATGCACCCCCTTCCAGAAAAGTTATATCATTTCCCAGAAATAGTTGATACCCACATACAGGACATTAATGGTGTTATCACCCAGGCCTGATGTCCAGGGTCTCCATTCTGAAATTCTTGCTGTGCCTTTCTTTTTTTTCTTCATCCACACCTCAGGATTCAGGGTTCTTCCTTATATATACATACTTAGAAGCTTTGCACTGGCTGATCCAGCCTAACAAAGCAAAAGCTGATGACCACTTTAAAAACATACCTAGAGAATATGAAATCCCATGGCTTAAACAAAGGACTAGATTTTAGAAATTATTTAAATAAACAAAGCTGGGCCAAAGAAAGTGCTCAAAGAACCCTGGCATTCTCAACATTCATTTAACACAGATTTTAGCAGAGCAGGAAGCAAGTACAAAGTAATGTGGCCCAAGTCACTGGGAACAAGGTGGGTTGCTCTGGACATTACTACAACCCATGTTTAAATTAAACTTAACATGCTGCAGTCAGGCATTTTGCTATTAAAAATTAATGTTTTGCATATTTTATAGATCCCTGACACCTTGGTCTTAAAAAATTTTGTTGCTTTTTTTCCTGCCTAGACTATTCTTCTCCTCTTTACTCCTTGATAACTCCTATCCATGTTTCAGGCCTCAGCTCCTCTTTCTATCAATCCCTCAGGGAGGCTACCCCTGACTCCTTTCCCACACCCCAGGGGGCTGTCCTACTGCTCACTCCCATACAGTCTCATAACCTGGACTTTTCCTTTAATGCTCTTAAGTCATCCATAAGCAACATACAGCATTTACCTGTTTAATATCTGTCTCCCTTGCTAGGAGAGCTCTACATGGGCTGGAGCCACATTTGTATTGCTCATTGTTGCATCCTCAACATCTAGCCTGGTGATGTTGCCCAGTCCATCTGGTGAGTAAAGGAATAAATGAATGAAACACAATCTGAACTACATGTTAACACTACCATGGATGTTTGCAACAGTCCCAAGTTATTAGGGTAACAGACTCCCCTACACACAAAAAAACTAGTGATCCTTAGAGGAAGATGTGAGTCATTTTCTCATGGTTCTCATTCACAAACCGCTCTAATGGAATCATTCAAATCCCTGCACCTACAGGGTCAGGAAGCTCATGAAACCTTGGGCTTGAGTTCTAATCAACAGGTTAAATATCATTCCAAAGTTTCAAGCAGACGATAAACAAACAGCAATTGGGAAAAAAATAAAAAAAAAAAAAAGTGCTTTTCAATGCCAAATGCAGCAACACCCTTCGCATTGGGTCATTCTTCTACTTCTCATAAGTAAGAACTCCTGAGGCACCCAGAAAACTGGCAGCCTCAGAAGCAGCAGGAAGCAGCAACTCCCAGTGGACCACCACCACCACGGTGAGGAGAGTACTCGAGTGGTGTCTTTGGCATTGAGTATCAACTTTGAAGAACTAAAACAAGAGGAAAAAGAACATGGCAAACATGACATAGTGTATATATCTGACATCTAAGTTGTGGGGCTCACCATTGAAAATTCCAAAAAATGTTCGTTAGGTGAGATTTTAAGAGCAAGAGAATGCAATGCAAGTAAGGGTGAAAACAGGAAATCTAAATTGGTGATGTTGGGACTTTTTTTGTATCTGTAAGGTGGTGTGCTTGGTAACCTTTAGATATTACCAATACACATTAGGCATAAAGAAGAAGAGAAAAAGAAGAGAGTTTAGAACATTATGAGTAGAGAGTGAAGATTCTGACATTAAAAATTCCTTCTTGAAGAGAGAGACAGCATTAGAATCATCACTATGAGCTACAAACTTTACAAAAAAGCAGGAACTGATGCGTGAATGCCAAAGCAGCAAGCAACATAACATGACAGTGATGCCTGGATTGTCAAAGCCTTGGAAGTTTTCCTAATCCTTGCTTAATCTCCTGGGAGATTTTTCCCCGTAGAAATGCATCTTTAATTTCATAATGAAAACCAAGAGGCAAATAGATTTGATTTTATAGCCAACTTACAAAAAAAAATTCCCATTAATGAGTGGACATCTGTATTTATAAAAAGGAGGTCTAGACAGCGACCATCTAGCCTTGAGGACTGCCCTCAATTCATTCAGTCAACAAATACTTACTGAGCAAAGCACTGTTTTAGCTGTTGGGAATACTGCAGTGAACAAAACTCTCTGCTTCCACAGGATTTACATCTTAAGGAGGAGAAGAAAGTAGAAAGAGTGTGTTATACAGTCTTCGGAGAAGCAGCAAGGAGGTCAGCGAGTGTGGGGGCAGGCCAGGTCTCGCTGAGAAGATGAGATTTTGATCTTTCACTCAGGATGTGCTTACTCACATTGAAAATTTGATCAAAGACTTAACGAAGCTGAAGGAGCAAGTTGTGTGGATCTGGGGGAAGACAGTGCCAGGCAGAGGGAATGGCAGGCAGGAAGAGCCTGGCATGGGGCTGCTCCTCATATGTCTCAGAAACAGCGGGGTTGGTGTGGACGGAGTGCGGTGATCCTGGCAAAGTGAGATCAGAGAGGGGGAACAAAAGGGGCAGATAATGGCCTTTGCATGTTTCCACCTGATAGGGGAAAGCACTGAGATCTCAGCAGAGAAGTGACATGACCTGACTTAACCTTTAAGAAGCATTACTCTGGCAGTGGCTGTACACACACAGGATATATTTGACCAGAAGCCCTGCCAAAAATCATAATTTAAACTTGCATGGTTCCTATCCATCCACCATCTCAACTACAGTATACCTACTGAGATTTTCAAAATGGGGCTGAGGGGTCATTTTGCAAAAATGCAGAAAACAGCAATTCTATCACACTGGGTAGTACAGAATGGAATGGAGTTACCGCTCCAAAAATAAGTCAGGTAATACATGTGCCCAAGTCTAAGGCTTATGGATCATACTGAGAACTCAGTTTGAGTCCAGTCATACATTTGAGGGTACAGTGGCCAAGGGGAATGTGAGGGGAGAAGAAAGAAAATAAAAAACAAAAGGACTGTATCTGACCCAAATCCTAAAATTCAGTCTTGATGAAAAAACCAGGGATTGCTGCCCCAAGACTGAAGTGCGCTCTATCTGCCAGTAAGCAATTACTCTAATGTTTGATGGTGACTTTCAGTCCTAGAGATTCCAAGACAGTCATGATTTCATATACAGTAGCCCGCTGGTCCCATGATTCATTAAAATGCCCCTGAAGAGCTTCCCACAAAGCTGTAAACAGAAAACATCTAGGGTCTCTATCACAAAAAAAAAAAAGAGAAGAGATAGCTAGGGGAAGAGATTCTACCAAGGGGGACTAACTTTCAGGCATGATGAGAAAGGAGTGGAGTTGGGGTCCTGAGAGTGCACAATGGTTGAGTCCTGGGCTGGAATCACTATTCATTCCTATGTACCCGGGTCCTTAATCCTCACTGAATGAGATAATGCAATTACACTCAGGCACTCAAAAAGGCCAGTTCTCTTCCCTCTTCCCTGTGTCATCCTATCTTTTAGGAAAGTAGGAAGAGAAAAGCAGGCTTCAGACAAGTATGATATGATTCCATTTTTGCTAAACATACACACAACACACACATGCACATACTAAAAAAAAAATCCAGAAGAATATAAGTCAAGTGTTTACAATCACTATCTCTGGATAGCAGTATTAGGGGTAATAGTTGTTTTGTTTTTTCTGGCTTTATTGAAATATAATAGATAATTAGTTGCTCATATTTACATTGTACAACTCAATGATGTTTTTCAATTATACTTGGCATAAAATAATATATTAGTTTTATTTGTATAGCATGGTGATTAGAGATCTGTATAACTCACAAAGTGATCACCCCACTAAATCTAATACCCTTCTTCCCCTTACATATTTATTACAACCTTAACTATTTTGTTTATGCTACACTTTATATCATTACATCTATTTTGCAACTATCTATTTATACTTCTTAATCCCTTTGCCCTTTATCACCATCCCCCTGACATCCCTCCCATCTAGTAGCCCTCAAAATATTCTCTGTATCTATGAGTTTGTTTCATTTTTGTTGCTGCTGTTGTTTATTTTGTTCTTTAGATTCCACATGTACATGAAATAATGCGATATCTATCTTTCTCTATCCAACCCATTTCATTCAGTGCAATATCCTCTAGGTTCATCAAGGAAATACCTTATTCCATCCCCTTCCTTTCAGTCTGTATGTGTCTTTTAATCTGAATCAAGTCTCTTGTAGAAAGCATATATAGGGGTCCTGTTTTCTTATTCATTCAGCCACCCTATCTTTTGGTTGGAATGCTTAATTCGTTTCCATTTGAGGTACTTGTTGATAGGAATATAGTTATTACCATTCTTTATTCATGTTTTTGATACATGTTTTTTTCTTCTTAAAGAAGTCTTTCAAATATCACCTGTAATACTGGCTTGGATAAATTCCTTCAGTTTATTTTTGTCTAGGAAGCTCTTTATCTGTCCTTTGACTCTAAATGATAGCTTCATTGGATAAAGTATTCTTGGTTGTAGATCCTGGGTTTTTATCACTTTAAATATTTTGTGCCAAGCTCTTCTGTCCTGCAAAGTTTCTTTTGAGATATCAGCTGCGAGTCTTGCAGATGCTTCTTTGTAGGTAACTAACTGCTTTTAAGATTCTCTCTTTGTATTTAATCTTTGGCATTTTAATTACAATGTGTCTTGGTGTGGACCCGTTTAGGCTCCTCTTGTTTGGGACTCTCTGAGCTTCTTGGGGTTATATGTCTATTTCCTTTATCTGGTTAGGGAAGTTTTCCATCATCTGTTCTTCAAATAACTTTTCAACTTCTCATTCTTTTTTTTCTCCTTCAGGTACCCTTATGACACAGTTCTTTTTGCATTTAATTTTGTAATTTTGTAGGCTCAAATGATTATTATTATAGTCTTAGTTTCTCTTTTCTTGCCATTCTGATTAGGTGTTCTTGGCTTCCCCACATTCTGTATCAGTGGTTTGATCCTCTTCTTCATCCACTCTGTTGATCCCCTCTAATATACTCTTCATCTCAGATAACATATTCATCATTTCTGATTCCTTTTTATAATTTTCATTTCCATTTTTATATTTTTTATCTCTTTGTTAAAGTTCTCACTGAGTTCATCTACATTTCCCCTAAGTTTATTGAGCACCTTTATAACCAGTGTTTTGAACTCTGCATCTGTTAGATTTCTTGACTCCATTTTTCCTGGAGCTCTGTTTTTTTCTCTCATATGGTTTCTACTTCTTTGTCTTCCTATTTTGGCTGCCTTTCTGTGTCTGTTTCTATGTACTAAGCAAAGCTCCTTAACAACTGGGGCCACTTGTTAAGATTCAGCAAGCAATGCACAGATGCTGTGCTTATAGTTGCTTCAAAAGGCAACATCAGAAATCGAGGTCAGCTGCTACCGGTGTGGGTCTTGGAGCTGTTCAGGAAAAAGCACCAGGCTCACCGAGGATACAACTGGATATGGCTTGGGTGGGCCCCAAGTTGGGGGAAACGAAGTTTCCAGGAATCCTCTGGGTGGAGAGACCTCCATTATCCAGTTTGAAGGCCCCTCGGCTATGGTGGCACACTGGGAGTGGGGAGGAATCAACAGAGGAACAATGAATACTACCAGCACTTCTGCCCAGGAGAGATCCTCACCTCTGGCCCTCACTCCAACAACTTAGTGTTGTACTCTACGTCCCTGGTACTGCCCAAGCAGCCAACCTGGCTGTTCAGAGAGACCAAGTCCATCACTGTGAAAGTCTGGTCATGAACATGGCCCCTTTAAGAGGCATATGCAGCTGCCACTGGGGACCAAGCAGCCTCGTGTCTTCATCCCCTCTTAACTCCTATCAGCGTGGGAAAATTTCTTATTTCTCTCTTTAGTTATAGGGCTTCTGTTCATCTAGAACCCAAGTGACTCTGCTCGCTGTTGCTCTGTTTTTCCATCAGAACTTTGATTTGTTTGCAAGAGGGATGAACAAACCTTCTATCATCTATGCCATTTTGCCAGGGCTCCACTCTGGATTTCAGGGGTAACGTTTTTATTGTTGTTCATCTATATCTTTTTCTCTTCCACAATAAACATGGATTATTTATTTTTTAGAGGCAGGGAAGTATTACATTGCAGAAAGTTTCCCAATACAAATGGTTGACATGAAAAAGAAAGTCCCTGAAAAACTAATGTTTTATCATCTGAAAATACCTGAAAGTAAAATAGATAAACAAATAAATAAAATAAAATAAAATTCATGAAAGTAACTCCTGAATCACTGGTCAGTGAAGCCTAGTTTGGGCTTTGGAATACATGGCCAGTATATCATCCAACCCATAAACGGACCGGAAAGAGGACAGTATGGACATTAGGGATTGGAGTACGTCTTCCACATCTCTTCAAGGAAGTGTGTTATACTAGTCCTATTATTTAATATAAGCTTGCCAATAAAAAAAATTAAAAACTTCAAATTGAGTGACTGGAATTTTGGATGGGTTTCACTGCTAGGGAAAGGATTCTTTGCTATCCTCATCTAGCAGAATACAGAAAAGGTTAAGGACCAGATATTGTTGCATCTTCCCTTTCTTCTATCTGGATTCGTCTTATTTTACTTCCATTATTATATATTAGGTATTTTGGAGATGGCTAGTTATAGGTTGTCAGACTTAAAAGAGCCACACTTGAACTTGACCTAGAGGAAAAGGCATTGCCCATAAATGCTATCCTTGGAGATAGATGTAACAACCGGATGTGACATTTGGTTGTTTCTCTCATGGGGAGTATGTGATTGCATTTTGGTTGAACATGGGACAGTTATTATGCATTCTTGTGATTGTGTGAGATATATATATATATATATATATCAGTCAACCATGGGACACACTGTCCTGCACTACAATGACAACTATTTCATCCATTTTCTTCTGGGAACATACTCTCCGCCCCCGGCTATAGTGGTAAGCATCAGACCCAGGTCAACCAATCACAATATCCATCCTTTGGCAACAGAGAGTGGGCATTTGTCCCAAAGCAGAGTGAATCAGTGTCCTTGCCTGGGATTCATATAAAAGCACTGAACAAAAGAAATTCTCTTTGCCTGAGTACTTAGCTGAGGCTGAGTGAGGGTGGCTGTGTGCTCTGGCATGTGGAGAGGGTGAATCTTCAGGGGAAAAGAATGAGGATGACTAGAAAAGAGAAACTGAGACCTGCAGGGATGAAGAGTGGGTGGGCAGGGAAGAGGTCCCGCCAGTTGTTATCCCTGTTAACCTCCCCAGCTACAGCAGTCAATAAAGTCCTTTGCTCCTTCAGCTGATTTGAGTTGAGTTTATCGATGACACTTCAACCCAAGGATTCAGCTACAATAACTATTATCAAAAGGCACTGGATCCAAACCCCTGTTTCTTTTTCAGAAAAGTAGCCTAACTCATTTATTTTTCAATCAAATCTCTACTGATCTTCCAGTTTGCTGTTCTTAGTTTACCTTCAATTGGTGTTAAAAGGCCTCAGGATAAAATGAGACAAATAAAGAATGTAAATATTTGTCATCTGGCCACCCATTTCAACATTTCTCACAGCAACAATTGTTGTTAAGACAGACTTATGTTTCCTCTGTGGAATTCCTTGGTAACTGAACATAAATAAAGAAATCAGTCAGGAGAAGGGGGCCCTCTGCATCACAGGGCAGCTGGGGTGGGGAGATATGGAGCACAAAGTTCCAATGAGAACATTGTTTAATGTGTCACCTCAAATACCCGGCACCTAACAGGAGTGCAACTTTGACAAATATGCAGAGTTCAGTCTCTCACCATACAAATTACCAAAGAAGCTAAAAACAGAAACATGCACTGCATAATCTCTAACCTCAGGGGACAACAAAAACAGAATTGCTGTGTCAATCTCATTTCCTTGTTAGGCGCATTATCATAAATGCAAGCCTTTCGTTCTGAACACCATACTTGGCTAATATTTACCAGACTCTGGTTTCTGAAATATTAAATTCCACAGTAATTTTCTTTTTTGCTTTTGATCTTTACTGTTTTGTTCATTTATCCATAAACATGAGCTACTGAACTGAATTTAAAATAAATGGCTAAGGTTGAGAGCCAAGGCCATCCAGATAGTGATGCAGGACAGGGCAAATTTCCCCAAGTGGGGGGAGAAAAAGCCCTGCACTGAGAAGAGAGTCCTTTGGCAGAGAGTGTAGAAAGAATTCAACACACGTGCCAAAGCTAGAGTCAAAGGGAAAGTTTATTAGAAAAAGGATAACACTCCACAGACAGAGTGTGGTCTTCTCTCAGAAGCAGAGAGTGAGAGGGACCCCAAGTGTTCACAGAGAATTCAGTTTACATATCTTTATTTAGTTCCGATTTCCTTTGATAACGGACATATAGTGAGGAAGGAGGAGAAAAGTATGTAGCCTGAAAGGCCTGCCAGTAGTTCCCAGCCTTTAATGCATAGGTTCCCCCATGGTTTTAGCCATAGGGAATGAATGATTTTATTTCTATAGGACAGCCACTTAAAGATTGGTATACCTGTTTTTTCTTCCACTGGGTTGTTAACAATTCCAGTAGAAATCTTCCTTTGTCCTGAAAGTGTCCTCCAGGCCTGGCTACAGGGCTGATCAGCATATTGCAATCTCTGAATACAGTTTGATTAACATTTTAATTCTCTTCTACAGTAATAGGACTAAACCAGCAGCCCAGGAAGGGAACTCACTATTGAAGTAATAATAATAAATTTAAAATTTCTATCTTTGGATACCTCCATGTAAGATTATTTGATAACAATCCATGTGTTGATTTATCTTGATGCTCTGTTTAGGAAGGGAAGAGATTTATATGACAGATTTTCCTGGTTGTGGATGGTTAATGGAGTTCTTATAACGTGAATTTTATAAATCCTCCCCTTTTGTCAAAATACTCTCATAGGGTGGTTTTGTGAAAGGGAATTGCTAGAATTACTCTGCAAAACAGTACTTTGTAGCACTTGACTAATTTTAAAAGTAGCTCATTCAACCAGTTTTGGTGACTAAACTATTTTCTGAAATCCAGAATAGTAAAAACTTGAGAATAAGACAGGAACAAAATGGGAGACTGTTAAAAACAAGTCACAATGCATTTTAGGGTGTCTTCCATTTACTGAAACATTACCAGCAGGGGATAATAAAGAGACTGTGTTACGGGAGTCTCGAACAGAGAGATGGGACATCAAGTCTACAAGCAGGAAGCAGAGTTTACTGATGGTGGCACCAGCTCAGTGGATTCTTATCCGAAGGCTGAGCCCCAATTGTATATGGTGGGCAATTTTATACAATCTTGTACTTCTGCATTCCTACATAGCTATAAGAATTCCATATAAGGAAGAAGAACATAAAGAGAACATTGATTGGCTGCCGAACTAAAGAAAACCAGCTCAATCGTTTTTTAGCAGATTTTTGGACTGCCATGTTGGTCAGAGAGTCCAAGGAGTGGGTGTGCAGTCAGGAACTAACTCGTTCAAGCAGGAAATGGTCCAACAGGGTCAGGCTGCCACAACTGGAGTGCATCTGGGCCAGTGGCTACTCCCTCATGCTGAGCCGCAGGCCTGGGGCAGCTGGAAAACTTGGTCTCCTTGATTTGCCCACCCAGCAGAGGAGTGAGTTCCGTGCGATTATCTCAGTTTCACAGTTGAGGAAAATGGAACACAGAGGGCACCTAATCTGTCCAGAGCCACACAACTTGTCTACCACCTTGGAGCCAGTGAGTGGTGGAGGCTAAATTTGGGTCCAGGGCTCCAGGCTCCAAGATCTGTGCTCATTACACAGCTTAGAGTGCAGTCAGTAGAGGAGCCTAACTTATCGAGATCCCTCTCATGAACAGTTGTTCGCTTGGGATTAAGATATACACAAAGGACTTCATTTGAATATACCTAATGAAGATGAAGGTGATGATGAGTTAAGCATTATCTAGTGTTTTCTGTGTGCCAAGATCTGTTTTTGTGCCACATATTAATTTCTTTCATCTTCAGAACAATGTAGCCAAGTGGGCACTATTATTATCCCCACTTTATAGACAGTGAAATGAAGGTACTTTGAGTTAAGTGGTGTGAAGATAAACAGCTGCTACATGGAAGAGCCAATATAAAACCCAAGCAACTGGCTCCAGAGCTCATACTCCTAATTTCCACATTCTTCTCCTTAGACACACGGATAATAGTGAGTTAGCACAGCCTACAATTTTGTAATTCCACATTGTCTCACTCAGACTTTTATTCAGAACAACACTCATATGACCCTTCTACTGGCAAAAGTGAGACACTTGGGAGACAAGAAAGAGCTTACAAGTTTCAAAGAAAAAAAATGGGCTCTCTTGCTACATTACTCCATAGAAAAACAAATCAATACATGAAACCATATCTGTCTTCTTGGAAATCTGAAACACCTATGACAGTTTCAATAGACTGAGATCACATGCCCCCACAAGTTCAAGATGGGGGCTCCCCAAGACAGGCTCACACCATGAGTCTTTTCTTATTTTATGAATTTGTAGATCATCTTTCTTATGAAGCCTGAAGTACCACTTGGAGAAACCAAAAAAAGCAAAGCAAAACCACTAGGCTCTTTCATTAAAAGGAAAGTAACCTAAGTAACAGCTGTTGTCATGCATATTACAGAAAATATAGTACTTGCTTTCCAGAGCAGAGTGCATCCAGAGCAAGTCAAGTCATTGTTTGCAAGTCAAGTCATTGTGGACAAACAAGTCCAGACCCACTCTCCAAAGTTTTACCAACTAGGAAAGAGATAGCAAAGCATAAGACCATCTGACTCTTGCTTTTGACATTCAAGATGGTCTTCCTTCGCTATTTCAGTTTTCTCTTACAACTCCAAAGAAGGCTTTTCCCTTGATTTAGGGAACATTTTTATCCCACAAAAATGGGAAGTTGAAAGAGGAGCTATTAGTTCATTCTCATAGATGCAGTAGAGAGCAGCTGCTTTTGTCTAATCAGTATCCCTTCCTTAGCAAACCACTCCCCTATGTGCTGTTCTCGTGAGTGGCCCAGTGAATCAGGCCTAGCCTATAACAGAATGCTCTTTCCCAAGCAATAAAGATGGGCCATAGGATGGCATGTGAATAGCTATCTTTCTGCTGTGCATTTTAAGCTGGAAAGATGACACATTGAGTTTTCTGTGGTAATACGGTTATAGAGAGGAAAAATTCCTGGAACCAATGAGTCCCTTTTTCTCTAATTTCTGTAGTCTTTACTTCCTTCTTGTGATATACCTTACCATCCTTCTGATTTGAATGAGCCAATAAATTCCCTTTGTGTTTAATCTGGTTTGAGTTAGATTTCTATCTCTTGCAACCAAAAAAGTCATAATATAAAAGATTAAAAGTTTAAATTGCTGCCTCAAACTCTCGCTGAAGGTGCCTGCCTGAGCTGCAGGTATTTCCCTCTCTTATAAAGGACTGAGTTTCTTTTATACCCAACAAACCTATCTGACATCTTGCTTGTCTCCATCATCATCTTGTCAGTTCATTTCTTTCTTTTTCACTCCACATTTACCCTGGACTTCAGGCATAACTGCAGTAACTTAATCTGTCTTTGAGAAGACAGGGAGATACCTGTTAGTTCATCAACAGCAAAATGCTCAAGTATCCCAATGTGGTCTGGTCTTCCAAGTGGTTACCTTGATACCATGAGTCATTTATTCCAGTCACACTGTCATTGCTTTAAGCAGTGGTTCTCAAGACAGCTGTATGTTTAGTCTGGGGAAGAGTCTGGGCATGAACCTTTTTCAAAATTCTCCCAGCCAAGTTTAAGTCAGCCACAGTTAAGGTTGGCTGACTAAAAACATCTTATATAAATTTTTAATAATTTTTATTATTATCTTGTTCTCTGGACAAGCTCCTGGAGGTAGGGTTAGAAAAGGCATGTTGGCCCTGAGTGACTTTCCTTCAATATCTTGGGATGTGCTTGAATTCGTTAGAGTATATTAGATATCTCCAGGGGTATAATGGGAATGATCAAAGGTCCTTGTTCTTAATATCACTTACATATTGGCCCTGTGGTCTATGAAATTGTGAGAACCCACAAGTGTGCATATCTGCTGTGTGCATTTAAGTCTTCTGTTTATATACATTAAATCATACAATTCTGTTAGACTTGTTTTTAAAAAATCAAATCTTTGACCTTTCTGATATAACTCATTTTGGTTAACAGAGATTATCGTATAACCTACCTAGACAGTATACATATTACTTTGCTAGGGCTATGATAAGAAAGTGCCACAATCAGAAGTTTGGACACAGAAACAGGCACATAGGGAGAACGCCATGTGAAAATGAAGGCAGAGATTGGGGTAATGGTTCTACAAGCCAAGGAACACGATAATTTGCCAGCAAACCAACCACCTAAAGCTAGGGAAAAGTCACAAAACAGATTCTTCCTCACAGCCCTCAGAAGAAACAAATCTGGTTGGCATCTTGATCTCAGAGTTCTAGCCCCCAGAACTGTGAGAAAAATTTCTGTGCTTTAAGCCTGGGGTCCCCAACCCCCAAGCCACAAACCAGTATTGGCCCATGGCCTGTTAGGAACCAGGCTGCACAGCAGGAAATGAGTGGCGAGCAAGCAAGCAAAGCTTTATCTGTATTTGCACTTCTGGCCAGCACTAGCATCACCTGCTCAGCTCCACCTCAGCTCATCAGGCATTAGATTCTCATAGGAGCACCAATCCTTGGTGCAAAAAGGTTAGGGATGGCTGGTTTAAGGCACCCAGTTTGTCCTACTTTGTTCTGACAACCCTAAGAAACTAATAGAGCTCCATACAGAAAAAAGTCTACGAATCTGTAATCATTCACCTTTGATGCTGTCTGTAGTGGTAGGGCGCAAGACCCACAAGTTTGAATAACCTAAAAACAATAAGTTAAAGGGTCATTGTTGATCTTTAAGCAACTTATGAATTTTATTACCAGCTGCTTTTTGAAGACAAAAGAAGAGGGGAAAAATAAAACTTTCCTTTCCTTAGCCTAGAAAATAGATCCAAAAAGCCCAGCTGCCTGGATATTATATAGAAGTCAGTTAGAAAATTATTACAATTTTTGCAACAAAAACATAATTCTATTGGTTTTCAAAATGGGTACTTATTAAAGTTTTTTTAGCAAAACAAGAAATACTACAGGAAACCAGGACACCAGACAATTCCATATTGCTTTCTTGACTACATATGGCATGGATTAATTTGTAAAAGTTCCAATAAAGCATATAATGTGTGATGTTACAAAACCTCAATTTGCCAGTATTTAAGATTGTATTTCACTGACTCAGTTCGGAACCTTTTCCACCAAAGGCAGTCCTTCTGTTGTAATATGGAATAAACTGTTGGCTTAAACACTAATTAATATTATGAAATAATTGTTTCCTGTTGCAATATAATACTCAAATAAAAAAATTAAGAGAGGGCAGAATGGAAATTGATCTTGCTGGTTGAGATGGCAAACTCTTCTTAGAAATGGAATCACTCACAGTTCAACTTGTTGTTACTACATCTCTTCAACTTTCTCTTAATGACGTTTTCCCTCCAACTAAATGTCCAACTTTATTCTCATGAATAACTCAAGCTTATACTTCTGTCCAGGGTGCATTCAGATCTTTGGGAGAAATCTTCTTTAGAAATTGAAAGAAAGTGAAGAATAGAGAACAAAAGATAAAATTGACAAGGAATATTTGCTACTTTGATTAAACAGAAAAATCTTGACTTGAGTTAAATTCTTCAATGATTTGTTTTGTGTCTTTGTGGAAATTTCTTCAATTCCCTGTTCTTTAGTTCTCTTGCTTAAAAGGAAATAGTCCCAATATCATAATATTGGAAGTTTCAATGAACAAATAAACGAATCCATTACCAAGACCCAGTTAGACAATGATGGTCAATTCCAGTCCTTTCGCTGGAGCCAACGGGAAAAAGGTGCTCTCTTTCCACACAGGTTATGATTTCTGGTGACCAGATGAACACCACCACAAAGGAATAGCCTGCCAGAGAACAAATAAACACAAAGAAAATCAGAGGCAAGAAAGGGAGAGAGGTAGAGCCCTAATAACACCATACGAGCATCCATGACCACTCTACACCAGATAGACTTCTCGTCTTCAGACATGTGAGCCATACACATTTTTATGCTTAATCCATTTGTGTTGGGTTTCTGTCACTTGCTACTAATGAATATAGAATCCTATCAGTGATAAAAATAGTAATTTGATCAAAGATGACTGTCCTTTGATACTCTTTAAAAAGATGTATCCACTCCACAAAGATCCTGGGGCTGTCACAAGAAGGAAAGAAAAAAGTGTTGTAATTTCATTCTAAAGAGAGGTTGGGGCAGAATTAAACTTTTTCCGAATAGCACCAAGGGCCAACAGCTGGAAGAAGCAAAAAAGCAAAATTGGGCTCAAAGCAAAGAAAAACTTCCCGCTATTCAGAGCTGTATGAAATGTAATGGACCGCCTCTTGAATATGTTCTACATACATCTACTTTCTTCCATTGTTACTACTGCTACACTCGTCCAAGCAGTCCTAGCTCTCATGTGAACTACTGTCAGAGCTTCCTAAAAGCATTCATGCATTTAACAAATGTTTATTGAGCCTCTCCTCTGCACTAGGTGCTTTTCTAGATTCTGAGGACTCAGTGGAAAAAAGAACAGACAAAAATCCCTGCCCTCAAGAAGTATGCATTCTAATAAGGGGAAACAAACAATAAACAAGTAAAATATATAGCATGACAGATGGTGATAGGTGCTAGGCAGGAAAAGAAATAGAGGGTATAGTAAGCCTTCACCTAATGTCTTGGATAGGTTAGTGGAAACTACCACTTTAAGCAAAACAACTATAAAGAAATCAATTTTACCATAGGCTAACCGATATAAATAATAGTTAAGTTCCTACATAATATTTCTGGTCACAAAATCATCACCAAACTTCTAAATAAAGACCCAAAACATTTCTAATATTAACATTAAAATAAATGTGAGCTATACATACCTTTAATAAAAATGAGCAAAGCCATTTTTTTCCAACTTGCTTATTCCCGTTCAGGGTTGCAGATGGCAGCTCAAGGCAAGGTGGGAACCCACCCTGGGCTGGATGCAGGCACACTCACACCCACACCCATTCAGAGTGCAACAATTGAGACACTCAAGTTAACCTGCAAGTTAACATCATGTACCCATCTTCAAGATGTAGGAGGAAATGGAGTACCAGGAGAAAACAGACAGTAGCACAGACAGTAGCTCTGGCCCTGAATCATTTGTTTTCCTCATCAACATTGTAACTAAAAGAGGTTGAATGAAAGAGGTTGAGGACCTGCTGGAGGAGACTGGGTTGAACTGTACAAACCAAGTGAAGGCCTCACTGAAAAAGAGATACTAGAGCTAAGACTGGAAGGAGATAAGCTAGTAAATTACACAGACACCTGGAGAAAGAGCATTATAAGTGGAAGAACTATTGAGAGTAAGAACCTGGAAGCAAGAAATTTGGGTCATGTTCAAGACCAGAGAGACAAGAGTAGGATAAAGAAAGGAGAGGGTAGGAGAAAAACAAAGGGATGGTTATAGATCAAGAGGGGCCTGAAGCAGGCAATTGGAAGGATTGGAAGAGTAGGACAAAGGCAATGAAGGGCAGTGGAAAGACATATTTTAAAACCATCAATCACTATCTGGGAAATAAATGTTTCCATGCTGCCAATTTGATATTCTGCAGTCCATTGTCCACAAACCAGAAAGAATCTTTTAAAACTATAGAAAAACCCAGCAGCAATCCTCTCCTGGACATCTACTCTCAAATAAAACTTACATCCACACAAATACCTGTATATGACTGTTCAGAGTAGCTTTATTTGTAATAGCCCCAAATTAAAAACAACCAAAATGTCCTACAATAGGTGAATGATTAAACAAACTGTGTAACATTCATACCATGGAATACTACTCAGCAATAAAAAGGAACAAACTATTGATACACATTACAACACTGATGGATCTCAAGGGTGTTAAACTATGGGAAAAATCTCAAAAGATCACATACTGCATGATTTCATTTATATAACTAGAGTTTAAAAAAATGTACCTATTGGAAGAAATGTGTGAAGGGTACTGAGGACTTCTCTGTATTATCTTGGCGACTTCCTGTGAATATTAAGTATTTTTTTAAAAAGTTTTTCTAAAGAAAGCAGTGTAGAAGACAAATTGTATTTCTGTGGGAAAATATACGTTGTCTACATGCAGCAACCCCACCTCAGTTATCTGATTCTACTCTTGTGTTGTCCTTGAACTATTTTTACAACTTTGAAAGTTTAGATAACTGATAGACATGCCAACTGCCCTGTGTGGTAGAGGCTCCCTTCCCCCTTCTCACCCACAACCCCCATAAAAAACAGTTTACACATGAAAAACAACTTATGCCTTCAACTGAACATTCCTTTATTCCATATCAATTTGTGATTTTTTTACTTTTCCTTTGAATACTATGAGAGTATGGAGTAAGTTAAATAAAATCATTAATATCTCTTTCTTTTTATGTCTTTAAAATCATTTTACCTTTTCTGAAAATTATCTTCTAAGAACATAAATCTCACCATGTCACTCCCCAGTATTACTGCCTCCAAGGTTCCCATTGCATAGAATAAACCCCAAACATGTTCTCAGGTATACAAGGCCCTGCACAGCCTGGACCCAGCCTCTCGGGTCCAGGACACTCTGACCACATGCCCTTCTTGCGGCTCCCTGAGAACATCAAGCGTGTTCCTATTTATGGCTCTAACACCTGCTGTCCCTCAGCCTGGACTGCTCTTCTCATGGATGGTGCTTCTTCATGAGTAAACTCTCAGCTCAATTGTTCTACCTCAGTGAGGTCTTCTCAAACCACTCTACCAAAAGTAATATCCCACCCTATTTTTCATCAGTTATTTCTATTTAAAATAATAAGAATATTGATATATTTTGTATATTATGTTATGTAAGTATAATACATTATATTTCTTATAAGTGATATAAATATATTTATTATATACTATATATTATATTATTATTGTTTGGTTAGTTACTAGTTTATGATCTGCTCGCCCAGTTGCATAATAGTAGGGTCTTGGAATCTGGTTCTATTATATCCCTGAGTGCTTAGAAAGGTACCTGGCATAAAGTAGGCACTGAATAAATATTTGTTGAATAAATCCTTAGGTGAATGATGCTTCTGAAAGTAGCGAAGTCCCCATTACTGGAGGATTGTAAGCATGGTTCATACAACCACTGGACAGAGGCAAAGAAAAACTATAGGTATAGGCTCAGTCACAAGAATAAAAGACCGTTAAGGTCCCTTCTAGCACTATCAGTCTATGATTCTAAGGCTACCACACCCTTTCTGCTATGAAATGGGAAATACAAAGGGGTATTCCTCAGTCATTTTCCACTAAATGATAGTATGCACACCTCTGTTCCTGCTGCAATATCATCTCAGCATTAAAATGTTGAAGCTAATCAGACATTTAATTTCAAAGTGGAAGGTCATTATCTTGTCACAAAATTTTATTCCAATTACTTTTTTTTCTATTATATGAAATGAATTAAAAGTAGCACAAAACATTGGGAGATCAAACAGTCAATCAGAAGCTCATTAAATATCATTGAAATTGGTGCAATAAAAAGCATTTCCCATGGCTGACATTATTTAAAAGCTATATTCTGGATGGTTCAAGAAACTGACATGCTGCCAATCAAAAAATCACCTTGTCCATAAATAGCCACTTGACTTTGAAAAGTTCACTATCTATTTTTCTGAGATAAAGAGTAAATGTCTAATGAGATTTAAAGCATGAGTGCAATTACTATCCTATGAGCCCCTTTGAAACCCTAAAAGAAAGATAACAGCAAAGTCACCATCTGATAATTTAGACTATAACTTACAGAAAGATACTTACAAAGTGCAACCAGTGATTTATAAACAATTCAATACATAAATTTATGTACTATACTCAGCTAAATACAATCCCAGGCAGGAATTAGTAGGTCAGTTACAATTTTAAAATTGAATTCAACTCCACACTTAGAATCGATGCCCTTTTTATTTTCTAAAGAGTGATTGTTAAGCACCTCATTTTTCTATGGACCCCAGACATAGGTGACTGCTAGTATAAAGATATGAAAGCTGTTAATTTTTAAATTTATAATATTTTTCCTCTAAGTGCCCTCTCCCACCACCTACTTTAAAGAAAAAAACAAAAAAGCTAAACCACTAAGTTTAGCATTTAGTTTTACAGAAACAACTTTTTGATGTACAGGCTGATAGGTCTTTTTGGTAGGTAAAATATAACAAAAGAAGTACTGTTCCCAGACTCTTACGGTGATTGAAGTGGTGAGGGCAATACAAATTAAAATACATAAGCAAAAGAGAAAATCCTCAGATATAGGAAATTCTTCCTCAGTAGAACTCAAGAATTTCTCCCCTCTACACTCTACTACCACCACCACACACATACTGCCACTACCCCAATTTCTTTTCAAAAGCCAAGACTTATTGACAAATTATCTGAGAGTAAAGTGAGAGGAAAACATTTCAATGCAAAATTCATAACTGCTTTAGAGAAAGAAAAGTATGGAGAGGTTTGTTATCATTTATTTCCTCCAGTACATCATTCAATTTTAGCTGTCTCACGTCTCAGAAGCAGCTCTCCTATTTTTCACTTATGTGCCTAAGAAACATCTCCCTGGCATCTCATTCTCTCTCCCTGTCTTTCACCAGCATTTCATTATTTCTTAACTGTCCCTCTCATGTTGTCTCCCTTTTTCCTAGTGATCCACGTGTCCTCATTTAGCAGTTTTCAGAAGCCAGAGAGAAACGTTGCAAATAATGTTAAATATGATTAATATCTTGAATTCCTTGAAATATGACATGCATGAGTTACAATGAAACCTCTTTTATTTCCCCATGAAATGCTTTTGCATAATGAGAAAGAAAATGTCCTCTATGCCCTAATCAGCCCTGACAGTTCCTGGACTCCCAAATACTTTTATTTATGGCATTATTTATTTCATCTCTAATAAATAGAGGTTGGGGAGGAACCACAGCACCATCTGAGGAGGTTGCAAGGAGAGACACAGACTCCCTAGGGTAGAGGAATACAGAAGCTGAACCAAGAAAGAGAGAGGCTGCTTCCAACGTAAGAAAGATGTGGGAAATGAGAGGCCAAGGACCTGAACCCCAAGAAAATGGGTCACTTTCCCAAGACTAAAAGGAAATCTCTGAAAAGGAATGTCATTTCAGAGTGGAGAGATGAGGTGAGTCATACATCAAGGAAGAGATGTACTCAGAATTCTAACCTGGAGAATGAAGATTGAAGGCTGGAAACCAAACCTAGGAAGGGTTTGATGATATTGGAGATGGCTTAGGGGAAGGGAGATTTGCTCTAAAAAAAAAAAAGAAGAAGAAGAAGAAGGAGGAGGAGGAGGAGGAGGAGGAGGAGGAGGAGGAGGAGGAGAAGAAGAAGAAGAAGAAGAAGAAGAAGAAGAAGAAGAAGAAGAAGAAGAAGAAGAAGAAGAAGAAGAAGAAGAAGAAGAAGAAGAAGAAGAAGAAAGAGAGAGAGAGAGAGAGAGAGAGAGAGAGAGAGAGAGAGAGAGAGAGAGAGAGAGAAAGTGGCTGGGAGATGGCAAGACATCCTCTGGATCTGAAGACATTTCTACCCCATATGGAGATCCTCCTCCACACCACAGAGGGTCTTCTCTCATTCAAACAACTACTGAAATTGTGTGTCCTCCAGAAACCCTGGCCTTGTGGCCTCGGAAGAAGAGAGGAACAGGCTTGGCAATGCAGAGTGAGGATTCTCCAGCCTCCTTGGTCTTAAAACAACATTGCTGAGTTATCTAATCACCATCCCAAAGGGAGGTATCTGGCCATATTTTCTCAATAACAAAGTCTATCTGCTATGAGAAGTGAGGATTTGAATTCAAATGACTTGGATACATCTGTGCAAGGAGCCTCAGTTTTCTCATCTGCAGAATGGGCGAAATGATTCTGTTACGCACCCTCAAGGCTCCTATAGAGAATTAATGAAATATTGTTAAAAGTCCAACGCCCTATGCGTTCTTATGATCAGCATGAGCTCAAAGGCCACGTGCTGGACGTGGGCAGAAGCGCAGGCGTGCAAACAACGTGCAGCGACCTGGGTCAAGACCTTCAAAAGTTCTTTTCAAAAGATTGGAGGAGCAGTTCTCGATCCGCAAAAGAACTGGCTGTAATACCTCCCCGAGGCACGCACGCATGCACGCATTCTAACCACTCCGCCGGGTCCTGCCGAACTACCGCCCGCCACACCGTGCAACGCCGAGAGTTTGGGGTCGCGTTGTGGGGCGCCAGGCGCTCGTTCTCGGAGCTGGACGCCGCCGACAGCAGAAGCCAAGACGCCACATCTGGACCTCCGAAGTCTCGCCCTGGCCCGAACCTCGCGCTGTTCCCAGGTCGCCTTCCTGGTCCCAGCCGTCCCCTCCCCTCCCCCACCTTCCCGTCGAAGACGCACAGCCGGCGGGCCTACCCCGCGGGCAGCGGCGGCGCCAGGCCCCGCCCCCACCCCCATTATCATTAGCAGATATTACCCTAAACACTTGCTCTTTACTTCCTCTCTCCCTCCAGGCATTGGCGAGGCAGCCTGTCAATCAGCTCTCGGGCGGCAGCCCCCCGCGCGGGGGCTCAGCGATGCCAGGCTTAGCGACAGGCGGCAGTGACGGCGGCGGCGGCCACGGCACAGACACACACCCTCCCACACGCGCGCACACGGGCAGAGCCGGCGGGCGGGCGGCGGAGGCCACCCCAGAGCCCGGCGCCCGGCGGGGAGGGGGCGCGCGATCGGGGACCGGCCCTGAGGCGCAGCATGGAGGAGGAGATGCAGCCGGTGGAGGAGGGGCCCAGCGTCCCCAAAATCTACAAGCAGCGCAGCCCCTACAGCGTCCTCAAGACGTTCCCGGGCAAGAGACCGGCTCTAGCCAAGCGCTACGAGAGACCCACTCTGGTGGAGCTGCCGCACGTCCGGCCGCCCCCGCCGCCCTTCGCGCCGCACGCAGCGGTCTCCATCAGCAGCAGCGAGCCGCCGCCGCCGCCGCCGCCGCAGCAGCAGCAGCAGTTCCAGGCGCAGAGCACCTACTCTCCCGGGCCCGGCCGGGCGGCCACCGCCGCCTCGTCGTCGTCTCCGTCCGCCGCGTCCCAGGGCCACCTGAGGACTCCCGCGCCGCCGCCCGCGGCCCCCGCCGCCTCCTCGTCCTCGTCTTTCGCCGCCGTCGTCAGGTACGGCTCGGGCCCGGCGGCCGCCACGGGCAGCAGCAGCGCGGGCACTGACGGCGCCAGCCTGGAGCTCAGCGCAGGTACCAAGTCTTGGGCGCAAGTTTCCTCCCCGCTCCGGCGGGGGGAGTGCTGGGGAGCGAGGAAGGGGAGGCTGGGGACCCCGGACCCCCTCTGGCGCGATGGGCCTGGCCGGAGGAGCGTGAGAGGAAAGGGGGGGTCGCGCCCCGGAGGCCTCTCCGCGCGGGCAGCAACTTCTGGAGGATTCGGAGGCGCGGACGCCGCACACCGAGCTTCCGACGGCGCGCGCCACCTAACAGGTGGCTCCGCCGCCCGAATTCTGCCGGGCGCCCGCCGAGCGCAGCGGCGGGAGTTGTTGGAGCAGGGACCGGGCACGCAGTTCTGGCGCCGAAGCCGCGCGCGGCCCCGGGTTGAGACCGGACACACTAGGGTGCCAGCCGAGGCCGCTCCGGGAGAAGCTTGAGCTACTCTGTAGGGTCTCTGGGACGCCCTTCCCTTATTCTCCGCCGCTTCACTTTCTCCCTTCCGCTTCCATTTGCCTATTTCTTTCATTTATTTTTTCTTCTTTGCCTACTAGCCCTCCTTTTCTCCGTCTCTTTGATGCTCTCTTTCGCCGTCTACTCAGCAGGTTCTTGTGCGCACGGTGTCTCTGTACCTCCTTCGTTGCTTCTCTCTTTCCCCACCCACCCCAGAACCCCAGCCACGCGGTTGTGAGACTCCTGGCTCCTCTACGCCAGCGATGCGGTGGGATTGGCGCTCGCCCAATGGCCAACTTCGGGGAAGGCGACATCCCGCCCCTCCTCCCACCTCCTAGAGCCTCGGCGCGCCAGCCCCTCGGTCCACAACACCCCCTGCGGGGTGGGACACTGCTACGCCGTGGGTCCCGCGCCCCGGAGTTTCTGGGCCGGGGCCTGCGGGAATGCTTCGTTGGGCGCAAACACCCCAGGGTACAAGATTCTACTCCTTTACCCGGAGCCTGCAGGCGGCCTCTTGGGAAAAGGCCAGAGCGTGGGGCCTGCGCCCTAGGACGCTCTCCGCTCCTTGAGGACTGGCCGCCCCGTTCATTCCGCTAATCTGAACTAACTCAGGCCTTTTATGGCACTTTGGAGCTCCCCCACACCCCTGCAATTCTGCATATCAGTGCAACCAAGGCTATATTTCTAATGAAAATGTGAGCATTGTTTCTAAATGAGTTATAGATGCCTACGCTAATGTTCTGTTTGTCAATATTTTGACACATGAAGGATTGGTTTTGAGTAAGAAAATCTAATTACAGGTTATAGTGAAGACTTATTCTATCACATCCCTCAGTGATTTGGAGAAGTTTGATGGCTTTGAGTGGGTTTCTCATGTGGATATCCTTATTGTTTATGGGTGTGTGTGTGTGTGTGTGTGTGTGTGTGTAAGTTGTTCCTGGCCCAGTATTGTGTTTTTATATTCATTTTTAGGTTCCTCACCCACTTCCTTTTTCCTCATTTTTCTTCTGTTTCCACCCCTTAAGAGGTTTGTGTTCTTTTCTCTGGGTTTGGGGCGTTTTTTTCTATACTATTACTTGTTCATGCCCAGTTTTATTCCTCAGCTCTGCTTATCTTTCTGTATTTTAATCCTGTTTTTCGGGAATTTGTATTTTTATCCCTTTTTCTATATATTGCTTACTACTTAACCTCAGTTCCACCATGTTCATTGGGGTTTTCCCCCTCTTCTTCTGCCCAGTTGAGTCTTTAATCTCATCTCACTTTCTCCTTTCAGTCTTTGCTGACTTTCAGTCTTTTACTTTTTTTATACACTATAAATCTGCCCCCTCTCATTTCCAATTTTATCCATAGTTCTAACTTTGTTTAATTCCTCCTTTTTTTGCACCAGTCACTTGCTATCCTGTCCATGGTCCTTCCTACCTTGGCAGTTTCCCTGCTATCTTTCATTCATATGTAGTTATTTTGGTTGTGTTTTTTTTTTCTTTCTCACCTTGTCCTAAATGTTTCTTCTGATGTTTTGTCTAGTTTATGATGTCTCTTTCCCCAGATGGAAATCACATCACTGAATCTAAAGGAATGAAAATGGGCTTTTTGATGCCTTGTTGATCCCTATATAGGGAGTTTGAGGGGCATCAACAAGCTCTTTTTAAGAGAGATAAGTGTGATAACACTAAGGACAGGATGCCACGTGCTTGTTGGAAAGATGTGAATTAAATGGTAGGTGTCTTCCATGAAGTAAAGAAAATAGTCTGGGGAAAAAACAAACAAACAAACAAAAAAAACAAAAACACACACACAAAACTCAGTACTAGATGTTGTGAATTGTAGTCATAATATTAATCATTTATGGACAAAACCATTTCTTAACAGGCACTGTGATGTGAATGGCCATCAGAAGGACAGTCACCTGATTGGCTCTTTGAGGAACTAGTGGTTCCACTTTGAACCAATGAGCATGTGTGCACAGAGGGATGGCTATTTAAGCATATTGGGTGGGGGTGAGAGTCATGATTTGCTTGTTGCACCCTCACAAAAGTATTACTGAAATATCTCAGGCCACCTCGTAAACTGAAAATAGTCAAAATATCAATACGATTAAATGAATCAAGGATAGAAGAAGAGAGATGACTGAGTGTCCAGAGCAAGTGCAATGAAAAGATGAAAGAGTTGAAGTGAATCTTATTTGCCATTAAGGGCCATAAACCATTGAGAGGAGAAACATGTGATTAAAAATAGATTTTTTTTCAACATTCTTATAAAATCTCATGAAGAGTGTAATTTTCCTTAAAAGGCGTAATATACCATGGTTTTAAAAGCATATTTTTCCTCTGTGGGAGGCTTAGAGTTAAAACCCACGTAGATCTTGATATGCAGCCTAAATTTGGCATCAGGAAATGGGAAATTGCATCTTTAAGCAGAGTACAATCAAAAATGAATTACAATAAATCCTATATAATTGCATAGGTCATTCTCTTTAATGAGATTTTATTAACCTGACTGTCAAGCTTTTGAGTCAGGCAGATATTTTATCTTCTTCAACTGATAAAAGTGTCAGCTATAAACCACCATATAAATATTCATAAATCTACACATCTGTGGCAGCCTATCAGCATCATTCTTTTGGACATTAAAAGCATTCTAATTACTTTCTGTCTAGCAGAGCTGAAATGCTGCCTGTTATAGTATGTGCTTGGCAGGCATGATTGCTTTTGTTTGCCATCACAAATAGCAGCATCCTATTTTATATATCGATGGTCCAGAAAATATTCAGGGATTGACTGAGCAGGATGAGTATTAGGAAGCACCATCTGGTTTTGATAGCACCAAGTATATTAACTCATCTGTTAATTTTTGACACATCATTGATTTATTTATTTAGAAAAATTGCATCCTGTTTTGCTGTGTTGATGTTTGCCATTATGAAAAAAAATGGGATGGCATTTTTTTGTGTGTGTGAGACATAGTTAATTGATTTAAGACAAGGTTGATGCTTCCAAAGAAGCTTTCATTTTTTAACTTCTATTTTCTATACCATGACGTCTTGTCTTAAAATGAAGTTATATTAATGTTTTAAAGAAATTATCTATTTTGAACTAGCTGAAAATCCTTTGGGTAGATATATAGATACATGATAGTAGGTCACAAAATTTTTTCTGCTTCTGCATTTTTTAATATTAATATATTTCACCCTTCATTGGGCTAAAATCAAAAGGTTACCACTACTCTCAACTGCTATGATCTCCTTCATAGAAACAGAATGCTCTTGGGGATATGCTGTGATGGGCAAATTCCATTCAAGGCTTTACTTACAAAGAAGGACATTAAAGTAGGAAGCCTGTGTTTGATTGCTGAGTTTCCATACCTCTACTTATTATTCACTTATCAGATTTAGGATGGATTAAACCACTTAAATTCCTAAGAATTTCTAAAAATAATTTTTTTTAATTAAAAAAATAATCATAGGTTCAGATTTTGGAATCAGACTAGGCACATTTGCAGCATGATATTATCTCCCAACAGACTGCACAACAAAGCAAAATAAATTGGAAGTGGCCATTTTAGAATGCTTTGTGATTGTGATTTATTAACATTTCATGGTGTTTAATTTTAGCGAAGTTAGGGGCAAAGTAAGTAGTTTAAAGCTCCTTTGTAAATTGCTGACTATCCTTCCCTGTCATCATCTGAGTGGAGCATTCTGTGACTAGGGGGGGGAAAAGTTTAAAAAATTTCAAAATACATGTTCACATTTAGCCCAATTATGAATCATGGATCAGTGGCCATTCAGTTGTGTTCATATGAAAACAGAACTTTTCTCCTTTTTTTTTTTTTTTTTTTAGCAAGAATGGGCATCATACAGTACTTGCATTTGTAATTCTGTCTAGAAAGCTGAAGTATTGTTGGCTGCAGTATGTATTAAGTGGGAAGGTTTACTGTGTTCTACCAAATATAATAGTAATATTTTTCATCACATTCTTCAGTGTAAAATACTATTCAAATATTAAAATATTATTCATATATGTTAAGATACTAAAAAGAGAAATTTGATTTTAAGGGTTATAGTTGCTCTTTTTTTATATATCATTTCTGAGAATGAAGCATTCAAAAAAACTGCAGGCAAGAACTGTGTTATGATTGTAGCTATTCTCTGATATTCTGAGTGCAATTTAATACATTATCTTCATAATGTAGGATAGTACATAATGATTTTTTTCTCAGCATATTATGAGTTTATCCTTCAATTAAAAAAAACAAATCATACTTGTCCCTAAGTCAGATTTTTTTCCTTAAAATCTATACCCTAATGTGATTTTATCAATATGATTAAAATACTGAGTTCTTTAGGACATAGAACAAATATATTGAGCAATTCTTTCTAAACAATTCTATTTTAGCCTGCCTTTTCATATTTTGTTTCTTTCATCAAGGTTATGTTAATAGTGTATAGGCTATAAATCAATTGGGACTATGCTGATTAAAATGCAAACAGAAAATATAACTTCAGGTCTAGAGTGGGATTATAGGATTAAAATGAATGAAAACTGCTAGTGTGCTAGCATTGAAAATTCGAAATCAATACCATTCTTTGATTTTACTAATAAAAACAAAAACCCCAAGTAAAGACATGAGATTCCAATATCTTAAATCTCCCCACTTACATTGTTTAGCTGTTCACTTTTTTGTTTATTTGGTTTTGGTCATTATAAAGAAATGATACCCCAATAATAAGGCCTTTCCCCCATTAATGTTGATTTACATTATGAACTCATTTCTTCATTTCACATGGCAAGAGGCAGAGAAGAGATCATCAATCAGTTCTAGTGCTTGGTGTGTGAAAGATACTTTCTATATCCACATCCCTTTTTCTCCAACATAGTAAGAGAACTTTATGTTGACAGCTTCTTCAGCCAAGTTCACAGTCCCATCAATCAATTCTAGCCTGAAACTGTACCCAGCATCTGGTTTCTTCTTCAGCATTCAAAATAACTGTGTAAAAAACAGGCCTTTGCCTGATATTGCAGGGATTTGGGACAAGAGTACAAATGCAGACCCACAGAATGCAGTTAGCATTAATGTATTGGCTAGGTGGAGAGCTAGAGGAGAGAAAGAGCAGTTAAGAGGATCATTTTATAAACTATTTAAATGTCTAACCAATGTACTGTATACTTGAAACTAATAAAATAAAATTAAAAAAAAATGCAGGCCTACATTACCTATACCTAAATAATTAAGAGGCATGAATCAGGCTAACTTTAAAAAGTTCTGTCCACCTACCCTGACAAAGACACCTTCATACTGACCAAGTTTGACTTTGGAGTTTGCAGCAACTCATGGCCATTACTTCCCACTCCTAGCTTCATCTTCCTCTACGAGAGAGCTCATATACACACATATGGATGCCCCAGCTCAGGCACCATGGTCTGTCTTGGGGAGGATGGCTCAGGGAAGAGACCACAGGCCCTCCAAACAGTTTGAGTTCCTGGGTCTTGGGTACTTCACCTTGGGGAGGGAGAGGGCTGGAGGCTGGGCCCTCCCTGCCTGTGTCTAGGGCAGTACTTCTTCTTAGACTGAGGATGCGCTGTGCCGAGAAGAAAATAATTCTGTGGACTCTCAGCCTGCCTAAGTGGTCTTGCCACCACCACCCCACCAAGTAAATCTGAAAATGCCATAAACTAAGGTCTCTATTTTTTTTTTACAAGAACTCCTGCATGTATTTAGTAAATATGTCTTGAGGTACTATGCTGGCCCTGAAACTCTAGAGCACTCAGACTTACTGGCTTCATGGACTGTACTGTCTCTCTTCCTCTCCTGAACTGAAGAGTACTAGCCTGTATATTCTGACTTGCAATTTTTTCAGAGGGATCCAGGAATAATAGCATTTTATAGCTTTGGGAGATGTGAGGGGTGCTTCCTGTTTGCCAGGCACTGTGCTGTAGGCTTTACATTCTTATTAAATAATTTAAAAAGGAGACTTGGACCCCAATATCTTAGTTACTCAGGAAAGAATAGTACAAAATGGAGCATGCAGTACTATGTGGAGGTTTCTGAAGGGTAGTTTAATTGGTCATACATCCTGGATTTTGTGGAGAAATTTCTAATCACAACTATTCTGGTTCATTGTTTCCATAGAAGCCCTTGAAGATCTCACTATTTTTCATTTTAAAAGTTTTGGCTTTTGTTTGTTTTCTGGGGAAAAATACAACTAGTCAACATTTTCAGAGACAGCAGTAGCTGGTTACTACCATAAACAATAGTTATTGGCATCAAAAATCTACACTGTTTTGTTTGTTGCCATTTTTCTGGGTGTGGGGAGAGGAAATCCTCATCCTACTCTGTAAGCCCTAAAAAGGATCTGTCTCTCTCTGTTTGTAAATAGCCTATTCTGGGTGGCAGTCAGGAGAGAATCTGCCTTGTGACCTTTACGTTAGAGTGAATTTTGAAGACCTTTAGACTAATGACGTTAAGTCACATTTTTACAATTTGGGGTTTTTTTTCTTTGTTTTTTTCAGTGAATTGATTGCTTTCTGTTTGCTTTTTGCATTTTACTGATTAACAATTTATATGCTTTGGAATTCATGTATGTGAACTAACCAGCACTTTTAGCACAAGTCATTTTAGGAGATTTGGCAATCTAATGGAAGAGGCTCTGAAAAGAGGCACTACTGCTTTTCAGATGATACTGATATAGATCAGCCTAAACATTGGCCTTGACATGATATCCAAGTTGGCAGATACATTAAAAGAAAGAATAGTGAATACAGATATTTGATGGCACATAGAGTTTTGCTTTTGAGCTATCATCATCTGCCTTATAGGTCCACTCTTTGTTTTACCTCAATGTCTATTGAGTTCTTCAAAAAGATTTATCTTTTTTCAGTTTGTATGTGGGAGCCACGTACTCTCGGCAGGGATTGTATCAGCTGATTAATAGCAAGGGCATGAGGGCACTCCAGAAATAGAAGTAATGATTGCTCTAAGCCCTTCTGTCAATGAGGAATTGAGTCTGCAGTGGCTGGCTCGATTCATTAAAGATATTAATGAAGCCAAAGGTTCGAGTTCAGACCTGTTCAGGCCAGTTAATGCCACAAAGAAGGAGATCTCTGTATGATACTCTCAAGTTTCAGCCCAGCAATTTCCCAGAGTAAAGGGCTAGGGGTAACTCATCAGGCACCCCACCAGTTGCAGAACAACAGGAAGCTATGTATGCATCCTATTAAAAGTGGACTTGCCACGTCACCTTGATTTGTGACAGAGTAGAAACAAATACATATTTTTAACATTTTTGAATGTTAAAAATGTTAAACTCAAAATTGAGGAGCTTACTCATGTTTTGCTTTTAGTTATTGATCTCTGATGTGTCTTTTCATGTGTTTCAGAGAGTCGAATGATCTTGGATGCCTTTGCCCAACAGTGCAGTCGAGTTCTGAGCCTCTTAAATTGTGGAGGAAAACTTCTGGACTCCAACCATTCCCAATCCATGATTTCTTATGTAAAGCAGGAAGGCTCGAGTTATACTGAAAGACAGGAGCAGTGTCACATCGGGAAAGGGGTCCACAGTCAGACCTCAGACAATGTAGACATAGAGATGCAATATATGCAAAGGAAACAACAAACTTCTGCCTTTTTGAGAGTTTTCACTGACTCCCTACAAAATTACCTGCTCTCGGGGAGCTTTCCGACTCCAAATCCCTCATCAGTCAGTGAGTATGGCCACCTGGCTGATGTGGATCCTCTGTCAACCTCTCCCGTGCATACACTAGGTGGCTGGACTTCCCCAGCAACATCTGAATCCCACGGCCACCCATCGTCTTCTACACTACCAGAGGAGGAAGAGGAAGAGGAAGAGGAAGGCTACTGTCCTAGATGCCAAGAGCTGGAGCAGGAGGTTATTTCACTGCAACAAGAAAATGAAGAGCTCAGGAGGAAATTAGAGAGCATTCCAGGTATCTGACATGTTACTTTCAAGCCAGCTGCAACTCATTCCTTTCCATTGTCTAATCAGTATGTATGTGTGTATGCATTCGTGTGTGTGTGTGTGTGTGTATGCTTTGTTGTTTTTGGCCAGTGATACAGAAAAATGGGAAAAAACAGGCATACACAGGGTACCCTTAGCCTGTCAGTGCCAGACAGGTTTTAAGATGAGCCACTACCCTTGTCCTGGCTATGTTTAAGCCATGATCTTCTTGGGTATAGGTCTGAAGACCATGGTCCTACTAAAAGATGTCTCTATCGATATAAAAGCAATTCTTACATGTGGTACAGAGAGATTAAAATAGGCCAGGTGCTGTGAGTCTGAGTTTCCTTCAAAATATGGCCCTATTCCTTTAAAATGGCTTTCGTATTTTTAAAGACTTTGATATATATGTTTTCTTAATCACTGGTAGAAATTAAAATGATACCTTTAGTGACAGGCTTTGACTAGTACTGAACAAATAGTCTCTTCAGTTTCATTAATTTCTCACTTTCTTGTTAAGTTTCAACAGGCATAGTCTCTTTTCAGCATGCAAACTCCTCCCTTGAAGTTAATCAGCAACTGTAAACTAAAAAGAGTAGACAAAAACAGACCAGTAATTAAGCTGATCCCAAACTGTTTGTATCCCTGGCTAAATATGAGAAAATTCCTGCCTCCTAGAGAGAACAGATTTTCAGAGTAGCAGAATTCATTATGGCGCGATCTACTCTGGGATGCACTGTTTGGGAAGGTACTGAATTTGCTTATGTCTTTTAATTCATTCCTGTGTGTCTGTGGCTTACAAAAGATACTAAGATCATTAGCTAGAACAGTATTTTCAAACTTTTTAAATCATGTAGCCATTTATTTTCCTTTTGTCCTTTCATTTGAAAGAATACCCCAAATAGACCTAAAGTTTGGCTCAGAATATTTTGGAATTAGATTTAGTGCGATTATCTTGTTGGGGAGAAGCAAGAGGTAAAGTAAATCCATTCTGTTTTTTTTGTGTGAGCCATGGGGTTAGATGAGGAATCGGCGGGGGGCGGGGGGGGGCAGGTGTTCCTAAGCCAGGCCAGCACTGACTACAGGAGAGAGACTGGGTAGAACTCCAAAACATGCAGTGGATCCAGAGTGCTTTTGTTTTCTCCAAGTCAGAGGGATACAAGTGCAACTAACACGCTATGGAATTTTACAACTTTCACAGGCCCATAAATTATGGTTGATTAACTTAGGTTTTACCCTCAAAAGAGTATTTTCCATTTTATTCCCCACCCCTTCTCTTTCACTGAGAGAGAAAATAGCATCCTGCTGATCAACCAATGGCAGATACTTAACATCAGCCATTTAGAACTGTGGGTAAAGTGTTAGAGTACAAGGACAAGTGACACAAATGTCCAGAGTAATATTGCCTAATTCCTAATCCTAACTATTTGGCAAACCATCTGTCCTTGGTAAGTCCTAAGCAGATTTGGGGTTCAATCTGACTTCTGTTTCCTGAATCCATACTAAGATAAATGTCTTGTGTTAGGGATAACTTAATACTGGGCCTGCCACTAATCATTGTCCTCTACTTCCCAGAAACATGAAAATGCTGCAATTTCTTGAGCCCTCTTGATGGTCAGACATTGAATTACACAGGTTGATATCAGGCTAATTACTATTACTGGAAACATTTCAGTCCTGTTGATAATCGTCTCCATGAACTTGAACCAAGAGCCATTTTACATGGAGAACCACGATTGTTTTAATGATCCATACTGAAACCCAACTATATAGATGAAAATGTTTGTCAATAATGAATAGAAAAAAATCATTGTAAAATGCAGAAAATAATAAGTTTATTTGTGATTACTTAACACATGTACTCACTACTCAGGGATACCTTAGGTTGAAAGTGTCACTTGAAGATGAAAACTTGAATCAAAAAGAGACATCACTGCCCTCTTGCCCTCACCTTCCAACCTCCATCTTTGGCTAAACAACAAACCAGGCTCTGGGAGATCACTTAAGAATGTACTTTTCACTATTAGCTATGCATTTTGAGAGGGAAAATTTATTGTTTTTAGACGCCCATTTAAAGAAAAATACAGCAAGTAATACTCTGGTTTTTTGTGTAACAAGTATTTTGCAACTCTCCAATATAATTTGGGATCAGTTTTCCCTAAGCCATGTCACTGCTTCCCAATGGCCCCAGTATGTCTCTATTGTCCTAGAGTCCCATACATTTCCATGGAAGGACCTGGGGCTTTCTTCTGGTAGAACCTATTCTTCTGTTGTAGGATCACTCTTTCTGTAGCCAAGCAGTATGGATGACTACAAAGGGGATAGTAGCGTCCAGCAGTTAGCAAAGGAGATAAAGTTAACAGGGAGGTGGGGGCGCCTGCCGAAGGTCAAAGCAGAGACGCTGTTCCTTAGTCACTGCTCTGCCTCCCCAGAGTCAACTCTGAGATTCCTGTTTCATTTTTTATGAAATAAAAATGAAACATTCATACCTAGGAGCAGTTCTTGGAGTGAGAGTTCAAAAGAAATGAGTCTGTTAGTTTACAAGAAAAAAAATGACTTCACTTGGGCAGCTATAAAAGGGGGAAAGGAAGGTGTTAGACTTTACCAAAAAGAACGCGGTTGGGGAGAGGTGTTCTTCCTGGTACCACCTGAGAGGGCCTGTGTTACTGTATTATTTGTGAAAGATTTTGGACAGTATTTCCTAACTTATTTTCCAGACTGACTTGCAAATATAGGCAATTAAATATTTTTATCCCAAGGAAATATCATTAGCACATTTTCTTTTATATTAGATTATCACACTAGAAATTGGTCTGTTTGAAGTTTAAATTTTTTAAAAAGGTAAAAATAGATTAAAAGAAAAAAGATAAATGTATTTGGATTAGGAATACAGAACTGAGAGCTTATTAAACAAAGGAAAGGGATGGGGAAACTTTTCAGTGGAGAAGGTGTCAGCTTAGAGTAGTCATATGTAGAAAGCTTACAGTCAGCACTAGGTGAAGAGAACTCATAAGGGCGAGTCAATATAAAATATCATTATTTCACCTAATCTAAGTCTCAGTTGAATATAAAACACCAATATTTGTGTTTCACTATGAAAGAAGAAAAAAAAAGAAACACTGCAGATCATAATTGCACATTATAATTCTCTTTGAACACCAAATTCAGAGATTTTAAACTATGAAAAAATGTGGTCTTACAACCATAAAATGTGGTAATTTAAAAATAACTTTCAAAGTAAAATAATTATGATGTTAAAAAAGTTGAAATTTTCTAAATGCCAAATTTAGGGAAGAGATACTTGCTGTTGATGTTATTAAAGGACTTTCTACTTTTTAAAAGGTATACTTATGATCATCTCAGTTCATCTTCAGAACTCTGTAATACCAAGTCACTATGAACACTGAATACTGAACCATTACTCCTGGGGGAAATATAGAGCTAGGTTTCTATGAGCCTCTAGTCACATAACCTTGTTTTATGTAACTTTTGTTGAAAGAGACCTTATTTGATATATAGAGTTGGTTGATTAACATTGAATTCGTTACCATCAGCACTATAACTCATGCCTGAATGAAGTTTATCTAACACATATTTGCTCAGTAAGGTACATCACAGCCTTCTTACACTCGTGAACAGTAGACGACACTATGTTTAGAGTACATTTTAAATAGCTAAATTACCAAAATAAGCACAAAAATGCAAAAAAATGTGGCATTAAATAGACCATAAGTAGGACACTTGTTTATACTATGAGAGCTGAAATAAGGCAGAGCCTTACCTACTTCAACCTCAGGTGGGAATGTATGCATTGGCTCAAATTTTTCAGTAACCTGCAAGTGACTGCAAGAGCCCCACAAATATTGATTGACTGTTACAAATACATTTTAGAGTGGCAAATTTGCAAGTACAGAATCTCTGAATAATGAGAACCAACTAGGGAACTTACCTGGGATTATGCAGTTCTGATCCTATTAGTCCACAGTTGTCATTTTCTAAGTAAGATTTAAAGAAAGATAAATCAATAATGTCAGTTTTTAGATAATAGTAATTTCGCCAGAACAAAAAGTCCTCGGAGTAAATGCAGTGTAGATTCGCTATTACCCTCCAGTGCTCTCATCACCCTCCAAACCCACACATGCCCAGGAGTGCTTGTGGAAAAATGCTTAGGTCCTGAGAACCATCCTGATCATATTTAATGTGTATCAAGACAATGAAGAGGTGTAAATATATTCTGAGTAAAATGTTAGGTCAAATGATAGGAACATAGAAGAGTAAAGAATTGAATTCTTTTACTTAGAATTTGATAAAAGTCATCACTTTTACTATAGCTTTAGGTGATATTGAGGGAGCACATGACATGAAGAGAATGGATTTGGAGTCAGACCAGGATTTGGATTTCTGCTCTTGCTACTTGCTACTTGTGATTTTTGGCAAATCACTTAACCATTCCGAGCCTGTTTCCCCTTTCTGTAAAGTGAGGTTAATAATACTGTCATAATGTTGGAAATATTAAGTTCACTAAGTAGCAACTGAGTACCTCCTAGCTCTTTTAGTAAATAGAGACTCAATAAATGGTGACTTAAAGAAACAGAGGGAAACTTCTGTGCCTAGTAGTACACAAATCTTAAGTGGTTTTCTTAGACTATTAAGTGATGTTCCTACCTTGTAAGGAGGTCACCATTTAGTGACCCAGGTTAGGAACGTCAGATCTACCCATAAAGCATCACTCCCTTAACCAGTCAGTTTCTTCTGTGGATCCTACCTCATACGTATCCATCAGTCCTCTCGCCCCACTGCTTTCCTCTGAGCCTGCTTCAGAACTGGGCTATTATAATAACCACTTGGCTCCTCTCCCAGACCCCAGGCTCTTCCCACTGAAAAGACCCACGTCACCTGCTGCCAAAAAACCTCTAAAGACTTCTATATAGTGTCTGAATTGAATTCCAGCACCCTCAGCAAGGCATACAAGGTCCTTCACGACATGGATCTTTCCCTGTTCATTTTTATAAATTGTACCCTCAGTTCCCACTATACACCAAATGTTCCAACCCTAATGGACAATTTGTGGTTCCTGAGCAGCCACAAACTTTTATGCCTCTGGGTTTTCCATATTTCTGTTATTTTTTTAGTCTAAGGACACCACTTGAAAAACTCCTACTCATCCATCAGCACTCAGTTCAAGTGACACTCTCTTCTATGACAAACCTTTCGCCCAGGCAAAATTAACCACTTTCCGTCATACATCAAGTATATTTCTGTTAAAGCAGATATCAGAGGAAGGTTTTACTTGTTGTATATCTCTGTCTTCTGATGGCCTGATACAAGGAGAGGTGCGCCACGTAGGGTACTTGAGGGCAGAAACTAAGTCAAAGTTATGTTTATATCCCCAGTTTCTAGCCCAGTGTCAGGCATGTAGCATCTACACATGTCAATTAAATTAAACAGAAATAGAATGTTGTCATTATCAAAAGCATAACTATGCATCTGTAGGCTGAGTAATACTTAAAAGCTATTCTTTATTTCTGGATACTTAGGGTTCAGGAGCTTATACTTTACAGAGACAATGTGACTAGGACACTTGAAGTTGATATCAGCACACAGATAGCATGGTTGTCTGAGGACAGTAAATAATTTCAGTCTCCCTATAATATTGTATATGGTGTATTTCTGGATAAGTGTTTTAAGACAATTATATAGCAAATTAGATTAAATAATGCTTGAGGAATGAGAAGAGAAACTGATCAAGACTTCAATGCAGTGATCTACAGTGAAAATTAGGCCCTTGAGACCCAAGTACCTTTAAGGTGGAAAAAAAAGAAACAATTGGAGCCGTTCCCTTGGAAGAGCCTTCCTTAACACCCAGACAACACAACAGCCAAGTCAGCGAAGTCATTACATGGCCTCTCCAAGGAATTCAGGAGGTTCCTAGTTGTAAAATAACAACAGCTTTCCTTCGGCAGTAGTTGCTAGGTGTCTTCTGCTTTGCAGGTTATTTTAGTTTATCTGCACAGTAACTGTATGAAGTAGGTAATATCCCTGTTTTACAGATGGATAACAGGCCAAGAGAGGTTAAGTAACTTTCCCAGGATCACACAATTTGGAATTCCCTAGCCTTTTTTGTCAGTGAACTGTTATATAATACTATTATCTTAGAATGTCAAAGCCCCCTGTCTGTGTAGACTTAACAAACTGACCATGACAAAAACAAGCCATCTAGGCCAGGGGACATCTTTGTTTTTAAGAGCAGAGTGTTCATCTAGATAGCTTAGATACGTGATGGAATATTGGCAACCCATTCCTCTCAGTTTTTACTTTGTTTGATACAAAAGATCTTCCTACTGTGCTTCTTTCCTCCCAGGTGTTTTCTACTCTTTCCAGTATTGTCTGATATGCATTTTAAAATGTTACTACATAGAGGAGGAGAAAATGATAAATATCAATATCAGGATAGGTACTAGGGGCATTAAGGCACCTTTAAATCCTCCCTTTCCTTTAATAAGTTACTACAGTTTTGGGTTTCTCATTTATTTTCTCATTAAACCTGTGAGATGTATCTGACTTTCTTTAGCAGAACGCATGTGAATAAATGAAATCTGCCCAGTGGATTTGAGATGGTAGCTTCTCCAGCTTCTCCATCAGCAAGAGTGAATTGCTTAAAATTCGCATTTTGCACAAGGAAACAGTTAGATGTGAAGGCCTCTCGAGCATAAGCAGCTCCTTGAGAATCCCCTTGAATTTTTTTGCTGCCAGTAAGCCCTGACCTTACTCTTTCCTTGGAGACCAAAGGAACAGTGGCTGGCCTGGACTGCACAAAACCGCACATGGCCACTTACTCCCCATTTGCAAGGGCCCCATGTCTTCACTCAGAGATTACATAGCATGCCCACAGAAACATAGGGTAGCAGAGTAGGAGTGCAAGAGGACAGGAGGTTTTCCACAATTCTCTTTCCAGTGCCCCATGCTTCTCCCAGGCAGGGAACATGGTGTTGTAGTGTGGGTAAGTATAATATGTTTCCTTCTCCTTTCATCCCCACTTTAAAGACACAACTATCATCACTTTCCAGACTAATTTTTTTAACAGAAAATATTTAACTTGATTCTACAGCTCCCTGTGTGAATCTAGGCAACTCTCCAAAGAGCCCCCAGCCAGGAGTAATGTTCTGAATCTATAACACCAGAGGCACACTCAGCTCTAGGCTGAAAAGGATCCTGGAAACCTGTGCCTTATTAAGGATCAGGGCTGGGAGTTTGCCACGGAGGGACAGGCAGGCAGGCAGGGGTTACTCAGAGGGCCAGGGCAGTGACTGTTCCAGTTTTTTGCTAGAGCTTTATCTTCAGTTTTCTTGGCCTTCAGCCTTAAGCCCAGATATCAACCTGCAGGACCCATTTGCCTTAAGGAGAGTCCCCTACAGCCAGTAAATGCACCTGAAATTCCGTTTTCTTCCAGCATGTTTGAGTCAGCTAGCCTTGCTTATAGCCTAGCACTGCTGCCTGAATATTGGGGTGTAGAGAATGGGAGAGTTGGCCTCTGAGCCATTCCAGGGATGGCTGAAGTTAACATAGAGCAAAGAAAGAGGAGACAACAGTTATGCAGACATTCTTTAAACAACTTTTAAATTATTATAATGCATGCCCACTGTAGAAATCCTTTAAAATGGTTTTTACAAGGATAATGAAGGATAAAGGTAACAATTACCTCAATTCTCATGGTTAATTATTATTCACACTTTGGCTTATCTCTTAACCAATCTCTTCTCTACACATAAGTATTTTTAACATGGTTGAGATCATACTAAATAGTTTTCTAAGCATTTTTGTGCTTATTTAAACATTTAAATTAACATGTTAATGGCTAAAATACAGGTAAAGAATAAAAAGAAGTTTTGTTCAAATCCTAATTAGTCAATGAGTATTGGCAAATTTTACTAAAACTTCCAAAGTAAATCCAGTGACATATGTATAGTTATATTTGATTCTAATTACAAACTGTGAGGATAGAGTGCTCTTAGGATCCTCCTGTTCTGTGTAGAGGAAACTTAGACGCAGGAGTTAAAAATGGAGTCCCTACGGCCACACAGTTAGTGAAAACCAGAACTCAATCAGAAACCTTTTTCCTGACTCCTTTAGTTTCTCAAGTCTTCTGTTTTTTTCCTGTAATTAATGCCCATTGCAGAAGATTCCTTCTCACTCACTACGGAATCAGTAAAGTGGGTTAGACTTTGAACAGGCCAGTGAATACTTGACAGGGTTTATTAGACTTTGGTTTGATAAAAGGCCTACTTCCAATTGATACAGGTATGCCTTCTTTTTGTTGACTTTTATGGTTATTCAACAAATGCTTCTTCAGTTTGAAAAGCATATTTAAATGACTATATTCTAGAGTGGCCTGTGACACAGGACTATTAGACCCGGGTCTATAATGATGGTCATTTAAGAAAATACTTTTTGGCAAGAAGAAAAAATTTTTAACCTTATCCTATTTCCCATCATTCAAATTCTTCAAAAAGATGTTGCTGTAGTTTTTTATTTGTTATGTCACAGTGTGATGTCATCTGAAAAATCCAGAGCTGTTAGCAGTGGATAAAAATGATAATTTCTTTTGCTGTCTTTTAAAAAGTGAGAAAAACAAAATGAAGAAAGTTCAGTGGTGATCCTTTAAAATTGGGGGTTAGGTTAAATATTATTTTTTTCAATGTGACAAAAACATTTTGAGAAAACACATAGCTAAGACAGATTAGTAGCAATAATAAGTATAAATTAGGTTATTAGCTAAGCTACCAATACCTTTAAAAACAATTAGTTAATACTCCTAAACGGGCTATAGGAATTATTTATGCAATGGTACAAAAAATGTCAGGCTCCATGTTAGGTTATTATGTTTGGTTTTATTGCAATTATTTAATGATTCTGTAAGACTAAGCCTCAAAAAAATAGTACCACAATTAATTAAATGCATAATAACCACTTATGCATTTCTACAAATGAATGAATTAATTTTTGAATTGGACAAAATAAATTGAGTTTCTTGAAGGAGAGAGAATGGGACACTTATAGTAAGAACTGTGTGATCAGGTGTATTCCTATTGGGAAGGAGGACTAAATTACATGGCATTCCTGCTTACTGAAAAACTAACCATAAATGTGCCATTAAAAATTAGTATTATTGATTAAAAACTAGTGAAACATTAGTTTTCAGTCCTTTAATTTTAAAAAGCTTCATTTGGTTGAATACTAATGTTACAACTTGAGTCAAAGAAGAAAGACATTTCTAAGTTGTTCATTGTCTCTGTTGTTGACCCAGATTCATCTTAGAGTAAGTTTGACTTGAAAGTTTTCAGTGAATTGTGCTGAATCTGATCTCCCCAAACTGTAGCATCTGTTTCTGTATTTACAAACCAAAATCACTATGGATGTCAAATGCAAGATTCCATTTCCTTTAGAAAATAAGTTGGTTTTTTTTTTAGAAGTTTACACCAAAAATCTTTTTAGACCTTGAAGTTTTTATTTTTTGTGGCAGGGTAGCTAATGTGTAATCATTGTAATTTCTTTCACCCAGTACCTTGCCAGACTGTTTTAGATTACTTGAAGACGGTGCTACAGCATCACAACCAACTCATGATCCCACAACCAGCTGATCAGCCAACTGAGGTAGGTCTCTAGTTAAAAGATAAATGTTGTTCCATTTGGAATTTCCTTAAGATAAAGCATCTTGATGGCTTACCTATATATACCAGAACAGCTTGGCTAGCAAAATACATTTTTGACTCCCTGAGATTTATGGGTCTGCTACCTGTGGGTATATAGACTGTGGCGAAAGATGGTGCATGTATTTAACTCATAAAGATTCAGTTCTGTACTGAGGAGAATAGCAGAGAAATAGCAATTTAAATAGTGTGGGCAATTTTTCCACAATTCTTTTGATGCAGAGGGGTATTGAAATGGGAGATAGCAATTCGTCTTTCCCTCAGGGAGAGCCCATCAAGAACGCCTCTTTCTCTGAGGTATTTCCCGTGCTGACTGAGACTCTCAAGGGTGTTGAAAGGTGTTTTCCATACATCAAGGCCCCTGAACATGAGCATTTCCTCCTCTGCAACTCAGTGGGAGAGACCAGTTTCTTCCAAAGCATAGAAAAAGCGGTCTGGTTTGATGGTAATTGTATATCTTGTTTAAAACACAGTATGTTTTTCCAGGTTTTTTCAAGGCTCAGTTTTGCGTATATGTCATTTTCATCTTAGGGACTTTAGAACCTAAATCCAGTGGAAGAAACAACTGCACTGTACCTTACCGGAGTTGTAAATGTCTAGAATTGATAACAATAGATAATGCTCTGAGTAGTTAAATTTCCTTCATTTAGCGAGGTGAGTTATTCATGCTAATAGTGGTAGAATGTTGACCCTCTCTGTCATCTTGAAGTCATATACTCACTGGCATTTCTTTTGTCTAATTAAAGCATCTTAAAAGTTTTACCCCCATGTTTACCATTTAGTAAATCCAGCTACATGCTTGCTGTTCCCACCTGACCCCATTCCTCTCTGCTAAAGAAATGTAAAAACACGTGACTTCCCAGTTCCCTGCACATAAGAGACAGAGGATGAAAAACGTGGAGTTGGTCTAGTGCAGATTGAAGTTCTCTCACCTTCAGCATGGCCTGAGACTTGTTCGGCAGTTGCTTCCTTTCCCTGTAATTTAAAGGAAGGACTCCAAATTCTGGGCCTTTTCTCCAACCCCACCTGTACCAAATTCCACCACACTTATTTCAGCCTTTGTGCATAACCTGTACCCCCATGGGAGGTGGTGTCCCTTCCCCTTGCCAATGCCAGCTCATCCACATCCATTCTTTCACCTAGCGCTGCCCTCCCCCATCTAGGACTTTGTGCGTTCAGTTTTTCCTTGTCTTGTGCACTGATTTCTCTCCTGCTGTTGGGTCATTCCCCTGAGCATCAAACACTCAAGTCTTCTCACCCTGAGAATAAGCCTTCTTTTGATTCTTTCTTCCTTCCTTTCTAAACTATTGTTTTGTTTTGTTTTTTTCACCTTCCATCACCCAAAGCATCTTCTGTCAGCACTTTCATTCTACATCACAACACATCTCTCTCCTTGAAGGTTAGGCCCAGGTCTCATTCCCATTAGCATCCCTGGTACCTGTCATTGAAGGTACTTGCTAAATGGTGACCTCATTTTTTTAGTGATTAAACACTTGATAGATTGGTCTGTCTTCATATTTATTATCTCTACCCTCTTATTTGTCATTCGTAATCTGGCTCCACCTCCACTACTTGTCAGATTTCTGTGCTTGAAAACCCTGGTGGCTTTCCCAACTCCAGCCCAGGGCCCTTTTTCTCCACCCCTGTTCATCCCCAGGCCTTACCCTCTTCCTCCTTGTTCTCTCTTTCTCTTGGCCTTACTGTCAGAACTCTCCTGGTTCTCTGTCCTTTTCTTAGCATGCTTTAAGAAGTTTTCCATCCCTTGTTCTCCAGAGGTTAATCTTTTATCTCCTCATGCTCTCAACAATCTTTTCTCTGGTCAGTTATGTTCTGTTTCTGAAAATCATCTCCATGTCAGTTAACAAGCCCCAACTCTAGACGTAGACCACTAGTCCCCAGAGCTCAACTCTAGACCACTGTGTGTGCCTGACCAACAATGGAATGTCCATGCACCCTCAAACTCACAACACCTCCTCCGAATACCCATTCATACTCCTGTTTTCCCTGCAATAAAGGCAGCACGAACACCAGGCAGAAATTTCTGATGCATTGCCAACTCTTTTCTCCTCATTGCTGACATCCACTTATTTTACAGCCATGTTGGATAGTCTGTCTTCTCTCTAGTTCAGTCCCACCACTTTTTACCTGAACTGTTGCAGCAGGTTCTGTCTTCATTCTCCACACTGGAGTTATTTTTTTTTTAATTGAAATCCAAAATAAATTGCCATGTGTTTAAAATTCTTCAATTACACTTTAGAATAGGGTCCACCACAATTTCTTAACTTGACATTTCCATTATGCAAAAAGGACACATGAAAATCTCACTTTCTCCAAGTAGCTCTCTGTGATTGCCATATCCACTCTGTTCTCACAGAGCATATTGTTCATGGTAATGTACACCTGTATCTTGTATTTGGTTATGAGTCTGTGAAGAGATAAAATGAGCACTTGTTATCTTGGTTTTTTTCAAAGTTGACTCAATTGTAGGTCAGAGTTTAATAACCTTTTGGTAGCTAATTAAAAAGAACATGCAATCAGAATTCTATAAAACATAAAAATAGGGAAATGCCTACATTTCCTCTGGATAGAACTATTTAAACTTTAATTACCCATCATCATTATTATTACTATATTATTGTTATTGTCATATCAGTCATATTTTCTCATTAGTTTTATTTATCACATTTTATTTTTATTAACTATGTATGATAAATCACATTTGCAACACAGAGAGCATTCTGGTTGTTTTGGGCTGTAAATCGCTTTTTCTTTTCCTTTTTTTTGAAGAAAATTACCTCTAAATGGTATTTCTCCATTTATGTGAGCTGCATTTTATGGAGAGATGCTACACACTAGAAGAGCTGCAGAGCTCTTTTGGCTGAGTAGATTTTTTTTAAGGGTTTGAGAAAGCTCCTTCCTTGGATTGTCAGCTCCCTTATCTCAGGTACCTCACATCTTGAAATAGACTCAGCTCTGGGTTGAGGGATGAACTTGAATTTGGGAACAGGGTTCTCAGCTCTGCCTTTTGACTTGTGAGACTTTGGGAAAGCATTTAACCTCCTTGTCCAAACAGCTATGGGAATCAAGATTCAGTTCAAACCCAAGCTGACTCTAAATTCAATCACAAACCGTGCAACTCAAGTGCCTCTCTTAAAAAGGAAACTGAGCTACACTACTGCTAATTCAAGGAAGGGTGAATGCTGAAGTGATGAGCTTCCAGGATATAATTTGGTGACAGTTTCATGGCCAAATCTAGCTGCCTCTTTCCTGTTAGCTTCTGTGCCGTTTACTCTTCTCAGCATTTAACTAACAGGGTTTTATTTTTGAAATAAAACCCTATCAGACCCAAACAGTGCCAAATTTATAATCTGCATTAAATTTGCAGAGTTGTAAAACTGAATGTGTTTTCTTTATTTTGTACACCTTAATCACTGAGGAAGGAGTACATTAAAAGTGAGATCATGGGTTAATTAATTTGTCCTGGACTGTAGAATTTTATGGACAACTAAAACTAAAGTAATGGTTGTGTAGGTGCAATTGACTAAACAAGGCTTATAAATGTATCAGAAATTCTCATAATTAGTCCCACTGCAGCTGTTTAGCAAGAGAAGTTTATAGCAGACATAAATTATGAAGGTGAAAAGTTAGAAAAATTTTCAGTTGACATAGTGGCATTTGGAGAAGCTATAATTTGAGGAAACCTGGTTTGTGTTATTAATGTGGTTTGGTTTTTGTTTTGTTTTGTTTTTTGCAGTTTCCACAAGTCCCCCTTTTTAAAATTTACTTTTTAATGTTGTTTCCACTATAATGTAATCAATGGCTATCAGGTGTTAAGTACATAAACACAATTTATACCTTATGAAAATAGACGACCAGCATCATTTCTCGAAGTACTTAACTGCCAACCAAAGGATGAAGAGGCCTATTTGATCACACTCTTCAAAGTCATTTCTGCATATTTTGATAGATTGAAACAGGAATTTACGGGTTATATTTAAATAGTGTTCCCTGTCATTGGATCTTGACACATTTTAACCTACCTGTTAAAATGCAAGTTATAAATAGCTCCTCTTTCAGAGGTGTTCATTATACCTCATTGGCTCTTGTTATAGAAAATGCAAATGTAATTTGAAAAGTACCAGTTCTGAGTGTGAGCAATTACTTGTGCTCTTCTGTACCTGGTTCATTGTCAGCATAGCCACTTGGTTAAAAAGCATGTTTGCCTTTGAAATGGAGATTGCCTGGGCTTCTGGCTGGCTGGCTAAGTAGGTAATGAGAAAATATTTCACTTTTCCAGGGGAGCAAGCAGCTGTTGAACAACTATCCTGTCTACATAACGAGCAAACAGTGGGACGAGGCTGTAAATTCTTCAAAGAAAGATGGGAGACGACTTCTTCGATACCTCATCAGATTTGTATTCACAACCGATGAGCTTAAGTACTCATGCGGCCTCGGGAAAAGGAAAAGGTCAGTGCAGTCAGGAGAGACGGGTCCTGAAAGACGCCCTCTGGATCCAGTTAAAGTAACATGCCTCCGAGGTACTGCATCCTTCCGCTCAGTGTCGCCATCTGTGATCTCATTTCACCGCATTGGCTGTGGCTCCCTGTGCAAGTGTTCAGCCTTTACTATATTTTGATTTTTCCCACTGAGACCTTTTAGGCTTCATGTGGCCCATCTACTTAGTATTAAGATGTTCTTTAAAAAATCTTCGTTTGCTTTAGCCTTGGTGTTCTCACTGAATGGCACATAGCATTGTATAACACCTCATGTTTCACGCTTTAAATTCACATTTTCTTTGCTGCCAAAGAAGGCCACCTCAAAACTGGAGTATTGGGAAATTCACAGAAGAAGGGAAGATGTGGAATTTTTTTTAATTAGTAAAATGATATAGCCCATTTCCACTTGCAGCATGTGGCCCACCCACTCCTCAGCCTACTCCTCCTAGCTACCTTCTGAAGAATAATTGCCTCAACTCCTTAAATTTATTTACAATTAATTTTCCTTAGTGCCTAAATTATTCCTTGCCCAGTCAAACTTTATTCTGTTAGTTTTTTTAAGTTTCTGTGTTATTGCTTAGGTAATACCATTTCTTCAGTATTAACAGCTGATTAATTTGTAGCTGGTCCACACTTGGTAGACTAGGCAGAGGGTGAGGAGGAAGAATTAAGAGATACACAGTTGATTTAGCGGGTGCAAATAAACACACAGACAAGTAGAAACAAAACAGACTGCCAACAAAAACACTGCTCACACTGAAAAATTCATATAAAAAATTTCAAATATTAACCTGTGTAGTCCAATAGTAATTTTATTGCTAGGAAAGCCTTAATAATGATTTACTCTGGACAAGGATCAAAATATTTCCTAGCAAGGACGTCACAGTGAAAAACATGATCACTGATCAGGCCTCGGTTATCAAACAGGACACTCACTCCTGCACTCCCTCTTGGGCTGCCCACAATGCTTCCTGGCATGCCTAAGACATATATAGTATTTGTTAGCAGCCGAGATTCCTCAGGTCCACCCTGAGCTGCTGATTCGCAACCACCTTAGGTGATCCTGATGCAGGTGGCCCATACTTTAGAAAACCATCTGGAATGGAAACACCTGTATTAAATAGGCACAGGTGCTTTAGAGCACCCACTTTTGGCCAGTCTGAAAGTTCCACTAACTCGGAGTGGGTGTGATGGAAATTTCTATGGTTTGTCTGGGCAAACTAGCCCAGTAGTGTTCTTTATTTTCAAATGTCATCAGAGCCAACAAAGTTACCAAGAGTGACAAGAGGCAGTGGTGAGCTTGGGGGCTCTGGAAGATGCCCTCAGGCTTCTAATGGAATTAAGATAAGGTGCCTCAAACACTGGTAACCTGTTCCAGAAATTCTTATTAAACATTTTACATTTTAACTAGCAAGTCAGTAAAACTGAGAAATTTACATACGTCCCAAAACAACAGTGCTGCTGCCCTGAGAATGCTGCCAGATCCACTGTGATGCTGATGCAGTCTAGGCTGCCTAACCAGAATCTGCGTTCTCCAGCTCATGCCTCACCTCCACCCAGCCCTTGAGTGGAGACTACATAGGGGAGAGACGGTGACTCTGTGTTCAGGGCAGCTGGTTTGAGCATTTACTATATTTGCCTCAAGAGCTGAAATCCTGGGGCCTTCCCGTGACCTAGATGGGATTCCCTTCCTAAAGGTTTTGGTGACACCAGGGGTGGACATCCCTGTTGTGATGAGCAGATACAACAGCCAAGGAAGCCTCAGGCTATTGGACACTTTAGTGATGGAAAGGAGGGTGCCTCAGGGAATGAAATCAAATCCTTGGCCGACCTGCCCCCAAAGATGGTTTGACCATAGAGGGAAGAAGGCCTGTGAAGATGCTTCATATCTGTGTAGTGGAATGAGCTCTGCTTTTGGCTTTTAATAGTATGTCACAGTATTAGGGAAAGTCCTCTCACAGCAGTGGATGCTGAGGAGGATGGAGGTAGAAGGTGTCACAGAGCAGCATGTTCCCAGAGTGGCAGGATTGCAGCGTCCCCATCCATTAGCCTTTATTTCCTCTCGTTGGTACTTTGAGTCTTTTATTTCCTTCTGTTCATGTGAGAGGTGAGGATCCGGACAGAGGTAGGAAAACTACTTAAACAGTTATTGAATACTTACTAAATACAGCAGGAATTTGAGGAGGACAGAAGAGGACTCGAAAAGAATCCCTGGATTCTGTAGCTAATAGTCTGGCTGGACAATTGTGAATAGCTGCAAACAAGGAAAATAATAGAAAGTAGACTAAATAGTTGAGCCCTGGAGGCTCTAGAATACCTCCTTTCTCTCTGCCCAGCATTATAATGGCCATGACCTAGGTTTGAGAATTATCCTTCAGTGTTTCCCAGGCCCGCACCCCAGGATAAGCCATCTGGTTCCTGGCAGTTTTGCAGGGTGAGGAAGTGAATAAACAGTTCTTGCCCCAAGGAAGAATGCTGAGGGTGGAAGGAAAGAGACTTAGGTTAGGCGAATAAGTCCCTCACCTTGGTCACAGAATCGAAGGAAATGCAAGTAAACTTGGTAATGCCTTGCTTCTCTGCTAAGCTAGACTCTACTAGATGGGCACAGTTCATTCAGTTCATGAGATTTTTCTGGTCCAAGTACTTGAAAGCATTTGCTTCTCCTGAGGGTATATAGAGCTAGGATGTCACAAAAAAATTTCAGACAAATCCAAATTTTGTAATCAGAACTATTTGTCTTGTAGAGGGAGCACACTGCTGGAGAGGAAATGGTGTGTAAATAGCAGTCACCCTGAACTTCCAATCAACTGTGTAAAAAAAAACTCAGTTTGACTTAGAACTTTTCCCAAAATGCTAACTTTATTTTACAACTGTTCATATTAGCATAACTGCATAGGAATTATGTATGTGTCCTAACCCCTGAGAAAACAGAGGAAGGGTTAATTTGGGCTCAATCCAAAAGAGGCCCAGTTTGTATCATTGGAGTCTTAGCTACTTTTCATATATTTACTATTCCAGGAATGCTTATTGCTTTCTGGTGAAATGAAATATTTAGAGGAAATCTTATTTTTAAAATACCAGTGCATATATAGACACAATTAGAGCCTACAGTATAACATTTTAAGAATGTGGAAACCTCTTCTGAAGTAAAATTTAGGCAGTTTCTCACTTGTTGAGATTTTGTTATTCTTTTGCACTTAATCTACAAAGCAGTAACTGGCTGAAGAATACTGTGCTAATGATATTTGCTGTGCTTCTGGAGATAGCTAACATTCTGAACTGTGAGGCAGTAACAACTGGGTTTTTGAAATGTATTCTATAACTTTTACCAAGCATTGGTGCCTGCCATATCTCACAAATCAAGTTTACCTTTCATTTCAGTAGCAAAGTTCCTTAGAAGGATCACCCTGTGTCTTCCATAACTTTTGTTCATGAGTAAAAATAATGTATATGAAATAAGTTGGGTCTGATGAGTGACATCATCATGGCATTGTATTGGGTTTCCCATTAAACTTTCCTTATAGAGCTTCTGTTAAAGTTTAAGCACCGTCTCCTAACCATCTTCTACAACAACCAGCTGTTTTTTTTTCTCTCTTTTTTTATTGTTGTGTATATTCTCACAGAATTCATTAGGATGCACTGCACCTCCAACCCAGACTGGTGGATGCCCTCAGAGGAACAAATAAACAAAGTGTTCAGCGACGCCGTTGGTCATGCCCGGCAGGGGCGAGCAGTGGGCACTTTCCTGCACAATGGTGGCTCATTTTATGAAGGGATTGATCACCAGGCTTCCCAGGATGAAGTCTTCAATAAGAATTCCCAGGACGGGTCTGGGGATTAGCGGACAGAATCTTTTCATGGAAGCAGCTGGTCCTCTCAAGAGTTCCAATTGTGAATGTTATCACTTTAGAGTCCAAAGCATGTCATTCTTTCAGACTTCATACATACTACACCTTAACTCTTCTTGACCTACTGCCACAGTTCCCAAATAGAAATCCATTTTAGGGTTGTTTGGGAAGTCCGTGGAGCTTACAACAGGTTTTCAGAATATTATAGAAAAAAATTATGATTGATTTTAAATGATTACTAGCTGGACAGGGTGGGTGAAAAAAAATAGGTGAGCTCCTGGTCACATATCTGAAATCTTCACGTAAGCTTATCTGCTTCCTGAGCAGAGCTGGTTCTCACAGAAGATTGAGTTAGTGTTTGTGCCCATGGGAGAAGATAGACGTGGAGTTATTTAAAGGGACAAGGAACAAGCATTCTCTGACTTTAATTCATATAGGTCTAGGTCATCTTTACATTTTCCAAAAACCTCAGTTCATACTTCTCAGCAAAGACATAGGATAGGTGACATCATATGCTATGTCTCTATGGACATCCTATTATTAAATAGAAACCAGAGAAAAGAGGCCGCCTCAAGACACTAATTAATTGGAAGTCAGCTGTTTTTCTCAGTTATTTTTACCAAAAAAATCCTACCATGTTGATCAGGAAAGCACTATGTGATCTTGAATTTACAAACAGTAATAGTTTTCATTATGTCAAGAAACACCCAAAGATCCGAATCCATTTTCAAACACTTGATTTTATAGGTTCATAGATCCACTGTTCCTATAACCTTAAATCAGACTTTGTTGACACATGCTAAAGTAATGGGTTGAACAATGAGAATTTGAATCAGTTAGTTGTTTGGTGCATTGAAGACCAAACAAGTGGTGTGACTGATGGTATTGACTGAATTGACCACATGTTCTAGTATTGTGTACACACAGTTTCAAGGCCATTCTGACAACTATGCAATAGGCTTATCTGTAATTTCTCTGAAATTTGAGGGTCTTTCTGTGCTGAGTTGGTCTTAAGAATTTGCATAGACTTTTTGTTGTCACTTATGAAAATGTTTCATCCCAACTGTTAATGTGCCTCTTTCATGTTTTATTCCCCTAAACTATGAGCTCTATATAAGTTCACACTGAGTAACTCTAACCAGCTTCCCTAGTTTAATTTGTTGAGTTCCATATGTGAAATTGGTAGCCTTTTTGGAACCATTTCTTATCAACAAAAATGCTATAGAGATGCTAGTATTCATTTCTGAAGGCTTCAGTTTTGGATGTCACAAGAGGCTTTCTTTATCAGACTAATCCAGATTACTACATTCTTTGTAAGCAAAGGGCTACAAATGAGCAGCATTTATTGAAGACTATTAATACCATTTACAGACATGACTAAGGATTTTGAAAATTGGTTTGAAATTCATTTAAAATTTATTCATTTATAAAGAAGTTTGTTGCCATTTTTGTCAAAGTAAAATAATAAGTTATCCTTTATGTTCTGTAATCAGCACCATCTATATGCACAGCCCTAGAAATAGGTCCTTTGGCTTTTATAATGAATATTAGTTTCAACCATTGAAAAGTTTAAAGAGATGGTCATTTGTCAGATCTGTTCAATGGTGTGGGGAACACATTTTTATCTTATTTTGGGAAAGTTAGCTAAAATCTGGAGATAAATGATAAGGGCAATTATTTATGGAATATTGCTTATGCAATTTCGCTGATGGGAACCATGAGGCTAGTATCTTTGACTAACCAAGGAAGAAAAAAGATACTTCTTGAAGAGTTTTAGAAGTCTAAGATTCTTTGGTGGAATGGAATCTTGGCTAGAAGAAAAATACCATAACCTCATCTATCTATCTATCTATCTTATATTATTGCATTGGACTTTAATTTTCCTTACTGCTGAATACATGACCTTTTTTTTCAATAGCAGCAATATTTGACCAATGCTTTTTTAAAAAATGTCAACTCTTTTCTGTAAGCTTGGGAATTTCACACATCTTCACATCTAAACATCGTCTTGTTCTGTGTTTACCTGTGTTGTACTGATCTTCAATGAGGGTGATGATGAGAGCATTTCTGTACTCATTTGACATTTTTGTCAATGATTGGATGTGGGCCATAATACCAGCTAACAGAAGAGTCCATTGTTAACAATAGTGACAATGTCTTGATATGTTCTGAGTTTTCCCAAGTTAAAGTCTTATCACAGAGAGCATACCTGCTTTCACAGTGAACTGGAGCTCCAACCACAGTTCCACTGCGCTCAGGATAACCCTTCAATGATCTGCATTGGAGGATGTAGGCCAGGAACCTGCAGGGGACTTGTATTCTGCGAGTAATATTAAAATCACATTTCTTAGTGTCTCTTTGAAGGTGCAGTTTTCAGAATCTTATGTTTAGCCTAAATGTTAAGTGCTCTGGAGAAAAGCTAAACATTAAAGTTTACCATCTTTTTTTACTTGAAAATATTTTATCCAGCCCTTGAACCTGGGCATCACTCTTGTTGTTTCTCATTTTTACCACATTATTTAGGTTATTTTTATCATTTGTGTTTCATAAGGCTTCACTAGGAATGTAGAGGATAATATTAGAGCATCTGCAGAAAATTGCTATCTCCTTTGGTAGGAGAATTGAAAGATACATGAAGCTACTTCACAGCTATAGAGCAAGTGGGCGATTTTAGATTCTGGATCTTAGCCCTTCATCAGTCATAAACACATTGACTAGAGGTTCTTTCATTAAGATTATAGAGAGAGAAAAATTATTACAATTTCTATTATTTGTTCCAACTACTCCAAGTGTCAAATATCAATAGAATGGTTCTTTCAGCGCTGATGACTATTCTTGTAATACCAGATATTTTCCCAAAATCTAGGCAATAATTCAAACTTGGGAATCTACAGGTTCATGATTTTTATTCTTTCCTGCCACCTTTAATAGCTTTTCTCTCCTGTTGCTATCAGAAAATAGATGGAGCATCATATAAGATTAAACATGCACTATTTTCAGAAAAGCAAATATAACATTGCCCTCATTTGGAGTCTGTCATTCATTATATGCTTTAGAATCTAAACCTAATACCCACTGACTACCTCTGTAGTTTTTTCTTAGATTTCATTTATTTAAAAAATCTCATTCTTAGATAACTTAATTTTTAGAAAAGATTTAAATATAATTTTTCTCATTCAGTGCCAGATTATCTCTCAGTACAGATGTGTGTGATTTTTGACAGCTCTTATATACGAATTTTTAGAAATGTAATAGAAAATGATTTTGCACATATGGTGCAATCCTTGCTGATGTGTGTTTAATGTGGCAACACAAAACTGCTTGGCAAAAACATGTCAAATAGAATGTTTGAGTCAGGACTCTAACATAAATGTGTCTAAACAGCAATATGTGTCATTATGATATATTTTTGTAAGCGTAGTGATGGCTTCTTTCAGTGGTGTAAGTACTGGATAAAAACCATTTCACTTAGAATGATGTAGGAACATGTCACACAGCTGACGGCCCTCTGCAAAGTTACTTGTACTGTCAGCCAATGGCAGTGGTTCTTCTATTTGTGTTGTTTTTTTAGAGGAGAGTGAAGAACTGATACCAGACAACATAGAGTGCAAAAATAATAGCCCATCAATATTTGCCTCCTAATATGCAAAATTAAAAACTAACTGCTATGTTTACACATTAAGGACCACTTTTAACCTCCACAGTGTATTCAGTTGCAGGAAGCATTGAGAGGACTTTATTCATCTAATAACCAGCTTGGTCAGTTTGGCTATTGAAAGCATTAAATTACCAAATTTTGTGATAAAAATGATCAGACTAATTTTCCTCATGACCATTTATAGCTGGCTAGGTTTTCATTGAACCATAGTTCCCCAAATTGCAATGAAAATAACTCTCTTAGACTCATTTTAAAATCAGGTTTTTTTTCAGAATAACTGCACTAATACAAATGACCACGTGGGTCTTATCCATGTTGGAAAACTAGGCCCATCTAAACCCACTAACAACAATGGTAGTAACCATAGCTAATATTTATCGAATTCTTGTGTGCCAGGTACTTTGCTAAGCACTTTACAACCACCCTCTGAGGCTTTCACTGTTATTCTCATTTTATAGATAAGAACACTGCCCAAGGTGCTCACCTAATAAAAGGATCGATTTGGAGTCTTTTACAGAATGACTAGTTCAGTTTTCAGTAGTCAGAGTTCTCAAAGCCCACCAACACTTTGAAATGGATTTGTTGCTTCCTTTATGCCTTTGAGGGAGAGTTGACATTTGTGTTATCAAAAACCACCTTTAATATATATTGACACATGTAGGAGCATACAAACCACGTATTCTTTGGGAACTGCCAAAGTTTCTGCTTGAGCTTGACTTATGTGAGTGCTAGTATAAAGAGTAGGAAAAAAATTTAAAGTAGTGACTAAATTAAAATAACTTATTTGTTAAAATTTATTTCATCTGTCTCCAATACAAAAATGCAGGGATAAAAAAGCAAAAATTTGGAGTGAGGTGATTTTTTTTGGAACTCCTAGTTGTTAGAAATGGCACTGGGCATCAGCCAATGTTCCATTCACTTTCACATTTGTTGTATTTGTAGCCTTAGAATTGATGAGTCTGCTTTGGGGGAGAGGGTTTTAATTTATGATGTCACCGTGAGAACTGTTCTGAAGATTTTGTAGGCAAATACAAAAGTAATCTGTTGATTCTTTCCTGTAGTTGTGGCTTTAACATCTCTGGCTGTGTTTAAGTTCAAGAGCACACCAAGGCTATAAGAGCCTAGTTTGTGTTTCTTGGGAACAGGGCATGCCAAACCAAGAGATGGGTCCTGAAACTTTCGAGGTCACTGGTCCAGCCTGACCCTGCCCAATTTAAGCATTGCCTTTATGTCTCTCCTCTCTGGAACTTCATGTAGCAGCCTAACACTGGGGCCAACTTGCCTTTACTCGATATTTTCTATGATGAACACTTGTGGAGAAACTGTGACAAATCCATTGATTCTAATATTTTTGTTGTTGGAGTCTTGTTGATTCTCTATGAATAATTTCTATTTGATTGTACTGTGTAGAGTTAATACTTACTAGGGATATGTTAATAACACTATAAATGCATAGTGTAATATAGAATAGCAAGATTTTTTTGTGAACAATTTATATAGAAGAGTAAGTTGCTTTTTAAGTGTTAGGCACATTTCTTTTAAGAACTTAAAATGTTATAAGAGTTTTTTAAACATTCGATATTTTTAATTATAAGAAACATTTGTTACTAGAGCCAATTATTTCAGGTGTTCTAATTGGAGTATTGATTTTATTACTTCATATACCTCTAGAATGCCACATGTTCTGTTGGAGATAAAATTGCACAATAAATGTCAAGTCTCTGTTAAGTGTTTTAACTTGCTTTATCTTTCTCCAATTCTTTGAAGATGCTTTTCCGGTTTTTTTTTTTTTTTTAAACAACTTTTTTCTCCCTGATGCTAAGGCTTTTTTCTTGTCCTGAATTCCAAGAAAATGTTATATGCTTAATACCCAAATAAAAGATATTCAGTTATGTCAGGAAACTGATCAGAAATCATCCAAAAAATTTGTTTGACTAGTGAATGAAAGGGACAGCTAATGATGATCTAAGAGTGACAGGTAATCCAAGATTTTTATCAAGTATTTTACACATTAACACTTTAAACACACATGCTTTTTAATCACAGTGCCATTCTATCTGAAAGGTAAAACAAACAAAATCCTATAGCTTCTACTCATGACCTTTAACAAAGAACAAATGTTGATTGTTTATGGTTTTGGGGCAGTGATCTGAGTACAAAAGCAAAGTAAATATGACTAAATAAAATGGCTTTATTGTGGCTTCTCACTTTTAGTTATTGCATAAAATATAAATCTGACATAACCCCTATTAAACAGTGAAATTGAATAAGTATTTCATAAATCAGATTAAGTAAAAACAGACTATACATGTTTTCATCTTTGGAAAAATTTTATAAAGATGTATTTTTGCTCTAGAAGATGCCATGTTTTAACTCAGAGTTTTGGAAGAAGACAAGAATTTAGTCCAAATCTGCATTTGAATTGGGATCCCAGTTAAAATTATTCTAAAACAGTAAGGATTTATTAAGTGACTTGGGTTTTTTAATATTTTGAATAGCAGGACCACAAGGTAAAGCTACAGATCGAAAAAGTATTAGGAACAAATTCTGCAAGCTGGCAAGATATAAGATCAATACGCAAAAATCTGCTGTACTTCAATAAACAATCAAAATGAAGTTAAGAAAATTTTATTTTCAATAACTGAAAGGAAATACATAGTGATAAATTTAACAAAATAATTGCCATATTTGTGAGAATACTATAACATCATTGGAAGTAATTTTAAAAGATCTAAAAATAATAGCAGGACATCTCATGATAATGGAGTGGTAGAATTAATATTGTCAAGGTGGTAATACAATTTGATCTACAGGTTTATCGCAGTTCCTATCCAAATCTCAGCTGACTTCTCTGCAGAAATTGGCAGGCTGATTGTAAAATTCACGTGGAAATGCAAGGAATCCAGATGGCTAATGAAAATAAATTCTTATATTTGCAGTCAATTGATTTTTAGCAAGGGTTCTAGGACAACTCAATTGAGAAAGAATAGTCTTTTCAACAACTGGTGCTGGGACAACAGAATATATCAAAAAGAATGAAGATGGTCTCCTACCTCACCCTTATGCAAAAAAAATAACAAAATAGATCATGGACCTTAATGAAAGGGCAAAAATTATATAACTGGGGGAAAAAACATAATTATATCTTCATGATATAAAACAATTATATCTTCATGATCTTGGATTAAGCAGTGATTTCTTCAATATGACAACTAAGCATGAGCAACAAAAGAAAACAAGACTTCATCAAAATGAAAAACTTTTCTGCCTCAAAGAACACCATGAAAAAAGATAACTCACAGAATGGGAGGAAATATTTACAAATCATATCTAACAAGAAACTTGAACCCAAAGTATAGAGATCTCCTACAACTTGACAATAAAGACAAATAGCCCAATTAAAATTGGGCAAGGAATCTAAACATACATTCTCCAAGAAAGATAAACAAATGGCCAGTAAGCACATGAAAAGATGCTCAACATCATTAGTCATTAGGAAAATAAAAATCAAACTTCAATGAAATACTACTTCACTAGGATGGCTAAAATGAAAAAGACACACTTAAAAATGTTGGGTACAATATGGAGAGATGGAAAGCTTCATATATTGCTGGTAGGAATGTAAAATAGTGCCATCATTTCGTAAAACAGTTTGGCAGTTCCTTACAATGCTAAATATAGACTTATCAATTGATCCAACATTTCCACTCATAAGTATAGACCCAAGAGAATTGAAAACATGTATATATAAAAATGTATACACAAATGTCTCTAGCAGTATTATTAATAGTAGCCAAAAGGTGGAAATAATCCAAATGTCTGTTAGTTGATAAATGGATAAACAAACATGGTATATCCACACAATGGAATATTATTCAGCCATAAAAAGGAGTGAAATACTGACATACTACATGGATGAACCTCAAAAAAAAGATTATGCTAAATGAAAGAAACCAGACCAAAAAAATGCCACATATTTCATGATTCTATTTGTATTAAATAATCTAGAATGGTCATAATAGGCAAGTTTTAGTTTATGTGATTAAGGAAACAAATGTATTAAGATATAATCCCTTTAAAGTTAATTATACAGTCATGCAATGTATTTACTGAGAGCCTGATGTGCCTGGCACTGTATCAGGTACCATGTCCCAAGAAGCAAAGTAATAGTCTATGACTTGGTACTTATTTGGAGAAAAAGTAACAAAGACCTATTATAAATTATGAGAAAATCTCAACTGCCACTGAGCAACTTGTTCCTCCAAATAAAATTTTATTCAAAAAGCTGAATCTGGCATAAAATGAGAGAAATACCATTGAGTCTGTCTCTACCATATCAAGAAATTCAATTTGACCATCTCGGCCAAAGTACATGCCAGTTCAGGCAAAGACTTACTCATATATGATTTTGTGTACTTCCAAATCCTGGTTGAATCATTTTTTTTCCATTTCTTTTTTTCTGCCCCCTCCTCTTAAAGCTGTGGTTCATACCTCACATAGACAGTCAGTGATAACATATTTGGTGTTTCAGCCACTCTGTCAGGAAATAGATGGCATACTTGATTTGAGAAGAGTTTAATAAAGACACTTGGTACAAAGGTGTGGGCAGGGTGAACTGTAATATCCAGACCTAGTACCAGCAGAAAGCTGTCATTAGCCTGAAGGGGTAAGGCAAGTGACTGGTTGGTGGCTCTGGGATTTGAGAGGGCTGTGTTGAGACCTCCCTGCTAGAAAATTTGATCTACGTGTGAGGGACACAGACACTGCAGAACCTGCCGGGAGGGAGAACGGAACGAATACCCTGATTTCTCTCCTCTTGTCTCCTGATGCCCCCCTCTAGCTGAAAGCAACTGGAAACCAGAGACCGGAAAACCCATTGATGTTTATACAGGTTAGCCCCCTAGGACATGAGCAAGATGGAGAAGAGATAAAGAGAAGATATTAGGCACAATTGATAATGGAGGTGAGTCAGGTAGTTCAAAGGCCTCTTTGGTTCCACCTCATTGAGTAAAATTCTTTACATAATGACCTCTTAATTTAAAAATATGTATAGCTAACACAAGTCAATAGGCTAAGTGCTTTACTATCATTATTGCATTGAATCTTCTTAATGAGCCAGTGACGTAAACTCTGTTATCCCAACTGTACAGGCAAGTAAACTGATGCTTAGAGACCAAGGTAACAGAGCTAATAGTGGTGAAGCAGTGAAGCCAAGATACTAATAATCCAGGTGGTCCAACCCCAGGTAAGAAGTGCATGTTTTACCCACTCCAGCAAAACTTTCCTTGGAAGGCAATATCTATAAGACTTTCAAAACAGGAAAAAGTTGCAACTGGGAGGCTGATAAAACAGTTACTACCTCTTAAGTCTACCCAACTCTGGCTGAGCAAACTATAATTCATCTCTCAATTTTGCCTGAGAAGACCACTGCTCAAAATCCTGAAGAAATGCTCAGATGAATACTGGTGCAGTTCTTGGGTCCCAGGTGTCTTGGTTCTGATTCAGTCCTAAAGCTCTACAGAGACAAATCCTCACTGCCTCTGCCAACAGTCCTCTGTATCATTGGTCCTGATTTTAAGAAACATGCTTGCTTCTATGAATGAATGAATGAATGAATGAATGAATGAATGAATGAAGTAGGATAAAAATTGTCTGAAATAGAATATCTTGGTCCTTGTACTTATCGATTATCAAATTTTAATAAATTGGGTTAAACCATGGTTTTGAAATACAGCTCTAAGATAAACATTCTCATTTCACAAAAATGTTATGGACCAGATTAATCCTGATTTTTTTTATCATCTTTACTATTAAAAATCAAAATTCAAGAGAGAGCTTCAAAATGGCGTAGATAATAGAGACTCTGTTCATCCCTCTGGTGACCAAATCAAAGTTGTGATAGAAACAAGGAGCAACAGCAAAGAAAAATCGCTTGGAATCTAGATGAACAAGCCATACAACTAGGAAGAAATCTAAGAAAGCACACTGCAATTGTAGAAAGTAGAACAGGGCGAAGACACGGGGCGACCTGGTCCCAAGCGGCTGAGATAGAGGCTGTGGCAGCGGCAGAAGCCTCTTAAAGAGGCCGTGTCCACGAGCGGATTTTCCCAGCAACAGACTTGCTCGCTCTAGCACCACTGCCAACTCGGCTGCATGCAGGGGGCTTGAGGGACTTATAAGGAGATATTGTTAGAGAGAGAGTGGAGGGAAGACTCGCTCTGTACAGAAGTGCTGGAGATATCCATTGTTCCTTGTTGAGCCTTTCCCCATCCCATTGTACAGACACAGAGCTGCCATAGCTGTAACTTCATCAAACTGGATAACAGAGGTCGCTCCACCCAGAGGATTCCCTGAAATCCTGCCTCCCCAACCCGGGCCTCACCCAAGCCATATTCAGGTGTATCCTCAGCAAGTCAAATGTAACTTGCTGAGCAGCGCCTAGACTCACACTGGGGGCAGCTGGCCTCAGTTTCTGGTGTGGCCTTTTGAGGCAACTGTAAGCATAGCATCTGTGGATTGCCTGCTGAATCTTAACAAGTGACCCTGGGTTGGGGGGAAGAAGCTTGGGCTAAATTTGGCCTGTAGATGAACCCCTCTCAGGACTGCCATTGGACACCTACTTTACAAATCCACACTAATAAGACTAGGAGACTTAGGAGCTTTGCTTAGTGCATAGAAACAGACACGGAAAGGCAGCCAAAATCGGAAGACAAAGAAGCAGAAACCATATGACAGAACAGAACAGAGATCCAGATATAATGGAGTCAGGTAATTTAATAGATGCAAAGTTCAAAATACTGGTTATAAAGATGTTCAATGAACTTTTGGAAAATGTAGAGAACTCCAACAAAGAGATAAAAAACATAAAAATGGAAGTAAAAATTATAAAAGGGAACCAGTCTGATATTGAGAACACATTATCTGAGATAAGAAGTATATTATGGAATAAACAAAGTGAATAAAGAAGAGGATCACATGCCCTATTTAGAGGACAGGAATCAGAACACTCAAACAGAATGGCAAGAATAAATAGGCCAAAACTATAAAGATGATTTTAAAAGGATATGGGACACTATTAAGGCTCCAAATATTCGTCTGATCAGTGTAAGTGAAGAAAATCAAGATGTAGAATGACTGTTTGAAGAAATAATAATGGAAAACCTTCCTAACTTGGTGAAGGAAATGGGCATAAAACACCTGGAAGCTCAGAGGATTCCAAAAATCAGGAATTCAAAGAGGCCCACACCAAAATATATCATAATTAAAATGTCAAAGGTTAAATACAAAGAAAAAATTTTAAAGCAGCAAGAGAAAAACAAATAATTACATATAAGGGAGCACCCATATGACTGGCAGCCGATTTCTCAAGAGAGATTATGCAGTACAGAAGGGCTTGGCAAAAAATATTCGACAGGATGAAGACCTAAGATCTACAACCAAGAATAATTTATCTAGCAAAGCTATCATTTAGAGTTGAAGGACAGATAAAGAGCTTTCCAGACAAAAATAAACTAAAGGAATTTATCACCACCAAGCCAGAATTACAGGAAATGTTAGAGGGACATCTTCAAGAAGATAAAAACATGTATCAAAAACAGGAATAAAGAATGGTAACAACTACATTCCTATCAATAAGTACTTGAAGTGGAAAAGTATTAAGTGTTCCAACTAAGGTATAGAGTGGCTAAAAGGATAAGAAAACAAGACCCCTACATATAAAAAGAGAGGAAATGAAAAAAGATATTGCTGTGATGAACCTAGAAAGTATTTAAGTCAGAGAAAGATAAACACTATATGATTTCACTTATATGTGGAATTTAAGGAATAAAAAGAACAAACTAATTGAAATCAGACTCACAAAAATAGTGGACAATTTGGTGACAGACAGAGGGGAGGGGGGTTTGAGGGGCTGGGAAATTGGGATGAAGGGTTAAAGAAGTACAAATTAGTAGTAGCTGATGGATGGTCACGGGGATGGGAAGCACAGCATAAGGAATGCAATTAGTATTAATACGTTGGCTAGGTGGAGGATGAGGGGAGGGAGGGAGCAATTGAGGGGATCATTTTACTAATTATATAGATGTCTAACCAATGTACTGTATACTTGAAACTAATTAAAATTTAAAAATAAATAAAATAAAATAATTTTACTATTATAAAGTATATAATAACAACAATGGGCATCTTTCAAGTAGTGACTTATGTAAACAGATTCCCTAATGTCAAATCTTTCTTGCATCCTGGAATAAACGCTTTATATTACATATACAAATCAAAATTCATCAAGGCACAAGAATATTTAAGAATACCACCAATAAAAATGAAATATAATGAACAGTAGGTTGCATGGTTGAATAGAAGCAAAGGGACCAGAAAATGTAACTATAAATTAGGACTTTTTTTAAAATGTCCACTTTCCAGCAATAAGTAAAATTTAAAACAAACACTCTTCACAGATTCTAGGAAGAAATTCTGGCCCTGTCAAGATATGTGGAACATGGGTATGAAAATGTCTTCTATTGTCTCTCTCTCTCTCTCTTTTTTTTTTTTTTTTTTGGTGCCAATGACTATGATTCTTTCTTTTTTCTGGCAATAAAGAAGCATTTGCAATTCAAAACAAACATAATAACTGTCTTTTATTGTGTTTTCTATTAACATTTTGAGCTAAATAGTTACCCTTTCAGTTTCTGGTGTATTTTTGTGTAGATTATTTTTTTCTATAACTACAGAAGACTATCAAAGTCAAAACAAGGCACATGATATGAAATACATGATAGCATAAAAATTGGTAAAGATTGGGGAATTCTGTCACATTTCTCTTTAACAGTACTTAATTGAAAAAATCTCATGAATCTATATTTAACTGTAAACATCTGATTAATGAAGAAATATATAATCTTGGTGAAAGTATTTAAAAAGCCATTACCTTAATGTGTCATTTATAATTGAGACGTTATGGCTAGAAAGAACTTAGAGATCTTCTAATTCAGCAGGCAATTACCATCCCTTATAGGAAGTAAGGCCCAGAAAAATCAGGTATCTTGCTCAATTTCATGCACCTATATAGTAGCAGTGCCTAAATGAATGTCAAAATAATGCTGCATTCTAGAATCATATGTTTTTATAACAACTTGTTCAAATTTCTTATTGGTGTCTCCCTTTTATGGCTGCCAGGAAGTTCGATGTTAAGTACTTTCTCAATTACAGCTTTTCTTAACTCTTCTGGTATGCTTATTCTCTACCACATCAACCATCTTTTTCTGTTCTTGTCTTTGCATTTATTCTTGAAAGTTTATTGTAACTGTTCTTTATTATTATAAACTATTTCTACCTGGAAGTAGGTGAAGTACAGATAATAAGTATATTAGAATGCTTCCTGGAACATAAATTGTGGAGTTCAAAAGCTGACCTCAGAAATAAGACAACTCCTTCACCCCACTCTGCCACCTACTCTCCACTTCCCCAACACCAGCAAAAACATTTCAAGGTATTTGTTCCAACTTACGTTTCTGGAATTTCTCTTCTAAACCTTGCTGTCACTTCCCCACCAGGGTTCTGTCTTCTCTTTGTCTACAATGAGGATAAGAATCTGATGGATAAGGAAAAGTGAAGAACTTACCCAGAGGTAAGTATATAAAATGTAGAGGGCACCTGATCCCTCCCTCACTGGGGTCTTTGTTAGGAGCCTTTGGGCAGAGCAAGCTCTGAACAAATATCTATTGTCTGACAAGTGTTAGAAGAGGAAGTAATTTAAGGAGCAAGAAGCAAGCATGGTTTTAAGTTATTGAGGTTTCAGGGTTAACTTGTTACTGCAGTGTAACGTCTATCTTGACTCATATTACAAGAGTGATTTTTTGGGGGGTCAAAACCACTCTGGGAGTCTTATAAAATCTATGGACTCTCTCCTTAGATGAATATATGCTCATGATTTTCCAGAAAATTTCAGGGAGTTCTTGAATTCCCTAGAGCTTATCAATGGTCTCCATGTTAAGAACTCCTAATCTAGAACAATTTTTTCTGTGCTGAGAATCACTTTTTCCCTTATAATTTATCTTACAGTTTTGTTTCTTCTGATAGTACTTGTTGGCTACATAAAATATACTGCTCCAAAATGTTAAAATTTGATTCTCTAATAATAAAAATTTTATGGTATACTAATAAAAATATTTATAAGGAAACATTTTTAAGGACAATTATTCCATGCTAGAAACAATTCTTCCCATTTTGTTAGCTAGACAAGCTTGTTCATTTGTATTGCAGGCAGGCACACACTGCAGACTCAGCCACCCATATCACTCCCTATGTGTTCTCCCTTCCCTTTCTTTCCCACCCCTTTGCTCTAATCAGAAAAGCAAATGGAATTGTTTGAGTTCCTTTACTCTGTGCAATGATATTTGTTCAGCAAGCAGATGTTTCTATTGCCTAGGTACTAAGTCCCTAGCCAGGGAAATACACAGGGAGAATATTTAAAATCTGGCCACTAAATTTTTTCCTAAAATGAAGCTACTTTACAAACAAGTAACTAGATAATGAACCAGTACTTTTGTAAAGTATTTTCAAGGTCATTCTTTCTTGTATCTTCCTGTTCTGATTCTTACTAACAACAAACAAAAACAACTTTAGTTCCATCTCCCTTTTGAGCTATCTGAAACCAAACACTCATTTTGTTTTATATTTATTTTTCCTTTTTTTTTCTTTTTTAACCATTTATTGACTGTTTAGCATTTGTTAGGGACTATGCAAGTGGTCAATCCTGTGCCCTACCCTTGGGTCTCCAATTCCCTATCACCGGGAAAAAGTCGGGATATGGAGGAAGAATACTGTGATCTTGTCGAAATGACAATGGGCACATGTCACACCAGCTGAAGCTGTCACTGGGCTCCAACCAGTGGGCTCTGGTTGGAGAGAATCGGAAAGAACTTCTGCAAGAGCTGGTCTTGAGACAGGCAAGTAGGCTCTTCCAAGTACCACACCTGACAAATTATGATGAATGCAGTAGGGTCTGGGTGGGCCCCTTTATACTCTGTAGGTTGCATAACTTACAGCTTATCTTACAGCTTTTATTAAATCATCCACACCTGTTGTTAAATGGTGTGCTGGAAGTGAAGAATTCTCTTCTGAAGTCTTAGTTGAATTTTTATTCTTAAAAACCATCATTCTTTTAGTAGAGCAGAAAGGATGAGTAACTTTCAAAATTACTTTAGGCACTATAAATATCTTGTGAAAAATAAATCTCTTGGGTCAAATATACTGAAGTTGAAAGAATCATTTTATTACTAAACCATACTACTTATTGTCAACTTTTACCTTGGTGGCCTTGTGGTAGTTTCAAAGTCTTCAATATGTTGGTAAAAGAAGAAAATGGCTATTTGCATCGAATTTGTGGGTAACAATGAGTAGCTACAGAAATATCGTGGAAATTTAGAAGGAAACAAGCAACCTTGTAATGATTCTCGGGGGAGACGAGGGAATTCTTATTTCTCCTTGAATTGCTCAGAATGGGTCATCCTGTTGCTTTCATAGCATTTGCAACGCTATTATAATTATGTGTGTGTGTGTGTGTGTGTGTGTGTGTGTGTGTGTGTGTGTGAGATTCTTTGCATAAAGTTTGTATGTCTCATGAAACATTTCTGCTCTGTGATGTCAGAAAACATAATTAATTTTTTTTTTACCATTTTATATCTTCTACTTAGCACAGAAACCAGCATATTTTAGGGAGCTCTAAAATTTCTTTTAACATGTTAGTGTACTGTACATGGATGATGAACAGAGCAAAAAAGTTAAAAATTTGAAAGGACTTGTGGGGAATGACTTAGGTTGTTCCCATTGGGGTCAGTGAGACAATGGCATAGAGTAGTGTTTCTAGTTGCTCACACCATCTCATCCCACTCCCTCAACTGTAGAGAATTTCCTCAACTGTGAGGAAGAGTGAAGATAGGTGGAAAAACACTCAAAAAATAATTGTGTAACTTCACTGTAATTTGGAAATTCAGAATACATTTTAGTTACATAGGCAAGGAGAAATTTAAATGCCAATCATATGCACAATTAACAAAGACATAGGTTTTATTCTCCAAATTATTCTAGAATTCATACACACACACTACTACAACATGCTGGCATTAAATAAAGTGCACAGACCTTGGACAGACTTATGGAATCTGAGTTGAAATCCCAGCCTCAGTATATACTGCATATGTTGTGTTGGACAAGTTATTTGAAGTTCTCTAAGGGGGAGGTGGCTCTGTAGTGTAGTGGTTAGCACGTCTGCTTTATACACAAAAGGTCCTGGGTTCACACCCCACTGGATCCACAGTCCATACCCCAGGTGGGTGTGCCAGGCCTCCAGGTGTGCCAGGCTCTGGATAGGAGAAGATATCTCATCTTCAGAGATCCAGCTCTTAAGGGCAGCTCTTAAGGGGAGATGCAACCTCCATAGGTCAGGGGTGGAAGTGGGGGGAGGAAGACATAAAGCTCTTTCTTAGTCTCAGTTTTCTTATCTGTAAAATGGCATTTACCTCTTCAAGTTAATGTAAGAATTAAAGCTATTTTTTGTCTCATGTTTTCTTTGTTCTTTGTTTACTGCCTTGTTTTGAATTTATTGATCTAATTGTATCTCCACCGTTGGCTTATTAGCTAGAAACTTCTTTGTGTGTGCATATGTGTGTGTTTTAGTGGTTGCTCTGTGATTTACAATATAAATCTTTAATTTATTATAGTCTGCCTTGAAATAAAGTCATGCCACTTCATGAATAGTGTGAGAACCTTACAACAGTGCATTTCTCCCTTCCTGATCTTTGTGCTGTCATATATTTTAATTCTGCATTTCATAGGTTTTAATTCAATTCAATTTAATTCAATTCAATTTAATTCAATTTTTATCAAATGACATACTTTGTATGATTTAAATCCTTTTAACTTTATTGACACATGTTTTACAACTAAGCATATGGTATTTGTTGGTAAATATTTTGAGTGCCCTTCAAAAGAACGTGCATTTGTTTAATTCTTGTATTATACGTGTCAAATAGGTCAAGCTGGTTGATATGTTATTCACATCTATATACTTAATGACTTTTCAGCCTACTGACTATTGACTATTGAGAGAGGGCTGTTGTATGGATTTATCTTTCTCCTGTCAGCTCTATCAGTTTTTGCTTTATGTATTTTGAAGCTTACCTACATGAATCTTTATAATTACAGTGCATTTCTTATAGGCATCATAGAGCTGGGTCTCATTCTTTTACCTAATCTAACAATCTCTGCCTTTTAACTGAAGCATTTAGAGCATTACACATTTACTTTGATAGATGTGATTTACTTTAATTCTACCATATTGCTATTGGTTTTCTATATCTCTCATCCCTTATTTCCCTTTTCCTCTTTTTTGGATTTTATATTTTTTATTACATTTTATATTTTTTGTAGGCTTATTAGTTGTATCTCTTTCTTTTCTTTTTTTTTCAGTGGTTGTTGTGTTATGGCCTAGAGTATGTATTTTCAATTTATCACAATCTGCCTTCAAGAAATATTATACCAATGCAGATGCAAGAACCTCATAAGAGTACTTTACTTCTCTGCTAGTATTTATGGTATTGTTATCAATTCTACACTTGATATATACCACATAATACAATACAGTTTTACTTTTTTTTTTAGATAAAGGGGACTTTTTGTTATATCTTCTAATAGTTTTGTCTAATTTATTTTTGTTACGGTGACATTGGTTAACAAAATCAAATACGTTTCAGGTGAACAATTCAACAGTAAGGCATATATCTGTTACATTGTGTGTTCACCATCCATAGTTACATTTCTTTCTGTCTCCACATATTTGACCCCTTTTACCCTTTTTGCTTCCCCACATCCAACCATACCCCCTACCCTCTGGTAACCACTAGTCTATACTCCATGTCCATAAGTCTCTGTTGGTTTGTCCTGTTAGTTTTCCATAGTGGCTGTACCAATTTGCGGTCCCGGCAGTTATATGAGGGGTCCTTTTTCTCCACATCCTCTCCAAAATGTGTTTTCACTTGTCCTGTTGATAACAGCTATTCTAACAGGTGTGAGATGATATCTCATTGTGGTTTTGATTTACATTTCCCTAATAGCTAGCAATGTTGAGCATCTTTTCATATTTGTTGGCTATTTGTATATCTTCTTGGGAGAAGTGTCTGTTCAGGTCCTCTGCCCATTTTTTGACTGGATCATTTGTTTTGTTGTTGTTGTTGTTGTTGTTGTTGTCATTGTTATTGAGTTATATGAGTTCTTTGTATATTCTGGATATTAGGCCCTTAACGGAGGCGTTGCTTGCAAATATATTGACATTCGAATGATTGTCTCTTTACCTTGTTAACACTTTCTTCTGCTGAGCAGAAGCTTTTTAGTTTTATGTAGTCCCATTCATTTAGTTTTGCTTTTACTTCCCTTGCCTTTGAGGTCAAATTCATAAAATCCTCTTTAAGTCCAAGGTTCATGAGTTTAGTTGCTATGTTTTCTTCTATGCAATTTATTATATTAGGGTCTATATTCAGGTCCTTAATCCATTTTGAGTTAATTTTGGTGTGTGATGATAGACAATAATCTACTTTCATTCTTTTGCAAGTGGCTTTCCAGTTTTCCAACACCATTTATTGAAGAGGCTTTCCTTTCTCCACTACATGTTTCTGGCTTTCTTGTTGAAAATTATTTGCTCTTATAAACATGGGTTTATTTCTGGACTCTCGATTCTGTTCCACTGGTCTGTGTGTCTGGAGTTTTTTGTTTGTTTGTTTGTTTGGTTTTTTTGTTTGTTTGTTTTTGCCAATACCATGCCATTTTCGCTGTGGTCCCTTTGTAGTATAATTTGAGTTAGACAGATGCATTCTTTTTTCTCAGGATGGCTGTGGCAACTCGGGGTCTTTTGTGTTTTCATACAAATCTGAGATTTTTGTTCATTTTCTTTTAAAAAATGCTGAAGGGGTATTGAATGGAATTGCATTAAATTGTATAAAATTTTAGGTAATAAGGTCATTTTAACTATGTTGATTCTTTCAATCTGGAACATAGAATATCATTCCCTTTTTTGTATCTTTTTCGTTTCCATTAATAAAGTCTTATAGTTTTCATTATATCAGTCCTTCACATGTTTTGTTAGATTTATTCCTAGGTATTTTATTGTTTTTGTTGCAATTGTAAAAGAAATTATTTTTTCACTTCTTTTTCTGACACTTCATTAGTAGAGTATAGAAATGCTATGGATTTTTGAACGTTGATTTTGTATCCAGAAACTTTACTGTATTTGCTTGTTGTTTCTAGTAGTGTTCTTGTGGAGTCCTTAGGGTTTTCAATAAAGAGGGTCGCATCATCTGCAAATAGTGACAGTTTGACTTCTTCACATCTTATTGGACGCCTTTTAAATCTTTCTCTTTCCTGATTGCACTTGTTAGGACCTCCAATGTTATATTGAGTAAGAGTGGTGATAGTGGACAGCTTTGCCTCGTTCCTGATCTTAGAGGGAAGGGTTTTCATTTTTCATCATTAAGTATAATGCTGGCTGAGGGGTTTTCATATATGGCCTTTATTATGTTAAGGGACTTTTCTTCTATACCGATTTTGTTAAGTGTTTTGATCATAAATGGATGTTGTATCTTGTCGAGGGCTTTTTCTGCATCTATTGATATGATCATGTGATTCTCATTTTTTTAATTTGTTTATGTGTTATATCACATTAATTGATTTGCATATATTGAACCATTCCTGTGTCCCAGGGATGAAGCCCACTTGATCGTGGTGTATAATCTTTTTATTATGTTGCTGTATTCAGTTCACTAGTATCTATTTTAGGATTTTTGTATTTGTGTTCATGAGAGATATTGATCTGTAGTTTTCTTTTTTTGTGTTATCTTTACCAGGTTTGGGTATCAGAGTAATATTGACCTCATAAAATGAGCTGGGAAGTATTGCCTCCTCTTCAATTATTTGGAAGAGTTTGAGGAGAATAGGTATTAAATCTTCTTTGAATGTTTGGTAGAATTCACTGGTGAAGCCATCTGGTCCTGAACTTTTATTTTTTGGTAGGTATTTGATGATTGTTTCAATTTCCATACTGCTAATCAATCCATTTAGATTTTCCAGATCTTCTTGATTCAGTCTAGGAAGATTGTATTTTTCTAAGTACTGGTCCATTTCTTTTAGGTTATTAAATTTGGTGTTATATACTATTTCATAGTATTCTTGTATGATCCTTTGTATTTCTGCAATGTCCGTCATAATTTTCCCTTTCATCCCTGATTTTGTTTATTTGTGTCCTTTCTCTGTTTTCTTTAGTGAGTCTAGCCAGGGGTTTGTCAATTTTATTAACCTTCTCAAAGAACCAGCTCTTTGTTGTATTTATTTTTTCTATTTTTTTTTTGTGTGTGTGTATGTGTGTGTTTTCAATTTCATTTATTTTTGCTCTAATTTTGATGATTTCTTTCCTTCTGCTGACTTTATGCCTCATTTGCTCTTCCTTTTCTAGTTCTTTTAAGATGAAGTGTTGTTTATTTGAGCTCATTCTTGTTTTGGAGATAGGTCTCTAATGATATGAATTTTGTTCTTATGACTGCTTTTGCCCTGTCCCAAATGTTTTGATATGTTGTACTATCATCATTCATTTCTACGTATCTCTTGATCTCTTTTTATTTCTTCTCTGACCCCGTTATTCTTTAGTAACGTGTTGTTTATTCTCCAGGTGTTCATGGTTCTTCCTGATTTTTTTTCGCAGTTTATCTCATTCAAAGCATTATAATCAGAGAATATGGTTAGTATGATTTCAACCCTCTTATATTTGTTGAGGCTATTTCTGTGTCTCAGTATGTGGTCAGTTCTTGAGAATGTTCCATGTGCACTAGAGAAGAATGTATAAGCAGCTATTTTGGGATGGAAGGCTCTGTATATGTCAATTATTTCCAGTTGGTCTAATGTGTCATTTAAGAATGTTATTTTCTTATTGATTTTCTGTTTGAATTATCTATCCATATCCTACAGTGGGGTATTTAAGTTCCCTACTATTATAATGTTTTGGTCTGTTTCTCTCTTTAGTTCTGTTAGTAATTGGTCTATATATTATGGGTCTCCCTGACTGGGAGCATAGATATTAATAAATGTTATGTCTTCTTAGTGCATGATTCCCTTTATCATTATGAAGTGCCCCTCAGTATCTTTTTTTATCTTTTTTATTTTGAACTCTATTTCATCTGATATTAGTACTGCTACTCCCACTTTTCTCTGAATGCCATTTGCTTGAAACTTTGAGTTTATATTTGTCTTTGGAACTGAGATGTGTCTCCTGGAGACAGCAATTTTTTTTTTTTTATCCATTCTGCAACTCTGTGCCTTTTTATTGGTGATTCAGTCCATTTACATTTAGGGTGATTATTGAAATAGGAGGTCTTCTTATAGTCATTTTATCTTTTGCTTTCTGGTAGCTCAATGTTTCCATTGCTTCCTTGTCCTTGTGTTGTTGTTTTCTTTATTTTGGTTTGCATTGGTGGGTTTTGCCTCAGATTCTTCTTGTTTTATGTTATATACTTCATACTTCAGTTCTGACTCTATGGTGTGTGGTTACCATTATAAATATGAAAAAGATAGTTATATATATATGCAGTTGTCCATTTTCTTCTATTATCTCCTTTCCCCTTTGCGAATTTGGATCTTTGAATCCCCCACCCTTTTCAGTCATTGTTATCTCAATTTGTTTCCATGTATGCTGAATGTTCATTACTATCTTGCTATAGCAATTCTCTTATTATTTAAGCTTATAATGCCCTGTTCTTAGTGAGGGTTGCACTCCTCTGCTTCTATTTGCCTGATAATCACTTTACTCTTAATTATGTATTTTGTTGTTGTTATTTTGTTTTACGTGAGCTGACCCCTTTCAGAATTTCCTATAGTGCAGGCCTCATAGTGGAGAATTCCCTCAATTTTTGTATGTCTGGAAAGGTCTTAATTTCTCCTTCATTTCTAAAGGAGAGCTTAGCTGTATACATTATTCTTGGCTGCTGGCTTATGAGGTCTGAGCTGAGAAGCCCAAGGATAATATAATGGCTTTTCCTTTATATGTTACTATTTCTTCTCCCTGGCTGCCCTAAGAATTCTTTGTCTTTGATTTTTGATATTTTTAATACAATGTGTCTTGGTGAAGGCCTTTTTGGGTTGAGATATTGGGTGTTCTGTTGACTTCTTGAATTCCAAGTTCCAGCTCATTCCTTAGATTTGGGACATCCTCGTCCATTATTTGTAAGAAAATGCTTTCTAGTTCCTGCTCCTTTTCCTCGCCTTCAGTAATGAATATTATTCTCATGTTTCCTCTTCCAATGGTATCAGCTAGTTCTTGCATTTCTCTTTCATTATTTTTCATTCTTTGGTCTCTCTCTTCTCTCTTCTGATTTATTTCTAGATTTCTGTCTTCAATGTAACTGATCCTTCCATTTGGTTGACTCTATTTTCCAAGCTTGCCATTTCATTTTTCACTTATTTCAGTTTTTTTTCATCTCTAGAAGTTCTAATCAGCTCCTTTTAAGGGTTTCAGTCTCCTTGCTAAAGAACTCATTCTGCTTATCTAGTTTTTTCCATTCTTGAAATTGTTGATATGATTTGTTTCTGATCTCACTGAGTTTTTCAGAAGTACCATCCTGAATTCTCTGCCATTTAAGTCGCATATTTTTATGTCTGTAAGCTTATTTTCTAGAGATTTGTCTCTCTTTCTGAGCTACCATGTCACTTTGGTTGTTCATGGTGTTTAATGGACTATTTCTCCACCTGGCTTTTAATGGCAGCATATTCTGCTTTTAAAAAGCAGATTTATTGTATAAAGGTCTTTCCTTAGCCTATTGCAAAGATGGCATTTTTCTTTTAGTTTCCAGTAGGTGGCTTCTAAGGCTCTTAGATCCTCTCTGCTTTATATAATGTCTTAATTATGCCTTTTATTATTATTATTTAATCACAGTCACTACCCTCAGTATCAGTCCATTAGTCTTACCAACAGTTTCAGTAGCGTTTGCTCAAATTCCCCTGGGGCTCCATGGTTAGGGGATGGAGTCTTTAGCTCAGCTTCACATTTTGCAACCACACCTGGTAAAAATCAACTGTTGTTTCTCTGTTGTTCACTTCTCTGCTTTCTCCCCTGATCCCTGGGCACTGCCACTGACTGTGTAGAGCTCACAGCTCTACCAGGCAGGGTTGTTCGGAGAACCCATCGCACCTTCTCCTCTCCCCCTCCTCCTGCAGGAAGCTCCAGCTGCGAGAGGCGGCTTGTTTCTCTCAGTTCTGACCTGTAGTAGCTCTTATGCACAGACTCCATGCTCAGATGTGCTGGTGTGCAGTTTGGGTATTATTTTATTGTTTTCGATGTTCAGCGTATTATTGTTTCAAGGGGAGAGATCTGGTGACATCTCTCATTCAGCCATGTTTTTGATGTCACCCCACTCTGTTTTTTGACTGGAGTATTTAATCCATTTACATTTAAAGTAATTATGATAAATGTGCAGTCATTGCCATTTTATTACTTATATTTATCGCCTCGTTTTCTTTTTCTTTTTCTTCTATAAGTCCTTTTAACATTTCTTGTAATAGTAGTTTGGTGATGATGAACTCCTTTAGCTTTTTCTTATCTGGGAAGCTCTATCTATCCTTTGATTGTAAACAATAGTTTTGCTGGGTAGAGTAATCCTGATTGTAGGTCCTTGATTTCCTTCACTTTGAATATTTTGTGCCAATTCCTCTTGCCTGAAAAGTTTCTGTTGAAATATCTGCTGCCAGTCTTATGGGAGCTCCCTTGTAGGTAACTGTTTCTTTCTTGCTGCTTTTGAGAGTCTCATTGTCTTTAAATTTGACGTTTTAATTATATTTTTTGTTGTAGGCCTCTTTGGGTTGTTTGGGACTCTGTGCTTCCTGGGCTTGTATAACTATTTCCTTTGCTAGTTTAGAAAAGTTTTCTGTCATTAGTTCTTCAAATTGGTTTTTCATTCCTTGCTCTCTCTCTCATCTACTGGTACCTCTATGATGCAAATTTTGTTATGCTTGATGTCTCAGAGGCCCCTTAAATTTTTTTTCTTTTTTAGTTTTCTTGTTGCTATTCTGATTGGGTGTTTTCTGCTACCTTATGTTCCAAATTGCTGATTTAGTCCTCTGCTTCATGTGATCTACTGTTGATTCACACTAATGTTCATTTGTTATTATAGTCTTCATTTCTGGTTTTTAAAAAGTTTTCCATTTCCTTTTTAATGTTTCCTATCTCTTTGTCGAAGTTCTCAGTGAAACCACTGAGTATCCTTATAACCAGTGTTTTGAATACTACATCTGGCAGATTGTCTTCATTTTGGTTAGTTCTTTCTGAAGCTTTGTTCTGTTCTTTCATTTGAGACGTTTGTCTCATTTTGGCTGCCTTGCTGTTTTCTGCGTGTTAGGTAGAGCTGCTACGCCTCCTGATCTTAGTAAGTGGTCTTATGTAGTAGGTGTTCTACTACAGTCTCGCAGATCACCTAAGACGGGTGATCCAGGTATGTTCCTTGAGTGGGTTGTGTGCATTCTTCTGAGCTTTGATTGCTGTTGGCACATCAAGTGGGAAGGATTGCCCCTCAGGCTGATTGGCTGTGAGGACTGACAGTGACAAGTGGAGGAGCTGTTGTGCAGAGGCTGATCAGTGTAGCAGGATTCACTTTACCTGGGTTCTGGTGCCTGCCGAATCTACCCTTTCGGTGTGTTTATGGAGGTGGTTGTGTGGTGCTTTGGTGTGATCTGAAGCTGGCTACTGGGTGTGTTGGTTCTGGAGCCTCTTAGTGGGGGGCTCCAGTACAGGCCAAGGTCAGCTGCTGCCTGTGCCCTAGCCAGAGCCACTTGGCATGAGCTACAGAATAGATGGTTAGCACTTGTGCCAGGCTTGGAGGTTCCTGGGAGAGGTTAAGCTGTGAAGTGAGGCTGGCTGCCACTAGTGTCAGGCTTGGGGCTGTGCAGCAAGAAGCATGAGGCAAGCTGAGGCCAGATGATGCTTGTTTGGGGTTGGTGAATCTTTGAAAGATTTTAGGAAAGTCTGCAGCTTGAGCCAAGACAGGCTGTATAAAAAAGCCACTGGAAATGGCTTGAGTGAACCTGATAGCTGAATGAGGTTGGGTCTCAGGGAATCATATGGTGAGGGGAACGGTGTTAGCCAGGTTTAAGGAGACTCAAGATATGGTGCCACAATTGTGTTTGCTGGGTGGGAGGGCTCAACAAAGAACAATGGCTTCTGCCAGCACTTCTGTCTGGGGCAAAGCTTCCCTTCCAGCCCTCACTCTGAAGGCAGATAATTCAGTTCTTCCTGACATGCCTCTGGCATCTTCAAAGCTGCTGCCCCAGCACTGGCGCTCAGAGCGAGTAAGTCCATCAGTAACTCTACATACAAGCCTTTAGAGGAACATCTAGGACTCCAGAGGCCCTCTCTCTCAGCCACAATCTCTGCTGGTTTTGATGGCCAGAAATCATAGACTTCTCAGTAATGGAACCCTGGGCTGGGGATTCTGATGTGTGGCTGGGACCCCGCACTCTTCGGGGGGAATCTCTGCAGCTGAGAGCCCTTCCAATTCACATGCAGATGTGGGACCAAACTGTTTGAGTCTCCCCTCCTCCTACCAGTCTGGAGGGGGCTTCCGTGTGTCCTTATTAGGAATTACTTCTGCTAGACTTCAGGAAACTCTCAATGATGGCTGTTCTGTAGTTTAGTTGTAATTTTGATGTGGTTGTGAGAAGACCAGTATAGCACTTACCTAATCTTCCATCTTGATTGGGGCCTCTTTTCCTTTCATTTAAATGTAAACAGACCCATGTCACAAGTGGCTACCATTTGATAAAGCAAAGCACTACACTGTTACATATACCCTCATGATATGAAAATTTTCACCTAATACAAAACTAAAAACTGTTTTTAAATTATAAGAGGATCCATTAATGTATAGATATTTTACCATCTGTACAGAACATATGCTATAAACCGATTTGTATGTATATATACCTGTGTGCATATATACATCAAGTAGCTATAAGAATACATCACAAGCTTGTAACATTAGTTACCTCTGGAGAAAGTAAATTGGTAACTAGAGGTCAAATAAAATTTTAAAGTATTTTTAAATTTTTCGGTTAATGTTAATTTCCAAACCTTTCCCTAAATTTCTTTCTTGCATGATTCAAGTCAATGACTGACAGCTGAGGTAAATATTATTCTCTGCATAGGTGTCTCAGGGAGCCTGTAACTAACACATGAAAATAAATCTGGGAAGTGACAGGCAATTCTTTGGTTTCATATAATCAGTGTCCCACTCCAATGCCATCTTACCATCCCTTTGTCCCAAGCAGTTCATGTTAGATCCAGCTAGTTGTTCTGACTACTGAATTTTGATGTGGTTGTGAGAGGAGGCTTATAACAATGAACATTAGAATTTGTTTCTACTTTCTATAAAGTGTTACTCTTCTTGGGCTCTTTTGCTCTGCAGAATGACTTGATTGCAAATCCTGACTCTGCCCCATACCAGCTGAGTATCCTCAGACACATTATATATCTAGTGTATCTGTTGCCTCATTTGCAAAAATGTGAATTATCCCTACTTCATTGGCTCTTTGTAAGGACTAATATATTAATAATTAAATGGGTTAAACATGTAAAATGGTACCTGGTATAAACAACTCAAATTATTCTGTTGATAGCTATTATAATGCAAACAGGTATGTTTTTACTTTAAAGTCTATTTTTAAACTTCAACAAGCCCTTAAAAAAAAGACACAATTCTGTATTTTGCTAGGCAAATTCTAAACTATAATGCTCTATTTTCAATACATTTTGATTTGTGGAACCATACCCTCTAAAAAAAGCTGATCACACTAGTTTAGTTTCTTGTGAAAAACAAAACAAAACTGGAATTCCTACAGAATTTGTATAGAACTCAACTTGGATCCCAGTACAGACTGGGTTCTAGAATGTACCTTTTGGAATTTTCATTTTTTGTAATTTTTTAAATCTAAGTATTATAGACACATCTTAAAAGAAATCTAGTTTTATCAAAATGTAACATCTATCGCTAAGGGATATACTTTTTAGATTTGTGCTTCACCAAACATATGACATTCTAACAGTATTTAATAATAGTTCTCTTTAAAAATCTGATTATAAAATGATTAAAAGTTGTCATATTTTGGTTTTGTAACACCAAGAAACTTACAAACAAGCATATTCAATGAATAATAAATTCTGTCCAAAAACATGGGTATGATTTTAAGTATCCAATTACACTGTTTAGTTCTTAACACATGAGGTAAAGAAGAATTTGTGTTCAAAAAAACATTTATTTATGGGGGCGGGATTCCAAACTAATAAGTGAACTGCTCTCATTTACATATGACATTTATTAAAGAAAAAAGCATTCTGATTGATTGGGACCAACTTTATCTCAAAGCAAAATCAGACAGCTGAAATACAATCTAAGAACAAACATTTTCTTTTTCCAGAAAACCAAGTCTAAGAATGCTAGTAAACTTGAATGCAAATATAAAGACTTCCAGACCAATTCTCTATATAAATGCCTACCAACGTTCCATTGCAGAGACAGGGATGAGGGCGGTAGGGGCGACAATCTTTGAATAATCATTTTGCCTTCAATTCTTTGCTTCACTGACTTCTGACAGTTTGGCATATTGGGGGTCATCACATTTAAAAGAAATGCCAAAGCTCAACAAATGCAACCTGAGCAAGAGTATAAATTCCAAATGCCTGTGTAATATTCTGTAGTTCTCATCACTTGACTTCAAAAAGTTATCAGATTTAAAACTTTAGATGGTATAATTTTAGCAAAAGCATTATCCAAAGTATAGGATAAATAAGGTAACACTAAAGTCATATATCCCAATTTCAATTCTTATGCTATTTTGTTATTCAGGATTATTTGGTGTGTGTGTAGGATGATGTATGCAAAGATTACTTTTTTTTGGGGGGGGTGGAGGTGGTGGTGGAAATTTTCCAATCTGATCTCACTATTTCCACAACATGTTAAGGAATCTCCCTCTTTGGAATTGTATACTATTGGCCAGCAACACAGTCCACTTAAAAGTAGGTCTCCATCCCTCAACCTCTTCTTTGCCCAACATTACGTTTGCAATTATTCTACTACAGAAGCTATCATGTTTAAAAATATTAATATTTATGTTTATTCAAATGTTAAAAGGGCAAGACTTAAAGGACTAATTTGAAAAAAAAATACTAAGAAACCTAAAGAACTATATCTATTATCTTATTTTTAAAGGAAGAGGCCCAAATTTCCTGGTTCTAAAATTCAAATTTGACTCTAGTTTAAATGAAAAAATACATGGACCAGAGATGTCACACATTTCCTGATTCCACAGAAATATTAAAAAATTGCTTGATATGCTGTACTTCTTTATACCAAATTTTGCTTAAACTTTGAAATATCAGGTGCAGAACAGAACTAGAAATAAAAGAGAAACATAAGCCTTCAATTATTATTTACGTATGACCTCAATAATATTAGATTATTTTTCAAGTAAATTTTAATAAGAGGGAACTGGATATAATTTGGTACCTTCCCATATGGCTGTGACATGGAATGACAAATGGCAGGTGGGAAAAGGAAGGGAGGAAGAACATAGGAAGTATAGAGTGAATTATAATGGGTAAAAAAGTTTCCAAAAAAGCAGCGAAGAATTTGAAACATTATATAAGAATCAAATCACACACACACACACACACACAACAATTTTATATTTTAAAAAATAAAACTGGAATGTTATTTCACTTAAAACGTACAGCATGCAAAATACTCTGTAATGGCAAAAAAAGATGTACTCTAATGTAAATTTTCACAATTTTTCTGCAAATGACATTTCTGGATCAAAAATTACCATTACAAACCCTTTAACCAAATGTTAATTTTTTGGTTCTAGCATTACAATTTGCTGTAATTCATAAACTTCAATGTCAGTAAGTTTTTAGACACTGACCTCACACACATCCTTATGTCGAGCACTTAATTATCCAGCAAAGAAATCACCCAGCTTCCAATCTTTGCAGACAATGTTCACTGCTTGCTATCTGAACAATTTAAAGTACATATGATTTGTTTTGATGAATGGAGACAGAACTGTAGTTTTGTACTAAATTTTCAATTACTGAATTGCATGTTTTTCCACCTATAATCATTAGAAAACTACTTACATGTTATAGCTATATATTATGCTAAATGCCCACTGCTAACTGAACAAAACTGGTTATAGATAAACTACTGACTATGATACCATATAACGTCATGGCCGCAAGCTTCTGAATAAGAGATTTACTTTTCTCTCTTTCTCTTAAAGCAAGAGCTATCCCAAAGTTCAGATTTATATAAGTAGTGCCTCTTTTTAAATAAATTAAAAGTAAAATGCTATCTTGTCTGTAAAATTATAAATATTCCTAGTCCACTTTACAGAATGTCAAAATACTTATAAATGCATTATTTCCTAGTAAATACACATGGCACTGAAGCCAGTTAAAAAACAAAAACAAAAAGCCAGTCATTACACTGGACCATGGAAACATCTAGGGTTATTTTACCATTAGAAAAATTAAACAAGGAGAAAAAGCAAAGGAAAGATAAGAAATTTTATAAAATGGCAACTACTATGATCTAAAAGAGTGTACTGAAATGCCTTTCTTCAATTCAGTAACTAAGCCAATTCTGGAATGATCACTTATGGATAACCAGGTTAGGAAAGTATTGTTAGCACTCAGGGCAAAATTATGCATTCTATAAGGAGACAGACTTTGAAACAAAGTGACTATTAAAAACTACAAACCAAGATTTAGCCAGCATGTTCAAGATTAGTAGGTTTTGATGGAGTGAAATCTTCAGTAGAAACACAATCCTATGGATGCTGCTTATTTTTACCAATGTGAAGAAAGGAAACATGATTGCAAGGTACAATATACCCTGACAGGCTAAAATGAGAAATTATGATCAATTTAAGAAACTAAAATAGTTCCCACTAAAACATAAAAACATGATTTCCAAATTGATTCAACTTGTAATATGTCTCTCAGAAGTAGTAATTTTAGTTCTGTGGACTGCTGCATTGTCCATAAAATATTTCTTCCATCTCAAAAAAAAAAAAAAAAAAAGAGGGGGTAGGGTAGGGTGGGGGCTTCTGAATGGCGTTGACTCCAAGTGTGGGAGAGAGAGTAGGCTCGATGAACTTGTTTCCAAAGCTCCCTCCAAGATGATTCATTCCATCAAACCTACAATATCTCCAAATCTACATGTCGAACTTCCGGATTTCGTTTCTGGAAAATAAAAATCACCACACGTTATTCATAGCAAAACAATCTTCTGTTTTCTTTTATTCCTTTTGATCGCTAAAGCCATTCAAAACATTTGGTCAAATTATTTTCATTGTAACATACTAGCAAGAGAAATATTTGCAGAAAGAAGAATATAAGATCAATAGATGAATGGGTCAAACACACTATAAATGATACAGTAGTCTCACCTCCCCGAGTTTGTCACATGTTCATTAATATAATGGGTTAAGAATCTAGTATATACCAAGCACTGCAAAACACTAAAATTATGCTTGTTTGTGGTGAAAAGAAAATAACTGCAAAACAACAACAATCAGAAATAATACACTGATATACACTTAATTTAGTAACAATCCACATAGCCTTGGGCCAGGCACTGTGCTAGGAAGTGGAGCTATTAAGACTTTGTCCTGACCCTGAGGGCCTCAGTTTAGCCAGAGACAAACGTAGCAATAACTATCTAAGAGTTTGAATCAGGTGAGTTTTCCAGATAGATGATGAAGAAGGTCTAGACATAAGCAAAAGCATGAGCAGAGTCAGAGAGCCTGGAAAGTATGTACTGGTAGTGTAGTATGGTATAATTAGCTCAGAAGCTGCAGAAAAAGCAAGGCTAGTAATGAGGTTGGAAAGGCAGGTAGAAGCTAGGTTATGTAAAATCTTAAATTCAATAATAACAAAAATATCTCTGCGCAAAATTCAAGGCAAATGCCAGGCACTGAAGTATAAAACAATTAACAGGAAACAAATAGTCGTTTTGATGAACTTATGTTTGTCACTGTGGACACACAAGTCCAGATCCACCCTCCAAAATTTCACCAACTAAGAAAGAGGATAGCAAAGTATAAAACCAACTGACTCTCGCTTTTGACATTCAAGATGGTCTTCCTTTGCTATTTCAGTTTTCTCTTATAATTCCAACATTTTTATCCCACAGAAATGGCATTTATTAGAGGTTGAAAGAGTGAGGAGAGACAGGTAACTAAACAGGCAATTATAATAGTTTGCTACTACATAGCAAAATTAAGGTTTTGGCTTTTTCCCCCCAGGGGTACATAAAAGGACACCTAACAATTTTGGAGGAATTAAAAGTGTAATAAAATGTAATATGATATTGTGAGAATGGAGGCAGAAGAGGCTGAATGTATAAAATAACTAAATCTACACCCATCAAAAATGAAATAATGTTTACATCAGGAACAGTATAAGACTTTAAGTAAAAATATGGCAATAAATATAAAACAAATGCAAAAAGTATTAAAAATGGTTATCTCTGAGAAACAGAATTAAAGATTGAGGAGGCTAAGCAGGAAACTTCTTTCTGTTACATGCTTTTTGGTTCTGTTTGGCTTTATAAACTTTGTATATTATTTGATAAAAACTGTAAAAATAAATCAGCAAAGGGAAAAAAGCTCTTCTATGTGATTCTAATAACCAGTCAGGATCAGTAATTTCTAGCTAAAATAGGAACATGTGCACATTACTCATATGAAAGGAATTCAGTTATAAAGACAAAACCTAGCATAATACTGAAGTATAACTCTAGCCACAGCATTCTATTGAGTGTGCACTAGGATTTTCTTATAACTTGTGTTGTTCAAGCATACCTGAGGGAAATGCTTTCTCTTGGATCTTGTAATGTAAGAGTGGCCAGGACCCTCAAATATGGGGGCACACTTTTCTTCTCAACGTTTTCTTTCTTAAGCTATTCCCTGTGTCTAGATCTCCTTAAATACAATATGGAGTAAAAAAAGATTTCTTCAAACAGAAATGAAGTTGAATTTTATTTTCCCACTCCATTTAATCATTACCCATCCCAATAGGACTCAAAAAATTCTAACTGTTCATGGAAAGCTTGAAATTATTCAATCTAAAAGCACTACATAACAAATATGCACAAAATAATCTGACCTCAAGAAAAAGAAACCAAAAATTTATTCTTTTAAAAATCATTTTCAGAGAATTAATCCAATTCCTAAAATATAATGTGCCCAATACAAAACAGACACATAAATATATGAATATGAATATAATTATATGAATAAATGAAGAAATAAGATTAATATCCTTAAAATTTAATGTTTAATGTCTAACAAGCTATCATGTACATAATAGAAACTGAATAAGTATTTAACTAGAACTGAAAATCAATAATTGGTGTCTAATTTGTAATTTTCATTTATTCAACAAATAGTTACTGATTATGTCCCAGGCACTGTTCAATGCAAAGTGGAATATTTTACACACCACAGATTTTATTTCAATACTCATATTATAGAGAAATAAAAACCAAATCACAATTTATCTTGTAATGCTGTAGTCTCAAGTTAAGAAAATGCTATAGGAGGATGCAATTAGAGAAGCAAAAGGCAAAGTGAAGGGCAGAGGATTTAACTGAAACATTACTTATTAGGTATTTGCAAATCCTATGACATCTTCCCACTGAATTTACAATAAAATTACTTCCTCCCAAACACAAAAAAACTTCATGAACGGATAGAAAGGGTCTATCCACAGACTGAAATGTAGAGGTAGAACCAAAAAAAACCTTTTAACAGTACAAAGAACTTCAAAATAAGAACAAGATATATTTCACATTTATAATATGGAACTTTATAAATTAGCTTCTATTATTTTGAACATCTGTACACAGAACAATGCAACACAGACTTTAAGCTAAAAATATCATTGTTTCTAATACCTGGATCAATAGCCTTCCTCAACAGAGACTGCTATTCTGCTGCAGAATTTTATCACTGTGTGACATCCAAAGTAATTCAATAATTATTAAGATTTAAACTTAGAAGGCAATCATGCTTAGATACTAAACAGAAAGTAATGTATCAGTGTATAAAGTTTTACTTTCAAAGAAAATCACCTTATTTTCATGACAAGAAAGAAAAGTTATATTCATGCATTCTTTGGTGCCTTAAGTATGAAGAGCTTTCTCTGACCTAAGATTACCTAAACCTTATTACCTTAGTCAAAGATGTTTCTACCTGAAGATGGGGGTTACACTTGGCTTCGTAGTTTGAAAGAATTATGTAATTCAGAAACATATGAGATAGTTCAAACTATTAATGATTAAATAGCTTCTAATTAAGATACAAAGCCAACAAAAACAATAAGTTTATTTGATTATGTTAAGAGTATAGCTGAAGATGATCAATTTGGTGTTTATTCTTAAATCTGGCTTATGACTTATTGTTTCTATTAGAGAATAAAGCTAAAATTTATAGTTTAAAATTCCATTATTTTTCTTGCTAGGGAAATAAGAGAAATAGAATGGAAAAGCACAGTTTATTCATTCTCGTGTCACCCTGCACAAAAATAATCACCACACATTTTATTTGGAACAGTGGGTCTCAAAGTCTGCTTCAAGTATCACTGGGTCCTGAGACCTGTTCAGGGGGACTCCAAGGTCAAAACTATTTTCATAATAACAATAAGATGTTATTTGCCATTTTTACTATGCTGACATTTTCTTTGACGGCATAAAAGCAATGGTGGATAAAACTGCTGGCACCTTTGCAAGATTCAAGGCAAATGGCACCAAACTGTACTGGTCGTTATTCTGTTCCTCTACTGCCAGACACTCACAGTTTAAAAAAATAAAGTAATTTCACTTTAAAATGTCCTTCATAAAGTAGTAAAAAGTACTGGTTTATTAAACTTGAATTTCCGAGTACACATTTAAAAATACTCTTTGACAAAAATGGGATGTATAAAGCCCTTCTGCTTCATACTGAAGTCTAATGTTGTCAAAAGAAAAAACTTTCTGTGATTGCTTGAGGTATAAGCTCAATCAGATGCTTTTTTAAAATTTAAATACCATTTTTACTTAAAATCACAAAAAACTATTGTGATTCAAATTTGGATATTTGGCAGACATTTGTTAAAAAATGAACAAAATGAGTCTGTTACTTCAAAGAAAACAAAGTATTTGTTACTAATGATAAAATTAAAGCTTTAAGTGAAGACTGGAATGTTGGAAAACTCATATCTATCACTGTGAGCCTGACAGCTTCTAGTTAGAAATGTTAACTTCAAAGATTTAAATAAATTCAGTCAATCAATTATCTTCCAAATGACCAATTCACAATGTTAAAGAATCATGCATCGGTAAAAGATCTATTCAGAGAAAAAAGATAAACCAACAGATTTTAATATAATAGTGTAGAGAATTAATCATACTCAAAGAGAGATCTGGCCTTTGCCCTTGTCTACTGGGAGGTTTTCTCTAGAGCACTAGAGTATCCTGCTGGATAATTATGTTTTCATTTATTTTTGGACAAACAGTATTTTCTCTACCTCCAAAAAGGACTATAGTTGAAAGGTCATCTCAGGCAATCAGTTATACAACCCAATAAAAATTTCTAGACACCAAGGCTTAGTTGAGCTTCCCTGATTGGCAATACTCCATGCAAACTGTCAAACACTGTTACTAGGAAAGAAACTGTTCACGACTCCATGGAGCGAGGATACCTGAAGCTCAGTGTTTTAAACTCTGACGTACATACTTCTTCCCTTGGCTAGTTTTAATAGGTATCTTTTCATTGTAATAAACCATAACTGTGCGTTTAACAGCATTCAGTGAGTTCTGTGAATCCTAATGAATTTTCTAACCTGAGGTTCCTCTCAGGAACCCCTCAAACTTCGTTAGAAATGAGGGTGGTCTTGTGGACTGTGCCCCCTAACTACACAAGTGGTATATAAAATGTTCCTTGATATAATTTCAAGAGGCTATCGATTGTCAGGTTTTAGAAGAATATCAAATTATCTGAAAAGGCTCTAAAAATACTTATAAACGCTCTTACCATTCTTCATATTCTCCAACAACAATATATGGCAACAGACTAAATGCAGAAGCAGACAGGGAATCTCACTTAGATTTTTGCAAAAATATAAAACAATACCACTTTCCTATTTTTTTTTCATTTTGGAAAAATTTTTTTAAATGTTATTTATACTAACAAGTACTAGATTTATGTTTTCAAATAAATATTTTTAAGTTCTCAATTTTGATTTATAATTTGGTAAATATCAACACATAAAAAAATCAAAAAAATAAAAACTCTTTCAATAATTTTTAAGAGTGTAAAGAGTCCTAAGACCAAAAAATTTGAAATTGCTCATCTACAAACTTCAAAAATAGTGCCCAATAAAGTTTGTGAACTATATTAACATGAAAAAAATCATATTATCTGAAGCACTTCTATTAATCTTATCAGATATCTAAATTAAAAAAGAGAGTGAAGAAGTGGTAGAAATGTTTTCCCTCAATTTTTGTCTTTGCTTACCTTGAATTTTTAGCAAAACTAAAGAATGGTCAACATGAACTAAAGAAAATACACGGCCTTCAACAAGCTATATATGTTAAAGATCATTTTTAAGTTTTATTCGCTGTAGACAAACAACTCAAATGTCAATAAATGACAATTTGAGAGCACTGAGACATTTTTAAGGGCAGTCTGATCAAACTGTATTTCAGTAAAATAACCAATAGATTGTAATGATCTCCAAATGAACAGAAACAAACAAAATATAAAATAATGTCAGATGGACTAAAAACTTCCTAAATGCTTTTTATCTAAAAATTAAAAAAAAAAATTTGTTTTGATTATTTTAGAAACTAAACAAGCAGTAAAGAAGAATAGTGACTAAAACTACAGAATTTGGAATTCAGCAACTTAGGTTCAAATCTCAATTCCCTTACTTCCTTGAATAAATTATCCAACTTCTCTAACATGATCATTTTCTCACCCATAGCTTCTGATAAGATATATCATGAGTAAAATGTTAAATAAACAAACAAACAAATAAACAAACAAATAAAATGTTAAAAGAGAGAGAGAGAGATCATGGGGTTCCTGAGAAGTATACATGCGATGTAATTACCATAGTGTCTGACATAGAGTAAGTACTCGAAAAATAGACATTATTATATTATAATAAATATATCTTACTTTCAGTTCCTTCTCAAGTCTATCTACTTCAGCTCCTAAAGTATCAATAATATTTTCTCCATGTTTAAGCATAAAGGTCTCCAGTTCTTCAGAAGTTTTCACTTCTTGAATTTCCTATAAATAGCAGAAAATACAATTTTTAAGAATCATAGTATGTTGATGATTTCTTTTAAAAATTATAACACCGTTAAGTTTAATGAAAAATTAAAAACTTTCAAGCCATAGGCAATGAATCATTAATTTCCAAAAAAATTTCAATTCAAGAAAAAATTGAATACAATGCTACACTAAAGTAGCATTACAAATTAATGGGAAAAAGAATAGACTATTCAATAAACAGTGTCAGGGCAATTATTTTTCTATAAAAAAAATATTAAATCAGTACTTCAAACCATTAAATAAAACAAACAATTCTAAGTGGATTAAAAACAGAAGGGTAAAACACAACAATAATATAACTGCTGGGGAAAAAGGCATTTTTAGGATGGCAGGATAAGGATTTCTCAAGCAAGTTAATAAAACACACAGAAAATGAGAAATTTGACGTTAACATAAAAAAACTACATTAAATCTTCGTACAGAATAAAATGGTAAATCACAAATTAGAAAAAGATATTTGAATATACATAACTGAGGAAGGATTAGTATCTAGCATTATTAAAAAATAAAACATTTACAAACCTGTCAGAAAAATAGAAATTAACAAAGAAGAAAGCAGAGGAAATCTCAAGTTAATGAATTTCAATGCTTATTAACCTCACAACTACCAGGGAAATAAAAATTAAAACAAGATACGATTTCATACCTATCATAATGACAAAACTTTTGAAACTCTGTCAACAGAATCTAGTAAGAATGAGAACATAATTTTGATACACTAATGGTAAAAGTTAAATTAACTCACTTTGGAGAAAAATTTGCCAATATCTAGAGAAGATGAAGACATGTTTACCTGATGTTTCACCTATTTTAAATCTAGCTATATATATTTTTTCCCAAAGAAATCTCTGCACATGCAAACAAGAAAACATGTATGAGAATTCCACTGTGGTATGTTTCTAACAGTTTAACAATGGAAACAATATAAATGTCCACTGAAGATAAATTAGATATTCATGAGATAGAATATAAAATTAAAGTAAGTTAACTAAAAGTATATATGTTAATTAACATGAAAGAATTTCAAAAACATGCTGTTGAGAAAACGGTAGAGACAATCATATAGTATGATACCATTTATATCAATCTTTAAACATCCAAAATATTATTGTAAAATATATTGAAAAGTATAAAAACATAAATAGAAATAAGAGACACTAAATTCAGGATAACTGTTAGTTTTAAGGGTGGAGGAAAGGAAATGGGATCTAATGAGAAAACAAGGGTTTCAACTGTTTTTGTAATGATTTCTTCTTTTAAGATCTTAAGCAAATACAGTACAGTAAAATGTTAAGATTTGACAAAGGCGAGTGGTAACTTCTGCATTGTTCATTATATTATCTTCTATAAATTCTCTTTTAAACTATTCTTAATAAAAAAGTAGAGCTTTTGAAGGCACAGAGATCTAAATTTGTATGTGACTCCATATTATGGCCCTGCAATTTTAGGGACATTACTTAATCTGTCTCTCAATCTGCCTATACATGAAAATGAAAATATTATATTTTTAACTCACAGGGTTCTTGAGAGTAAAAGTTAGATCATATAACAAGCACTTTAATAAGTTTATGTTTCTCTTGTCTCCTCTATCCCACTCTACAGTAAATATAACGGTCTTTGTCAAATTTTGTAACCCTAAGAAGTTGAAAGCTGAAGTGACTTTATGAGCTATAAAAGAGAAGTTTTATTTACTTAAAAAGTAATTTTTTTTTAATCATTAGCTTTATAAGAAAACAATAAATACATGAACTTACTTGTAGCATTTGGTCAAAATCTTGTTTTTCCAAATACGATCTTGTAACAACTCGTCCATCAAAATCTACTTCTGCTTTAAATCTCACTTTACCTAATCCCATATCTGTGGCTTTAACATCATGAATTGCCCTGCAATCAATAACAATGCTTACAAATTTATATACACACACATACATGCACAAACACTTTAGTAGCACAAAGTCTAAAACTATTTTTTCCACCAGTGATGAAAATGGACTAAGACAGCTTTCAGAGTGTTTACCATTAAGTGCCACCTAACGTTTTGCAAACAAATCTCCATTGGGGAGTTTTTACATAATGCCATACAAAGAGGTAAACTAAATATTATTTTATGGTAATCTGAATACATATGAATTATAAAGATGGTAGATTTTAAAAAGCAGTTCTAAATTGCTTTTCTACAATGTAGTCATTTTATCTCATAAACCTCTTTTCCTTTTTTCAATAGCTTCTTTAAAAGTTTTCATACAACTCTGTGAAGTACTTTATTAGAATAAAGTTAATAACAACTACATAATGGGACTGATATTGGAGTAACTGGCACCAATTAAATGGAAGGCATTTCTTGAATGGCTTTCACAAAGTAGGTAAGATGACATCTTTACAAATGGACATTTACAAATGTCCCAATGGGCGTAAGTGACTTGCCCAAGGCAATTCAACAGCAAAGCCAGGACTCATCCACAGATCTTGAGATAGTAAAACCCAGAGAGTGGTCTTCCTATTATATCATTTTGCCTCCCAGAAAGGGAAGCAGATGCTCAGGCATAACTGCTTTTCATTCCTTCTGCTCTAACCCTCCAGAATCGATCTTCCCCAAAAAACTGTTGAAAAATTACTTTCTTTCTACGGTAATCACTATAACATCTTTTCTTTACAGGATTTCTAAGAGAATAATAAAACACTCTGAATCCTGGGGACATGGAGAGCTACCAGGAAAAAACAAACCTTAAATGGTACTCCAAGTACTCTTAAAACATTTGACCCTAAGTTTCTGAGTGATCTCAAATAACTTACTATATAATGAGTCTAAAATTATCCATATAAATAAAGAAACATATTTATCAACTATCTAAGGTGAAAATAAGAATTAATGTTTTATAATGTTATATATGTCAAAGTTGAAATAAAATTAGTTCATATTGGCAAGAGGCTATACAATTTATTCATTAAAAAAAAAAAGCATATCTACCTCAGTCCTCACAAAATATTAAGGATTACTTGGCTAATTAATACTTAAATAGCAGCTACTGAAAATATTCTAATATACTTTTGTCCTTATGTTCTTATATATAACTGCCGATAGAAAACTGGTATAGGCAGCTTCTGTCATGACTCCCTATGAGCCCTTGTGCAATACTCTCTTGAATGTGGGCTAGATCTAGTGACTTGCTTGTTACCAAAGAAATTAGCAAAGTGATGAGATGTCATTTCCAAGATTAGATTACTAATCTGTGATTTTTATCTACATCCTCAATTTCTACAGCCTTTTCAGCTTGTATACTTTGATTAAGCAAGCTGCTATGTTGGGGTGGCTGATGTGGAAAAACATATATATTAAATCCCATCAATAATTAAGTGAATAAGCTTAGAAGCAGAAGCATCCCCAAAAAATGACCATAGTCCTAGTTAACACTTTGATAGCAGTCTGTGAGAAATCCTGAAGTAGAGAACCCAGGTAAACATGCCAGATTCCTGACTAATAGAAATTGTGAAGTAATAAATGTTGTTTTAAGTCACTGAGTTTTGTGGTAATTTGTCACATAGCAATAGATAACTAATATGTGGTCTAAAAACTGTATGATCTTTCTGGATTACTAACATTTATTTTTTTCCAACAATTTAATATACAGATCTTCACTCTTCCAGAAAATTAAAAAAAAACAAAAATTACTATAGTCAGTCTTTCGATTTATAGCTCTTTTTATAAGACTTTAATTATAAACAATATACGCAAAATTGTAAACCTATGTACTTAATAACAGGGCACCAAAATACATGAAGCAAAAACTGACAGAAATGAAAGGAAAAACAGGCAATTCAACAATAACTGGAGACTTCCAATAATGGCTAGAACAACTAGGCAAAACATCAACAGGGAAACAGAAGACTTAAACCAACTAAACCTAATGGACATCTATGTAACATTCCATACAACAGTAATAAAATATACATTCTTAAGTGCATAAGGAACATTATCCAAGATTGATGATGATATTCTAGGTTCTAAAACAAACTTCATTAAATTTAAAGGGATAGAAATAATAAAGTATGTTTTCTGATCACAATGGAATAAAATAAATCAATTACACTGAGATATCTGGGAAACTCACATAGAAATTAACATATTCCTAAAAAAATGGCTAAATAAGAAATCAAAAATGAGATTAGAAAATTCTTTGAAATGGATGAAAATGAAGATACATCATAACCAAAATTTATAAGATGCAACAAAAGTAAAGCTTAGAGTGAAATTTATAATTATAAATGCCTATATTAAGAAGAAAGATATCAAAAACTTAATTAACCATCTTAAGACAATGCAAAAATAGCAAACTAAACCTAAAGCAAGCAGAAGAAAATAATATAGTTTAGAGCAGAAATTCACAAAATAGAGAACAGAAAAACAGGAAATGAATAACCAAAAGCTAGTTCTCTGACAAGATCAAGAAAATTGGCAAGCCTTTAGCTAGACTGACCAAGAAAAACAAGAGAGAAGACTGAAATTACTAGAATCAGAATTAAAAGAGACATTACTACCAAACCCAAAGAAATAAAAAGGACTACAAAGAACTATTGTATACCAACAAATTAGATAACTTAGAAGTAATGGACAAATTCCTAGAAAGGTATAAAGTACCAAAACTGAATCAAGAAAAAGATGATCTGAACAGAACTATAACAAATAAAGAGACAGAATTAATCATTTAAAAACTACCTGCATAGAAAAACCTATGCACCCAGATGACATCACACTGAATGCTACCATTTAAAGAAAAAACACTACCAATTCTTTACAAACTCTTTCAGAAAACGGAAGAGGAGAGAACACTTCCAACTCATTCTATGAGGTCAGTATCACCTTGATACAAAAATCAGACATCACTAAGAAAGACATTAATATAGATTCTCTTACATTAGGTTACTAAATAAGCCTAATCCTGATTTTAAGAATGCTTAGTTTCTAATCTTGATCCAGCTAGGAAACTACTTTTCAAGATTAAACATATAGGACTTAGAATATAAATTTAATAATCACTTGTTTTGCTGATTCAGATATAGAGGTCATTATTAAAAGACAAAGATTTTAATTACAACAGAAGAAAAATAAATTATTTTAACCCATTTCCCTTTTGCCCTGAGAATACTTGCTGGTGGTGCTCACAGCTATAGTGTTTACTCCAAGATAACTCACAAATTACAGTCCTAACCTTACCTTCAAAGTTTGCCATGAAATATCTCACTTTTATTATTTTACATCACTCTAGTATCTCAATAATCTTTGGAAACCAATGACATCATTCTATTTACAGCGTTCTGTTTTTAGTAGTTGTATTTCCATTTACAAAATACAGTAATTCTTGATCACTGAAAATGTCAAATTGTAGAAAATGTACCATTCCTATGAGTGATGTTAAAGTAACAGTGGCAGCGAGCTGCACTTTTTTTCCTAAACAGGAAAAGGGTTAAAGTTTAAAATATATATGTGGCAAGTAGAAAAATTGGAATTTTAAAGAACTGTTCCTTCCACTTCACCCACTGCTGCTGAATTTCACTGAAAAGCACTACTAGAACTGTGTCTTTTCTGACTGTCTCTTAAATTTTTAGTTTTTTATTATGTTATTTAAAAGATAAAAATTATAAGGAAAACTTTTAAAATTAAAACAATGAGTCTATTTTCAAAAGGAATATAAATTACATTTAATTTAGTAATAAATTCCCCATGAATAAAAATCTTAAATTTAATATATTTAATGTGATTACAATACAAATATAAGGCAAAAACAAATATGAAAGTTCCACCTAAGTGATTCTACATTAAGGAGGCAACTATTTTGCAAACTTCTGATCCCATTACAACATCTACCGTTCCTTAATCTTAAAATTAAAGATATACAAAATTTAAAAAGTAATTTAAGGAGTTTCTTAAATATTTTTACACTTGCTTTCTTGCAAGGTTGCAATTGTGAAAATTAATAGATTAAAAAGTTCTGAAGGCTAAAGCTCCAAAACCTCTTCTAGAAGTATTTATAAACCATTTCTATTTCTTAATGATTTTGCAAACCTTAACATCATCACTGGAATAAGCTGACCTTACTGATGGGTCATTCTCCAGGAGTTCAGTAAGCCGTTGTACTTGTTCTGGCTGGATGGATCGCCCTAAGAGTGCTTCTGTATTAGTGTAGATGAGGAATGCTGAAACCACACCTAATAAGGTTCCCACACCCAAAGAACCCAGGCTGTCATATAGTGGATTGCCTAAATAAAGCACACAAGGAGACAATAAATTAGCATGTTTTACTAGTTCAATAAATATTAGTGAGCAAATAACCAGAATCAGTAAATCAAGGGACTTGAAATTCACTCTAATTCCTTTAATGACTTTCTCTTAATAGTTTCACCACCATACTACAGAATGGGGATAAAACAACTTGCTTCATATTACATACAACTATTATGGGGTTTAATTATTTAAGATCTGTTTCTTGCATCTGGTCATTACATGGGTAAGGAAGGGTAAAGGTTCAGAGCAGTTCCAGATTAGAGAATTCATATATGTATTAATAATTTAATAAATAAAGAATTAATTTCCTTTAGCAACATCAGTAGCACTTTTTGTACCCCAGGCTGATAAAATAATTGTGAGATCAAAAGCTGAAATAAATAATCATTTTTGTGTCTTATTCTTAGCAAGATCCTGTGAAAGAATTAAGCCATACAAAAAAATTATTTGGGTTACTTTTACCTCATTCAACCAAAAGTGATACATAACTAATACCATTCTAGATTTTTAAAAAAGAGAGAGTTCATTCATTTGCATTCTCAAAGTATGTTCCCTTGATTAGCAGCATTAGCATCACTTGAGCTTAATACAAATACAAATTCTCAGGCCTCACCCCAGACCATGTGAATGAAAACTCTGGAGAGGTGGGGGGTGGTTTAGCATTCTGTATCTTCCCAACCTCTAAGTGATTCTGATTCTAAAAATTGCCTTTAATTGTTAGGGCTTAATCTCTCCCACAACCAATGAGAAGAGCTGATCTACTATCTATGAAGGATTAGATTAATTTATATAACAGAAATAAATAAAAATTACATTTTAAATCTTTATAATAAATTTTATGTACAAGGCTTTTATTAGAAGTCGTTTTTATTCCAAAAATAAAATGGTAGTATTAAATTTAACTCTTAAAGCACAATAAAATAAGATATATATCTTATTAAAAAATCTCAATTTACATACTAGTCTAACTAACATTCAGTCAAAATATAACACTAAAAAGTAAACTGATATATCTGTACTAAAGTCTAACAAATAATCTACTTGTAAAACATAAACCACTAGGTATGTAATTATAGAGTTCACAATCAAATATTGCTCTTTAGAAATCCAAATTTCACTTTTTTATTTAAAAATATATATGTATAAATAATCCCATAGAAATCCAGGAATGATAGCTGGAAAACATTTATTTCTTGGCATATAATTTAATTTAAATAAATTAACTACTTTAAATAAGATTTCATTATTAAAACATAAAAAATTTAAAAGCTCGACTAGCTAACATCATTATATAAAAGAAAATAATTAATTAAAAGATGACTTATTCATCAAGTCACTTTCCTTAAGCTTAAAATTTTGTTAAGAAATAATTTAGGTCCAAAAAATACCTAAAATGATAAAGCCAACTAGAAAAACAATAAAAACTTTCAGAAATATTCTGAATCACAGTGAACATCGGAGAATGCTGCTTTTGTCTTAAAATGTATATTTCAAAATGAGGAAAACCTATTCATATTTCAGACTATTGTAAGAAACAGTGAAGAACTGTGAGAGCTCCTCACCTAAAATTATTTTAAGTACGCAAGAACAAATGGGTAACAAAGGAAGAAATTCCATTCTAAACTCAAACCTCAGAAATTTGAGTCTTCACACACTAGATGTTTCTTTTGTTTTAGAAAATAAAAATAAAATGATTTTCCTGTCTTCTCATTCATCTGTACTTTATTGGACTTTAAAACACTTAACTAGCTACCATAATGAGGATGGAACCAACTTGAGAGTCAAAGACATAGGAAAGCAACAGCACTTATTATTGGCACTAATAATGGAAAAGACGAATGAACAAGAGCCACCATATGTATTTAGAACTTTAAAGTATTAAAGTTCTCACTCATATATTGTTAGTAAACCTGTGAGGTCACTAAGACAAACAGCAATACTTCTATAGGTAAAGACTTTTAAAGTTCAGATCACTGTGTATTTTATAAGTCACAGCTTGAACAGTTTAGAGTGTTACAGAAATATTCTATTATCAGCCTTTATTTCTAAGAGAAATTCCTAACTCAGAGCAATCTGAACACTTTTACTGGCCAAATGTCTTATACAAATAAGTTAATAAGTTAGATTAGTATAAAATTAGCATCTAACAATCTACTAATTTAAAATAAAATAAAAGAAAATTCCCACATATTAGTACAGATAAATCATGTGTAATTTAAGAAATATTTACCTGTTATAGAAGTAAGGCCCATACAAGTGGCTGCTATTATCACTCCCAGGACTGCCGCAGTATCCTCCAATAATATAACATTTGTACTAGGATCACGACTTTCCATTACTTAATCATTGAGGGAGAGATAAGAAAAACTTTCTGAAATCTTGATACTCTAAGGTAACATTTTAATAAGTATCCATTTAAAATTAAGGCATAAATTAAGATAAAAAATGTATAAGATCCTGATTTAAAAAACCCTACTCAATGCAAATATTAATTTTTTGGCTTAAATGTGCAAATTTCTTCCTCGAGTTATATAATTATATACAGAAATACTGTAGTTTACTTAATCATCCAAATATAAACTATTCATGTTCAAATTACATTAAATTTTTTATTTATTTTAAGGTCTTTTTTATTTTTATTATTGAGGTAACATTGCTAATAACATTATACAAGTATCATGTGTACAACATAATTCAATATCTGTACACACTATAGCATGCTCACCACCAGGAGTCTAGTTTTCATCTATCACCATACATTTGACCCCTCCCCCACCTTTACCCAGTTTGCTTTCCACCATGCCACTTCTCCTCTGGTAACCACCAATCTGTTTTCTGTATCTATGACTTTTTGTTTATTCTCTTCTTTCTGTTTGTTTTATATTCCACATAGGAGTGAAATAATAAGATTGTTGTCCTTTTCCCTCAGACTTACTTAACATAGTACCCTCAAGGCCCATCCAAGATTCATGCAAATGACAATATTTCATCCTTAAAGCCCACTTCTTCATGCATTCATCTATCGATGGACATCTAGGTTGCTTTCATATTGTAGCTATTGTAAATAATGCTGCCATGAACATAGGGGTCCAGGTGTCTTTTTGAATTAGTGTTTTCATATCTTTTGGATAAATATTCAGAAGTGAAATTGCTGGGCTATTTGGTAGTTCTATTTTTAATTTTCTGAGGACTCTCCATACTGTTTTTCATAGTGGCTGCACCAATTTACATTCTCACCCACCAAGAGTATATGTGTTCCCTTTTTTCCACATCTTCTCCAAAACTTATTTTTTATTTAACTGTTTATTGGAGTAACATTGGTTAATACAATTTTTAGGTGTAAACTATCATTTGACATCTGTATTTTCTATTGTGTTTATCAACCAAAGTCCAGTTTCCTTCAGCTACCATATTTGATCTTCTTTACCCACTTCACCCTCCCCCTAAAGCCTATATTTGATCTCCTTTACCCGGTCTACCTCCCCGCTCCTCTCCCACCCTACTAGTAAACACTAGCCTATAGTCCATTAGTCTGCTCATTTGTTGCTTTTAGGTTTATATCCCACATAAGTGATATCATGTGATTTTCAAATTTTTCTGTCTGGTTTATTTCACTTAGCATGATTATTGCGAGGTCCATCCATGTTGTCACAAATGGCAGTGCTTCACTTATTCTTATGGCTGAGCAATATTCCATTGCATATATGTACCACAGCTTCTTTAGCTTCTTTAGCCAATCACCTATCGTAGGACACTTTGGTTGCTTCTATGTCCTGGTCACTGTGAATAATGCTTCTATAAACATTGGTGTGCAACTATCTTCTTGGATATGGATTTTCAAGTCTCTGGGGGTAAATAACCAGTAGAGGGAATGCTGGATCATATGGTAGAGCAATTCTTAGTTTTTTGAAGAAACTTCATATTGTTTTCCATAGTGTCTGTACCAAACTGCAGTCTCACCAGCAGTTATATGAGGGGTACTTTATCAATGCATTCTCTCCAACATTTGTTATTACTTGTCCTGTTGATTATAGCTATTCTAACAAGTGTGAGATGTTATCTCACTGTGGTTTTGATTTGCATTTCTCTAATAGCTAGCAATGTTGAGCACCTTTTCATATTTGTTGGCCACTTGTATGTCTTCTTGGGAGAAGTGTCTGTTCAGGTCTTTTGCCCATTTTTTGGCTGGATCACTTGTTTTTTTTGTTGTTGTTATTGAGTTATATGAGTTCTTTGTATATTCTGGATATCAGGCTTTTATCGAAGGCATTGCTTGCAAATATATTTTCCCATTCAGACGGTGGTCTCTTTTTCTTGTTGACAGTTTCTTTTGCTGAGCAGAAGCTTTTTAGTTTGATGTAGTCCCATTCATTTATTTTAGCTTTTACTTTCCTTGCTTTTGAGGTCAAATTCATCAAAAATCCTCTTTAAGTCCATGGTCCTTCAGTTTAGTTCCTACATTTCTCTTTTTTAGAGCTGATATTGATGTAAGGGCTACACATAGGGAAGACACTGAGATATATTTTGTACATATCTATAAAGAAAAAAGCAATAGCACTAGGCAATTTTAAGTAAATAAAGGAGATAAAACAATATAACTGGTTTCTAAAATACATACCATATTTGTAAAATGACATTCCTTTGGCCCGAGCACTCCTGCGAAGTTCATTTACAGCAACAAGAAGTGTTGCTGAAAGAAAAGCATTCATATTAGCGAGAAACTTCATGCCTCTGAACTGTAAAGATGGCACCTCAAAAAATAAATAAATATGCACAACACTTTAATGCCAGGTTTGGCAATAAGAAAAAGTGCTATATTAATAAGTCATTATCTAGATCCCAATTAGCCATCATAATATAATGAACCCCATAATAATTCTAAACCATAATTTAAATACCATTATAACAAAAGCCTTAATTTATTGAACAGTGACTACTTGGCAGGCACCACAGGTAGGACAAGAACTTTTGATCCTCCCAATCAATTGAAGGAGGTGGTCAGACTGTCAAAGGTGAAGGAAACACTATGCATAGAAAATGACAATGTTTCAGAAGTAAACACACTATGAGCAAAGCAGTGAATTAGGCAGTTTCATACATGACAGCACATCTGTCATAATACTATTATAGCTGAACCTTGCAAAAACTTAGAAATATCTGAATTGCAAAAAGAGCCTTCTCTGATGAACACTACTTAAACCTGATTTTTAAAAACTCAGTATATAAATTATGCTTTTATATTCCATTTTAAATGTTCTAAGATTTATAATATGGTACTCAAAAACAAACAAAAAATAGCTTTTCCCTTGACCTCATCCATTACAAGAACTACAGTATACTGTATAAAGAATTTACTCCCATATGTAGTCAAAGTTAAGATTCCTATTTCCACAGTTCTCGTTAACTGATGGAACTTAGTAATCTATAATAATGGACTGCAGAATATATATTACCAAATTAAGAATAAATACTATGACAGTACATACCTCCTTCAGATACCAATGATCCTGCTAAAATACAATATGCCTAGAAAATAAATATTAAAAAACATAAGTTAATATTTCACTAAAGAATCACAACTGTTCATGCATAAAGTTTGTACTGTTTAAAATGGAAAACATAAATTTGAATCTAAGACAGGTAAAGGTTTTGATGGGAAACAACTCAAATAAGGAAAAATGAGACAGATGGTATTTTCAGATAAGAGCAGCTTAAAAATCTGATGGTCATCTCATTCTTTAATATTTAGAAGACATATATAACATATATAATGTATACATTATCTATATATTCTACAGAATGTAATACCATGACCTAAGCTAAATTCATGATATAAAAGATGCAAGAATTACTTAATTAGTATAAACTTTTTAAAAATTTTATTTTTATTTTTTAAGTGAGGCAATCCATGTTTGCAAGGACTGTGTCAGTTTACAATCCCTTAATTTTTACGCCTAGAGCACCTGGTCTTCCTAGGTAGTCTCCCATACAAGTACTAACTGGGCCCAACCCTGCTTAGTTTCTGAGATCAGATGGGATCAGGTTTGTTCAGGGTAGCATGGCCATAGACAGTATAAACATTTAAAGTTCAAAATGAACACAAAGATTTGAAATCTGGGGTTATGGACATCAGATACAGTGAGATCCACACGTATACCCAAGCAACTTCTGGACTTGTCTGGATGCCCAGTACCAAGAGAATCTTTTCTGAATCCTGATTTGAAAAGATAAGTATCTATAAACAGTAATCAATTTTTTAAAACACATTTTTCTTTCTGTCCCAGGATACTCATGAAATAAATGAAGATATCAAGGGCAACTTTAATTCAAAGTACATAGAAAGAGTTAACCTAGCAACACAAGTTTTAAAAAAATTTAAATGAAATTCAAACCAAACATCTGTAGAATTTTCAACATAACCTTTTTGGATCCCTAGGCTTCCCTAAAATAGAGGTTTGAAAATGTCGAACTTAACTCTTGTAATTCTGTTAAGGAAACTGAGATTCTCAAAGGCTATGTGATTTGCTTGAGTATACAGAAATGATACCACAGTTAAGAACTAGAATACAGGCTTTCCAGTCTCAATTTTAGGCCCTTTCTAATGAATCATGCTGCCAATCTGAAACATATTAACTAAACTTCCCAATAATTCTTTTTAATTGTCTACTCCTTCCAGAAAGGATTTAAAACACATTAATCACTCAATAAAGGGAGACAGCATATATAAGCCAAGATTCCAAGATAATACCTAATAAATATAAATTGATCTATGGTGTGTCCAATCCATTATTTATTAACAGAATTATATTCTGATGGATCCCTATTTAGTTACTAAAAGATACAAGACCTTTAAAACTTATACACAATTAAAAATTTAACTAATAATCAATCTCTATCTCCAGAGCCACTGACTTCTTTGCCTCAACAAAGTAATATTGTACAAATTAGATGAATGCTAAGAGAATGAGGTATCTATAAAATGGCCAAACCTTTGTTCATTTTAATTATATAAAATGGTTATGATAAGAAATTAGTTCATAAAAATTGTAGAAACGTACTAATTTAATAGGTTTGTTATTATTTAGGTGTATAGTGTAACAAAGATGTTAAAATGAAATTCATTCCAGTTGAGAGCAGAGTAGGTTACACGTACCTCCACATTCCAAAATGAAGTGATATACCACCTTGCACAGAAGAGGTGAACCAGACCTAGTTTTACAACTCTATATCTCCTAGCCCATGTAAGCAGAGCTGAGGTTAAGAAGGCCAAAAGTGAAGATTTCTTTGGAGAAAGCTGTTGAGCTGTTGAGATTGCTCAGAAAGCTGATGTACATCCCTAAAGGTTAGAGACTGCAGTGAACTGTGTCTAACATACACCTGAAAAATAAATTTATAGGCAAGTCCACTAACTGATATTTGCTATGTCAGCAGACTAGATGACTGGGTTTAGGGGGAAAAAAACTGCACTCTGAACAGATAGGGCCTGACATGGAATTCTGAGTAGGGGTCTACCCAAGAGGCTTCTTGCCAAATGCAAAGCAACCTCAGCAGAAAAAGTCTGGGGTTACACCACAAGATGCAGAAACTAACAGAGAGTGCTACATGAGCAATTTGTGCTTGTCAAGGAAGCTAAAGCAGAGTGGCCAAGAAGGGTAATCTCCAAGAAGTACCCATTAAGGGGGTGGGGGGGTGGGGAGGAAACCAGTGCAAAATGACCTTGAAGCTAGTAAAGAAGTACTTTCTTGTAGCCTATCCCTCCCTACCTTTGGTGATGCCAAAGGCAATCTAGGGAGTAGGAGAAAAGAGTAGAAGCCTTGGGTGGGAAAATAACGTGACCCCACCCTACCATTCCTCCAGTGTAGGCTTCCTACTAGGAGGAGGAAAAAGAGAAGCTTCAATTTTAAATACAATTCCAAAGTATGACTATCACATGACACTGGATATTTTAGTTACTGATAGATTATTCTTGTTTTTCAACAGAAATTAATGAAACTGCCCAATATTTTAACCAAGGAGACAGAGTGCTTACTAATTGCACCTACAGAGATATTCATGTTCAAAATCACTGATTGTATGGATTTAGAGGTCATGTCCAGTCATATTCTAAAAAACGTTAACTACAGATACATAATCCTATATGACGTAATCAAAAAAGTATGTTAGCCCCATTCTTTAATATTACAAAGGCATTTTACTGTACTTAAACACTATTTTATATTATTTCAAAACTGAGAAGAAAAAATTACCCAGAGAAGGGATTCCATTGGTTGAGGATTAAGCAATCCCATAATTCCATGGTACCAAGATAATCCTGCACCCATCATGAAAATACCAACACCACTAATTAGTGAAGCAATATAGCGCATATTTGAAAATCCATACCTAAAATATAAAAATGATAGTTTATAATACATACAAATGATTTCCTTTCAAAATATGTTTCCTGGGTCAATGAAAAACATACAAAAAAATTCTTACAAGATTAAGATATTATCATTTTATATGTAAGTAAAGTGTAAGTGCCAAATTCAAATCTAAAGTGGAAAAAATCCACAAGATCTTTGAAAATAAAGAGTAAATATGATTTAATCCAGGTATTTTCTAATTTCTTTTCCATACAATCTGTTTTGATTTAGTAGTAATACTTTATAATTATGTACCCCAAATACTTTTAAAATTAATCTTTTTAAAAATGCATTCAGATGTTTAATGAGCAGGATAACATTTAAATTTCCTTATAATGTAGTTCCTAATTGAATTATTTTGGTCTTTTTATACAGTCAATCAGTGATTTATATTACTTATAATTTGATGCTAGATATTTGTTGCTGGTTCTGATCAGTTTAACATATTGCAACTGATTACTATTATTAGAACTAACAGGTTCAGTTTTCTGTGTTTTAAGACAAAATTTTTTTTAATCTCAATTATTTTCAAGCATCTTTGGTCATTATGTGTGCTATTTTGTATTACTGTTTGAACCAATAAAATACTGAGTATTACAAAGTTCAAAATTATGATACACTATAAGAGGAAAAGAATCACTCAGTATTAAAAATATTTCCTGGTAAATTTACATTAACTTTATGGTACCCTCTGGCACATGAAAATTTAAGCAAGAATTTTTTTCTTTTTTCATTTATTTTCAATTAGTTGACATTCAATATTATTTTGTATTAGTTTCAGGTGTACAGTAGAGTGGTTAAACATTTACATAATTTACAAAGTACTCCATTCCCCAATTAGTCTAGTAACCACCTGATGCCATACAGTTATTACAATATTGACTATATTCTTTATGCTATACTTTACATTCCCTTGACTATGTCATAACTACCAATTTGCACTTCCTAATCTCTTCACCTTTTTCATCCATTCCCTCACCCCCTCCCACCTGGCAACCATCAGTTTGTTCTCTACATATACGAGTCTGTTTATGTTTTCAAACAAGAATTCTTAATTAAAATCAATTTTTAATCTCTTGCAAAAATGCATTCCAAACAAAGGGAATTCTTAAGAGTTTACAGATGTGAGTGTTCTACCAGCTTGATTTAGAAAAATTTACTGTCTTCAAAAGTTTCCCCCCCCCAAAGTAAAATAGGATGTATGTATTTATTTAAGTTAAAGTAAATAAAGGTCTAAATTAAATGTCATTACTTTTATTTTGTGTGTTTTCAAGGTATTCGTAGGTTATTACTGAAAATTTTAATTCTACAGATCTGCACTTTACAAAATAACTCATTAGTCACAAAAGGCTATTTAAATTTAAATTAGTAAAAACTAAATAAAATTTTAAATGTAGTTCTTCAATTGTACTACCACATTTCAAGTACTCGACATCCACATGTAGCAGCTAGTAACTATCACACTGAACAGATTTTTTAAAAATTCTATTGGGTAGCACTTATGTAGATTAATGAAACCCTGAGAAGAAATCGTCATAACCTAAAATTTTACCCTGTTTTAAATTTTTGGTCTATAAAACTGATCGGGAAAAAATTTTTCTTGAGATAGTAAAATATTGTAAATGATGTGTAATTTGCAGACAAGAAAGCTAGCTGTTCACTATAATAGCTTACTGACAGCTCCAGGATATTGAAAATGTTATTTATAAAAAAACAGTAATGTCCTCCTTTCAAGTAAAGAAAGGCATTTATATAAAGCATTGAGGCAGACTCCTTTACAGAAATAGAAGTGCATTTTTTCTGGCCTTAAGATTGATTAAATTCTACTACTGAAATATGTTTAAAAACTAATACATGTGGAAAACATGTTTAAAAACTGATACAGTTTTAACTGGTCATGTTAGACACAACAACAACAAAAAACCTGATATAATTTAAAATATTATATTCTAAAAAGAATACTCATTTTACAAATAATTAATTTGAAATATTGACAGAATACTATTTCCAAATCAATAACAGGAGGATTAAAATAAAACATAGGCTTACTAGAAGTTATCACTAAGATTTTTAGATTGAGTGGCCTATTAGTTTAAATATGGAATATGTCTTTGACCAATAATACAGAACTCTAAGATTGAAATATATGCTTTGCTTTTATCAGATATGAAAAGAACAAGACCTCTATGCTATATTATAAAACATAAGAATATTTAAACTCCATTTTCAAATTATATCTTAAATTTACTTTGAAATAGCAGTGGAAGACGTGACTAAATCTTCTAACACAAAATTACATTTGTATAAACAGGAGATTCTAAAATTCAGTAGCTTTACTTTAATGACTTGCCACCAAAACAAACAAAAACAAAATAAAAGCAATATCCTTACGGATGAGTAGGATCTGGTGTTTGAACAGACTTACTGATGCCCACTGCTAGTAAACCCTATGAAGGAAAAAAAGGTAAATAATCATTAGCAAGATGTGGAGAATAATGTGGTAAAAGCCTATAGAGGGTGCAATCTATGATAAAAAATAACATACACAGGTTCAACAGCCGAGCAATTCTGGTTTCTAATACTTACCTGAGAGAAATAAAGATGAATCCAAAGAGGTTCAAAACACCATTGCTTATAAAGATGAAAAATGTGAAAGCAACCTAAAAACACATATTGAGAAATGGCAAAACACATGATGGCATAGCCAAACCATAAATTACTTCTATAACGGTTTAAAAGAATGGAGCTGGGATACAGCATTATGTACTGACATGCTAAAAGCTCCTAGACATACCATTAATGTAAGAGAAAAAAGCAAGTTTAGGAATACTATGTACAGAACAGAAGAACTTAAGTTTTGTAGTTTTTATAAACTACATATAATGTAAAGCACAGAAAAAAGTCTAGAAGAACACAAATTTAACTATATTTATACTTCTGAGGAGAGAATTAGGATTAAGGCAATCTATATGTTTTTTATATGAAGAATAACTTGTATAGCTATATAAGACTAAAAATTTTAAACAGTATGTAGTATGTATGGATACATACATTTCTAGTAGAACTGCAAAACTATGCATAGGAAGTATACATATCAATGTATACAGCGCAGTGATTACCTGGGGTGTGGAAGGAGGGACTAATGATGGAGTTATAGCTAAGATTTCTTAAAAAAAAAAAAGAAAAAAGAAAAAAAGAAAGAAAGAAGAAAGAAACAAAGAAAGAAAGAAAAAAAAAAAGAAAAAGGAAAAAGAAAACCTAAAGTAAATATGGCAAAAATGAGAGCATGATTTTTTAAGTTTTGATATCAAAAATCCTACTGTAAATACACAGTATGCTACAAGTTCTTTTCTACTGGATTCCAAAGGAAGAGGGTTAAAACTATTCAAAAAACAGATAATGAATGGCTTTTCAGTGAATTAAACTAAGAGAATGAGAATAAATTTAAAAAGACATGTAACTTTTAATACCTGTACATTAAAACTGAAATATTCATTAATTCATACTATGTATATGTTTATTAAATAGTCAATGAGTATTCAATCATTTTTAATTTCTTTAATATTCAGATGGCCATTTAATAAAGTGTGGAATATCACCAAGTATGTTATAAATTAAGTATGAACCATACTTATTGGCTCTTATAAACATATCACAGGGGTGGCTCCATAGTGTAGTGGTTAGCATGCCTGCTTTACACGCAGAAGGTCCTGGGTTCACACCCCAGGTACATGCTGCGAGCGTGTGAGAGGAGACGCCCCACCTTCAGAGAACCAGTTAAGGGGAAATGGCAACATCCATACGTCATGGGTGGAAGTCAGTGGGGAGGGGGAGATTAAAGAGGGGAAAAAAATATATCACAGACTCCCTTATCCTGTTCTTTCTCAGAGGTAACGTAGCATCAGTTATATCTGATGTGTGCCCTTCCAGGCCTTTTTCTGCTATTTACGTGTATATGTATTATATATAATACATATGCATATATGTAACCTATATTTGTTTGGTTTATAACATTAATACTAACATCTATTGGTTAAGAAGCTTCATTAATGCTTCCTCCTCCATAATCAACCTTTCATTTTTGGTTTTCCTTCAGTATCATACTATCATGTAACTGCTTAAAAGTTGCCTTGGAATATCTTCCTAGTTGTTTTGTGTGTATGACTTGATTACAGAAGACAGAGCAAGGACTGTGTCTTCTTTTAAACACAACGCTGAAAACTTAAGTGCTCAATAAGTTCATATAAATACTAAATAATATACTGGGTGTTATTCAGCAGCAAAGTTTTCCCAAATGAACTGTCACAGAAAGTGTGAAACTAGGTACCATTAGAGACACAAGTCTAATTTAAAGGTGGAGATGTTTTACTCCATCAAGATATAAAGATAAAATTACTATGGCATAAAAAAGTTACAATGAATTAAATTTAAAAAAATATTTTAGGTCTCAAAAGAATATGAAAAATGCAACTGACATCTATTAAGGCCCAGCTGAAATCTTTTTCATCAAAGCCTTTCTGACCACTCTAATCAAGACAAACTACTAAATCAAGGAGTTCTCAAAGCACTTGATATCACGTGGTCTCAGCTTTTATTGAACTCTACTGCTGTTCAATCTGTTACAAAAATTATTTTTTCTAGTTACAAAACTCACACATGCTCATTGTAAAGAAATTCAAATAGTATAAGAGACAGAATCCTTTAAGAGATTGGAGTATGTTTCAGACTATTTCTACGTACAACTGCATATAGTTTTTAATGTTGCTTCTGTATACAAAGTCAGTACCAGATTTCAGAGGGGTGGTGGTGGTGGTGGTGTGTGTGTGCGCACACACGCACTTAAGAATATGATCACAATCTATAAAATATCTTTTTGTACTTTATTTTATGGAAATTTTCTAATATACAAATGGATGGATAAAACAATAGAATATTCAATAAATCCAAGTCATCCGTCACTTGGCTTTGAAAATTACAAATGTATGACAACATTTGTTTTATCTCATACATACCTATGCCCCATGAATACTTTGAAGTAAATTCCAAACATCAGACCATTTGATTTTTAAATATTTTGGATGAATCTCTAAAAAACTAAGTCTTTTAGAAAATAGAGTCACAAGGCCATTATCACACTTTTAAAAATTAATACTAATCCTTTATTATCAAATCTCTATATAATAATCCTATTTCCACATATGACAACTTTAAATTCTGAATTAAAATTCACATACAATGAAATGCACAAATCCTGAATGTACAGCTGAGTTTTGAAAAATCCACAAACCTGAAATATATATTCCTATAAAGACCACTTGTACTTGTGCTACTTGTATCACTTTTAGTCAGTGCTCCCCTACATCAGATGTAACCATTTTTCTGAATTTTTTAACCAAAGATTCAAGTTCTACTTAGAACTTCACATAGACATAATGAATAAGTATTCTTTTGTGTTCATCTTTTTATCCAGCTTATTGTTGGTATATGCTTCTGACTGGATAAGTATTCCAATTTTTTTATTGCTACATAATATTCCACTGTATGAGTATACTGCACCACAATTTGTTTACCTCTTCCCTGTTGGACATTTAATTCCAGATTTCTCTCCATAAGTAATGGTACTGTAAACATTCTTATACATGTCTTTATAGATTCATTCCCATTTTTCCTGGGTAGATGCTAAGAACTACCCAGGAAACAATAGGCATATGTTTATAAGAAACTGACAAATGTTTTCAAGAGTGGTTTAACACTACTCCACCAGCAATGTCTGAAAAGTCTGGTTGCTTCACATCTTCACCAACATTTGGTTGTCAGGGTTTTTAATTTTAGTCATACCAGCTATGTAGAAATGTCTTCTTGGGATGTTAATATACATTTCCTAATGATTAATGGTGTTAAACACTTTTTCAGGTGTCCATTGGCCATCATTCATGTATCTTTATTTGTAAAGTATCTGTGCTAATATTGAGCCTCTTAAAAAAATTAGGTTGTCTTTTTAATACCGAGTTATAGACGTTCTTTATTTAACTTGGCTACCAGTCCTTTGTCAGATTATATGCTTTGTAAATATTTCCTCCCCTTCTGTGGCTTATCTATTTATTTTCTTAAGAAATGTCTTTTAATAAAAATTTTTAAAATTTTGATGAAGTTTTAATTTGTAATTTTTTTAATGGCTTTCTGTGTCCTGTTTAAAAAATTTCTACCTACCCAAAGAAGATATTCTCCTAGGTTTCCTTCTAGAATACTTGCTTTTTGCTCTTACATTTGGGTCTATGGCCCATCTCAAATTTGTATATGGTCTGAGGTGGGGGTCAAGGTCCTCTGTTTTTTTCTATAAGGATATCCAATTTTTCCAGCACCATTCTGTTGAAGAGAGTTTTCTTTCTTCAACAATTTCACTGAATTGCTTTGGTGCCTTTTTCAAAAATCAACTGATGATGTAACTGTGATCCTCTATTCATTTCCACTGGTCTGTCAATCCCTGGGCCAATATCTCACACTGTCTTAACTATTGTAGCTTTGTAAGTTTTGAAGTCTTCCAAATTCCCCCCAACCCGCCCTTTTTATGTCAAGATTGCTTGGAGAATATTCTGGGTTCTTTGCATTTCCATGTAAATTTTAGAATTTATTCCATTTGTCAATTTCTATTTTTTAAAAAGTCTGTTGTGATAATGGAGTTATATTAAATCTATAGATTTAGTGATATCTGACATGAACACCATGGCATCCAATTCATGAACATGGTATATCTCTCTATTTCTTTAGGTCTTCTTTAATTTCTCCCACTCATATTTCAAGTCTTAAAGATCTTACACATCTTTCATTAAATCTACTTCTAAGTATTTAATATTACTGTAAATAATTGTTTTTAATTACATTGTTTGCTGATAGTAGAAATAAAATGATCCTTGCATATTAACCTTCTATACATATTGATTTTGGATACTGAACTAACCATATATTCCTAGAATACTCACTTGATTATGACATATTATCATTTTTATATATTGCTAGATTCAATTTGATTATATTTTAAGGATTTTTGCATCTATGTTCGTTGAGGGATACTGACCTGTATTTTTATTTCTTGGAACATCTGTGTAAAGTTTTGGTACCAGTGAGGTTATGCTGGCTGTATTAGAGGAGTTGAAAAGCATTTCTTTCTAAGTTTGTGTACTATAGGTATTATTTCTTCCTCAAATGTTTGATAGAATCCTCTCGAAACTTTTCCACAAGTCACTGAAGCTCCCTTCATTTTTTTCAATCCTTTTTCCTCTTTTTCCCTCAGCATGAATATTTTCTACTGTTATATATGATTGTTTTCTACTGCCATATATTTAAGCTCTGTGATAATTTTTTCCAGGGTCTAATCTGCTATTAACTCCATACAGTCAATTTTTCTTATCAGATATATTTTTCAGTTCTAAAAGCTTCATTTAGTTCTTTTTTATATCTTCCATTTCTCTTGTCAATATATTCATGTTTTCCTTTTAACACATGAATGTAGTTGCAATACCCATTTAACATCCTGGTCTGCTACTTCTATCATACGCCAATTGAATCTATTTCCATTAACTAATTTTTTTTCCTGGTTTTAAGTCAAATTTTCTGCTTCTTGGTTGTCTACTACTTATTTAAAAAATGCTGAAATTGTAAATGTTATACTGAGTGTTATGATTTCGCTGTTTTTCTTATAGAGTCTCAGGCTTTGTTCTGGCGGATTAAGTTACTTGCAGATCAGCTTTGTTAGGGAGATACTAAAATAGCCTTTGTACCAAAGATAATTTAGCCCTCTACTAAGTTTTGACCCTTCTGCTGGCCTGTGTAATCAATAAGGATTCTATTTATTCATGGTCAGAACTTGATGTATCTCAGCCCTTTGAGAGTACTCTAGGAATTACTCAGCTTAATGCTCCCTGCTGGTCTTACCCTACATTGGTGTAACTTAACATTCAACTCAACTCAAGGAAAACTCCATGTAGACTTTCCTAGACTTCTGCCAACCTCCCTCCTCTGTGGAACCCTGCCTTGTAATTTCTAGCCTCCTCAGACTCGCTAAACTTTATTTTTGCCTTCTCAACTTAATGAGACTATTATCTCCACTCCAGTTCCACGATCCCAAATGTGCCTCCAATCAAAAATCTAGAGAGATCACAGAGGTTCAACTCATTTCTCTTCTCTCACAGATCAAGGTCTTGTACTGCTATTGTCTAATGTGTGAAAACATTGTTTCATATGTTTTGTCTAGTTTTTTTAGTTCTTTACATCAAAAGACTAAATCCGTTCCCCATTAGTCCACCATGGCTGAAAACATAAGTTCTTTACATGTTTTGTAATTTAAATTTTTTACTCAAATTATCATGTCATTATTCCAGTTCAGTATATAGCTATATCTATCACATTATTTTAAACCCCTGAATAGTATTTCAGAGTATGGACACTAAAAAACTATCTTCAATGTTTTAAATAACAATAATGAAGCTAATAATTTGTATCTATTTCCTTGTCCATATGTACAATATTTTTACATTTCAATTTTCTAGAAGTTCACATAAGCTTTCAATGAAATATATATTATGTATTATATATCTTCCCAACCCCTCTCCCCACAATTGACTGGGGAAGAATTATATCGATAGTAGTTATTATTTACTCTATAAAATTAACTCAAGAGAAAGACTTGTTAGTGCTGATAGCAAATGTTCAATTTTTCTTACTTTTCCAAAGAGTTTTAATCCATTTGATAGTGAATTAGGCAAGTTCTTGAGGGGTTTCATTTTTAATTAAGATTGCTCTCCCCACTCCTCAACACTTTATTATTTTATACTTTGTCTTAAATATTCTTAATGAACCTGTTATCTTTTACTATAAGTTCTTCCAAATTTGTTCTTACATAATAAAAGCATAAATACATATATAGAGACTGAAAAGGTATTCTCTTAATACACTGCATTCTTTAAGACATTCAATAACAACAAGAAGAAATTTCTATTGTGTTCTTTAAAAAGGTTAGGTTTGCAGTACTCAAAATTGAGATCAAAAAAGGTATTTTCATTTTATAAAAATTATTCTTCATTTGCTAATTCAGGGAAGGAATTCAAAATACTAGTCTAATATGAAAATCATTTTAATTCATCAATCACATATGACTAATTTACCTAATGTAAGAATCTCTTCCACAAAAGCTTCTACCCAAACACTTAGTAACTGATAATCTTATACTTCATACACCATTGCTGGAAGTTCTTAAAGCCTAACAACCTGATTTAAAATACTATGATCATATTTCTATGTACTTCATCATTCAAAAGTGAAATAATTTTCTTTGTCTTCCATATGCCAAGTATAGGAATTATTCAGTTTTTAAACAGGTTAACTTTTAGGTTAAAGCAGTAAAAAAGTACTTAAAAATTAATAAGAAAAACGCTTTACCCCTCACCTGATTACAAGTATCAGATAAAGAGTGCACAGCTTCGGAGAACATACTTGCTGAACCCGTATAAATCCAAGCAAGAAATTTAAAGAAGCAATTTAATCCATTGCTGGAGAGAAAGAGAAAACAATTTAGCATTGGTTTGGACAAAAATTTCTACCAAAAGCTTACTTAACTAACAATATATACTTCTATACTAGGTTCTGTTCAAAGTAAATTAAAAAGAATCCCTAGCCTTCAAGAACTTATGTTTTATGTAACAAGATTACAAATTTGAAAAATACAGAATATGGTATCATTAAATACTCAAATGAAGAGGCATGATGTGTATAAGCAAATTCAGTGCATTTTGAAAACTGATGAGAAAAAAAGATGTTCTACATTTACACAAAATGAAATTAGAAAGGAAATTCTATGTCTTAGGCAGGTAAAAGAAGATCTGCACTAGATAATGCCCAGTAGACCAATGTTAAAGGCAAGACTTTGGTGAAGGTCTGTTTACTTAAATAGGCAGATGCCAGAGGTGAAGATAAATCTAGACCAAGCAGTCTCTGGGTCATTCTAAAAGATCAGAGAGGCTAAAATAAGTATGATTAGCTCTGAACAAGCCAGCTGCTCAGATTACAACAGTAATGACTTGTATGATTTATTTCAGGCACTATAGTAGTAATTTATGTTTTATTATAATCTTATTATACAAATATTAACATGTTAATTTTATAAATGAGGAATTGTACATCCCCCTTCAAGCTACCCTTTTTCCCCACTCCTCCACTTCAGATAGTTTCAAAAGAGTTATAGTGCTGCTACCTCCAATAGCTCATTAGATTTTTCTTATCAATAGCACCAACTGTTTCTTTGCTATTAAGTCCCTAAAAACATTTTACTATTTTCCTTAATCTCACAGGAGCATTTTGCCACCATTTTCTTAAAACCCTCTCTTCTTTGGCTTCCATAATGCTCCTGGTTTTCTTCCTATCTTGCTCCTTATGTTCCTCAGTCACCTGTGCTGGCTCTTTTTCTTCCACCCATTTCTTAAATGTTAGCATTCTTCAAGTTTTTTTCTTAAGGGCTTTTTCTTCCTCACACTATATGCATTCTCCATGTAATCTTAATTATGCCAGTGGCTTTAATTATCATGTATATACTCTCAGTTCTAAATCTCTACTCCATATCTCTCTCCTGAGCTTTAGACCTATATATATAACTACGAAGTACATATTATGTACCAGGTACTATGTTAAGCAGTTTACATATATTCCACACATCCCTCTGATGAAGAAAACTTTTAACTACTAACCCCGTTTTACTCACACACACACGCGCACGCGCACAAAAACAAAACAATGAATTAAGCCTATAGAAAACTCAAACTCAAAAATGAATTTATCATTTCCTTTGCTTCCACCCTGCCATTTCTTTCAGTGTATCTCCTCTCAGTGAGAGTGCAATACCTATCCAATTGTCTAAGAAGCTAGGCAACATCCTTTCCATACGCCCTAAATACTTGCTGAATCTAACCATGTTTCTTCATCCCTACTACCACTATCTTAGTTTGGTGCATCATTATCTCTTTTCTGTATTATTGTAAATGACTTCATCTACTTTAGTGCACCTCGAATCCTTTAAGACAAGAATTTTGTATTTCTAGACCCAATCACAATTCCTGACATGTTTATACATATATATAAAATAAAAGAACTAATGAATTATAGAATTAATGCTTTTAGACATTTTTAAATAATTCGACAAAACGAATAAAAGATAAATAAAAACAGAAGTCAAGAAGACAGAGGAAAAAAGATAGCAAAAACATTATGTTCTACTAAGGTAAGGGGGAGAAAAATAAGAGTGCAGATATTCTTTAGTAGCTATAACCCAGGTTGATTTAACTACTCTAAAAATAACCTTGGCCAATTCAACTTTTTATAAAAAACTTCTATCAACTTCAATGAAATTAAGAAAACTTTCAGATAGCAACTGTTCTTATATCTTAAACCACATCAAAAACATGTAAGAGCATAGGTATCAATGTGATTCTTCCTCTATCAATTTATAAAAACACAGACTTGTATTCAATTTCCTCCTAAAACAATATAAACTTCTAACTATTAGATACCAAGTAATAAATTTATACATTTAAGAATATATACATAATATTTGTTTTAAAAGGCTTATATTTTAGTACTTACATGCAAATGGCAACCATCACCACTTTTCCTGGCCCTTTTAAAAAAACTGATGTCATTCTGGAACGTGGCTATTAAAAAAAAAAAAACCTCTAAAATTTTCTGGAGAACCATCTTAACACTTTAACAAGTAATCCCAACACACTAGAAAAGATCTATCGATCTCTCTAAACAACCACATTTACTTATTTCTTTTTCTGCAGGATTTCTTCTAATGAGTGGGAAAATGGAAATCCAAAGTGCACCTAACTCCTTATCCAGAATCTTGTTTATTTTTTTTCTTCATAATTCATTTCCTGACTACACCCAGAAAGGAAATGATGTTTACATAAAAACTAGTGATAAAAATGTGTTGAACTAAATTAATTTTTAAAATTTCCATTTCTTGAGCAACTTAACTTTTAAAAAAGGAACATACAAAGCCAACAAGTTTGCTGCTCTAATTTAACACCTGACTGTTCTCCTCAAGTGATAACTGTTTAATTCCAAAACAGACCAAAACAAAAAGAAACAAAGTAAGCAGAGAAACATATTCAGGGGAAATATTTTTCTTGAATTAAATGTTCCTTTGCTGTGTTCCCTGATTATATACTTCCTTTTTTTCTCCTGCTCTTTCCTCTCCCTGGAATGCTATCATCTTCCACTGCAATGTGTACAAGTTTTATTCATCCTCTTCCATGTCTGGCCAAGTCACTTTTCTATGTAAAGCCTTCCTTGATCCCCCAATGAGAACACTCTCCTACGCATTTAGTGTTGCACTTTACATTTCTATTAAAGCACTTTATATATTCAGTCTTAAGTAATTTATTTAAGAATATTTACTATGCAGCTACTATATACCTGGCATAGTTCTAGATGCTGAGGCATGAAGGTAAACAAAACCGAGTCCCTGCCTTCATAGATCTCACTCTAGTACATGAAGATAGAGGGGGGAAAATGAATTATGGGGCAAAGGTAGAGAGATCAGTTAGGAGGATAATCCAGGTAAGAGATGATAGTTTAGACTAAGGTTTCAATAAGGACATGGTCCAAGACAGTCAGTCATACTAGGTATCTTGTTTTGGAGAAAATTCTAATCGGACTTACTAATGGATTTAAACATAAAAGCACTTATGACGACTCTCTTAACACTTACAGGGTGACTAAAAAGCAGTCTTTTGCAAAGGTGACAGAGGAAGAATTAATGAAGTAAGAAGAAAAACATAAAAAAAATTCTTTTGGGTTTCTACAGAAAAAGGTGCTGCAAGAAATAGGAATACTTACTCCTGGTGGCAGGAGACTGAACACTTCTTCCCTACTTCTTTGATATCTATGAAGAGAGATTGCCCCTGCCCCATATGTTGGCCTCTTGTGCATAACTCTCCCCACTTCATTACTGGTCTAAGTTTGAAGTTTAGTAAGGAGGTTGACTAAGTTTAGTAAGATAGGTAAACTAATTTAGGGAGAGAATGCTGGGCATTCTTGGCTCCCTCCTTTATTTTGGGATTTGGTACAAATTATCTTCTGTTCTTTCACGGCTCTATATCTGGGCAAGAACACTTGAGTTGGCTATAAATTACTGGGGAAGTCTAAATAAGGAAAGTCTTTAAGATCTAATGTATTGGTTTGGATCTTTGAAAAACAACTGAGGAAAACAAGCAAGGAGTGAAATTTTAGGTTAGTAAGGCCATGCCATGCAAGAGTTTGTTCTTGATTAAGTCACTACAGCTTATGGGAACTTCTAGCAAGCAGGCTACAATGGCTTTCAATAAGTACCACATCAAAAATATAGGTCCTATAGGACAGCCTACTACAGCTTAAAATTGATTCTAACTTGCACCTTGGCATGGTATTGCCAAGAAAGCTGAGGCAGAATTCTATTTCAGTATGAGAGCTAAATGCCATTTTTTTTTTTTTTTTGTATTTTATCTGTGTTTTGCAGTCAGGTCTGCAGGGGGAATTTTAAAGAGCACCTTCTAAATTCCCTATAGACAACAGAGCAAAAGAAGGAGCTTCAAGTTTAAAGTATTAAAGCCAACTCTCAACAGTGTGCAATTAGACGTCCCAAATTTGATTTTGAATCACCTCTGAAGACAAAGAACCAGGCAAGGACAAACCTTGTCCATTAGTTTCAACCTGAACTTTGATTTGTAAACTATACATGCTGACCACAGCTCTGGATTTCTGAGTTCTGTTTAGTGATAAAAAATAGTATGTTTTATTATAATGACAATATGCCATATCCTTTGAGCAGAGGAAAAAAACCTCAATGAAAATTAGTGTAGCAACAGTAGAAAATGAATACCAAATAAATGAAAAAATGAGGCTTAGAGTGGAAGATGAGAAAGATTTCTTTAGAAGCAAGGTCCGAGAACTTATGGAATAAACAAGACAGATAGGGAAATGAGATCTTTAAAACCAGAATATTATAATAGGAAAAAGATCTACTGAGGTGAAATTGCTCTAATAAAGGCTGTAGAAAAGGTGAAAATGTGTTAATGGTAACTAGGTCAGAAATAGTAACAAGGTCCAAGGAAATTTAGCAGTGAGAGAAACAAAATGTGGAAAAGCAAATCAACAAGGAGCCAAGATTCACAACCTCTTGGGAAAGCATCCTGTTACAGCCACCCATAAATTCTTTAATAAAAGCAATTGGAGAACTGCTCCTTAAAGATCAGAATGTCCAAAATGTTGATAATTATTAAAAATATACTATACCAAATATCTATTTATTTATTCTATTTTTGTATATATTTGAAAATTTTCACAATAAACAAGTTTTTTTTTTTTTTTTAGTACTGGAACAAAATTAAAAATTTGAATAGATTTTAGAGAGAACTACTAGGAAAATCAGCATAAAATACTCGAAGTACTACTGGTGTATTTCAAGGTGATTCAATCACTGCAAGTTGATGCTCTGAAGAACTATCCCCAAAAGTTCACAGAATTAGAATTCTAAAGGGAAGGTACAGCAAAGTAGAAATCTATTAAAGTGACAATGAAAAATTAGATATTAGAGAGTTAGATATTGTTCTGATGAGAGAATGTTTTTGGCAGAACATAGTGAGTTTATACATCTTGCTATTGGAATTCCCATAAGACAAAGAAAAACATAACAGAAAAACAAGTGTCTAAGTCAGAAGGAAAAAAGTAAAAGTAAAGAAGGTATTTCATGCTAGTGAACTAGGTCCATATATTTTAGAGAAGCAACCATCTTCAGTAGTAGAGTGAATGTTGCTAATAGGGACATGGGAACAGTAGAGGGAAATTAAATACTTTAGTCTTATAATGGTACCACAAAAAAAAAGGTGTAAGAGAAAGAAATTCTATTCACAACCTGGAATATTTCAAGGCTGATGAGTATTAAGTCTTCAAAAGGCCCCTAGTGACACAGATTTCAGAAGTCAACAGCTACTATTAAAAAATCTGGTGAGGATGATCTTTCATATGAAGGAGACATAAGTCCAGGAATAAGTCTTCTCAAGAGCAGGTCTCACCAGTCTAAGTTATTCCACAGCAAGATGCAGTGGCAGTGCTTGTCACAGGACAGAAGTGAAAATGCTGGCTCATAAGACATATGAAGTCTCTACCACTGAAGAGAGTCCACACCTTCACTGAAGCACTAGAGTGCCAAAAACATAGGGCTCAAGTAGAAAATAGAAATTAGTAAGCTGAATATAATAAATGGGAAAGAAAAGCATTTCAAATAAGCTATGACTAGAGTTGTTATCATTTACAATTTCTAAATTTTTCAAGAAGGAAGCAATGTATAAAATGTAACTCAGAAGAAAGGAAACAATTTGCACAGTTAGCCTCATCTCCAGATATGGCAGTCACTTCTTGATAAGGAGATCTCTCTTAGCTAAGTTTATATGCAATGTTGATTCTGGATATGACTACTTAACATCTTGTTGGTGTAGGTGACTTTGGTAAGAGCCATTTCCGTGTAGTGGGTATAAAAGCCCAACTGAAGAGGATTCAGAAGAGAATAAGAGGTGAGACAATAAAGGCAAACTTTCTATACTGGTCGCAATATTAATCTCCTTCTGATAGGAAGGAAAACAAGAGTATTCTGGCATACATGTGGATAAATCAGTAAATCTGGCAATGGAAAGTGAGGTACTTTCACAGATTACATCTATTTTTTCAATAAAATATGAAACAATGTTGTCAGCTGAGGAGTAAAGAATGGAGTTATAGAAAGTTTGGGAAGAAAGGAAAAGATATTCAACAGCTATCTCAGAATGGGAAAGTGAATATACTATGAAAGTTTATCAAACAGTCAAATAACATTGAGTATCTACTAATTTTGTATACTCTTATAATAAAGAACTATCAGAATGGCTGTATAATTTTCTCTTCCAAGGGCTGAACTTGTGGGGTACAAACAGAGAAATGGCAGTTTAAATGTTTAACCAGGGTTACAGGTAGGAGAGAGAATAAAGGAAATTAAAGGTAGATATGACTGCTAAATCCTACTAAAAATCTAAAAAAATAAAGTCTTCCTCCTAACCTATATACTTATGATTTAAACACAGTTCTGCATTTAAAGAGAACTTATATCTCAATTTTTTTAATTTCAAAAATATCATAGAGAAGTAAATAGACTGTAATTCAGTAAATGACAATGTGCTCAAGAAAATCTTGAATTAGGATCACAGACATGCCAGAATTTCATAATGAACTGACACACTAGGATTTCACCTGTGTAAGAGATGCATAACTTTAGCAGAAAGATATACTTACCTTGGTGTTTCCCAGGAAATCTCTATATTCTCTTAATATTTTTTGGTTTCTAAATAACCCTAAAGAAAAGAATTACAAAACACATTTAGCTCACACATATTCTTATCTGTCACATTTTAGATTAATAAAATAATTTTCTTTAAGACTATGTTAAATATGCTCTATTAGCTACCAGCAAAAATATCAGTTTATTATAAGAAATCTAGATTTGCAACCCAATTAAAAAAATGAGCAAAGGACCTGAATAGACTTTTTCCCCAAAGATAACACACAAATGTCCAAGAAGCACATGAAAAGATGCTCATATCACTAATCATCAGAGAAATGCAAATCAAAACCACAATAGGTATCACTTCACACCCATCAGAATGGCGACTACCACCCCCACCCCCCAAAAAGCAAGTGTTTATGAGGATGTGGAAAAATTGAAAACTTTGTGCATATTAGTGGGATTATAAAATGGTGCAACTGTCATGGAAAACAGTATGAAGGTTCCTCAAAATATTAAAAGCTACCGGGTAATCTAGCAATCCCATTTGTGGGTATATATTCAAAAAATAAAAGCAGGGTCTTAAAAAAATATTTACACACCCCTGTCCACAGCAGCACTATTCACAATAGCCAGAGAGTGAAAGAGACCAAAATGCCCATGGACAGATGAATAAACAAAATATGGTAAATAAATACAATATTACTCAGATTTAAAAAGGAAGGAAATCTTGTCAGATGAATGAACCTTGAGGGCATTATGCAAGGTGAAATAAGTCAAAAAGACAAATGCTGTATGAGTCCATTTATATGAGGTATTCACAATAACTGAATTCATAGAAACAGAAAGTGAAATATTAGTTACCAGAAGTTAGGGGGAAGGGGATACCAGGAGTTGTATAAAGGGAATATTTTAGTTTTATAACATGAAAAAGTTCTGGAAAAGAAAAATTTCTGGAGATGTTTCGTAACAGTGTAAATATCTTAACAATTCTGAACTACACTTTAAAAATTGTAAAAATTATGTATTTAAGTTGTATTTTTTACCACAATAAAAAAAAATGAGGAGAAATCTGGATTTGCATAAAGGCAGTTTGATAAGATGCTCTCCTCAAAATTCTCTAAAAAATATGAGTTATTTAAGCTTGATGTAAGAACCAATTTTTCATTTTTAACTCAAAGTTCAAAAATACAGGAAGAAATATTTTCCCATTACTGTTTTCTCAAATTTTGTTACTTTAAGTATTTTCTTTATGAACAAAGTTTTAATGGTATCATTATTTTAAGAGCAAAAGACTGGAAATGACTTATGGAAGAAATGATTGATAAACTATGATATAAACTGCCCTCAAAATGTAATTTTATAAAAGGAACAAAGGAATATCTCTGTTTATTGCTAGAGAATGCTCCCCAGGACATACTAGCAAGTAAAAAAAAAAAAAAAAAAAAAAAAGACAGAAAGCATATATACTATGTCTTATTTACTAAAAGGGGGATAGAGGAGGATTAAAATCATTAAGTATGCTATTTAATACTTTTTAAATGGAAAAAATAACCCCAAAACTAATTTTTTAAATGGTTTCCTATGCAAGAGAGAGGGAATAAGGTGGAGAGGACAAGAATGGAATCTAAATTTCTCTGAAGTATTTTGTCTCATAAATGTGCCTTTGGAATCATGTAAATGTGCTACAAAGCGATAAAATATAAATAGGTCAAAATTACTTCTAAAATCCAAAGCAAAATGAAAGAAATGAACCTAATTTTATATTTGATGGTTTATCCACACAGAGAGAAATTTCAAGTGATTTTAAAACAGAAATTTGACTATATATACCTAGTGGAATATACATTAAAGATAAAAAGAAAAGCAAAGAAATCTTAAATCACCCTGACAGCAATAACATTGATACTATTATTTTGAAACTACACTGATTTCTCTCTGTATGAGTATACACATAAGAATAAGACAAAATGTAATTACTTTAATTATGCGAATGAATTAAGAAATAAGATTTTAAGTATGATACAAAAACCAAAAAATAAAAAGTTTATCAGAATAACCTATGTATTTTCTCTTAAAAAATATTTCCTAGCCCTGTCCACTGAAAGACCTTAAAAATATGTCAATCTATTAAAAATTAGTACCCTAATGGTCAGAGTATGGTCTCCCAATTTTATTTCCCACTAAAAAGAAAAGGACCTCCTTTTAGAAATGGCTGATTCCCAGACTTATGGCAAGAAATATGTAAGATGAACCTGAAATATCTTACTGTACCTAAAAGCAAGAACGCTTTATTGTACTAGGCTTATGATAAAAAGACTTAGCAATCAACTTGATGTGCTTCCACTGGCCAACAATGGGAAGATTTAAGCACCACTACTTTGCCTACTTTGTTCTTTCCTTCCTTGCGTGTCATCTCTGCCCTCTTTTCCTTCTCATTGATTTCTTTCCTATCCTGCTGCTCCTCATCTTGGTACTGGACCCCATACTCTTAAGAAATGCTCTTTACCCCTTTCCCAGTGTTACTGACCATAACTGTCTCACAATTGACACTTAGAAATTTTACCTATTCATCAAGGGAAGGAAATAGTGTTACCTTTAAGCCTTGATCCTGCACAGAACTTAGAAATATAGTTAAAGGATTCAGAATTCTCCTAAATAAAGCCTGGCTGTCAAAGAAATATGTGTATATTTTTTTACAGACACTAGCACCTCTATCTCTACTTTAATCCTACCACATTACCATATCAGTTCCCTAGAATAACAAAACTATAACTATAGTCTGAGTATCTAATTCCCCAGTGGAATATGCCCTATTCCACCAACATTTGATCAAATCTAAATTAGCACTTCTATTACTTAAAAGAAACGCAAATAGAAGCTATTAAATTTTGTGCCAAAATTCTGGGGCTTCCTCACCCCAATGTGTATTTCATTTATTGAATAAATATTTCACTCCTGTGGATTTAAGTACAGCTTTCTTTAGTGTATCTAGTGTATCTATAGATATAAAGACAGTCAACAAATGTTTGCTTCTTCTGTGAGACCGCTTACATACTTGGGTTCACTGACTCTCCTTCATACTTTTTAAAATGCTAAACCAATGATTTAAAGAATTTGAATTTTGCAAAGAAATCTACAATTATTCAATATGCAGACAACTTAATATTATATATTCCAGGCTTACAAAAATCTCAAGAAAATTATCAGAAGGTCACTCACTTTCTTTGCCAGAATTAAAGCTCAACAAAGAGACAACTGAGATGATTATGAAGACTGACAGTCTACTACAGGCAGTAGACAATAAACTTTTCCAAAAACCATCACATGAACAAACTAAAATAAACAGCTGATCTTGTAGAGATATATACTCAAATATTTACAGACAAAATAATCTAATATCTGGACTGGTTTTACAGTAACTCAGTAGAATGAAGATTAATGAGGGGGTTATAAATAAAACAAAGTTGGCCATGTGTTAATAATTATAACACTGTATGATGATGGGTACTTGAGGGGTTATTATACTTTCCACTGTACTTCAGAATATATTTGAAATTTCCCTAATAAAAGGTGGGGAAACAGAACAAAATGTAAACAAATGTTACAAAATACTTAGACCATATACAACTAAGTGTTAAAATCCACCCAGAGAGGAGGAAAAAAATGGTGTAGATGATAAAGGCGCTGTTCATCCCTCTGGTGACCAAATCAAAGTTGTGATGGAAACAAAGAGCAAGCAGCAAAGAAAAATCAGCAGGGATCTTGATGAACAATCCATACAACTAGGGAGAATCCAAGAAACACCCTGAAATGGCAGAAGGTAGGATGCAGGGCTGCCCAGTCTCTAGTGGCTGAGTGGGACAGAGGCAGCAGCACCTCTTAAAGGGGCCACGTCCACGAGCAGATTTTTGCGGTGACTGACCTGTTTGCTCTGAGCACCAGTGCCGATTTGGCTGTGCACAGGGGGCACTAGGGACTTACAGGGAGACAATGTCAGAGTGAGGGCTGAGGCGAGACTCGCTCTGTACACTACTGGAGATATCCATTGTTCCCTGCTGAACCCTGTGTCTTCCCAGTGCGTAGACACAGAGCCACCATAGCCAGGATGTAATCAAACTGGATAACAGAGGTCGCTCCGCTCAGAAAATTCCCTAAAACCCACCTCCCCCAACTTGTGGCCTACCCAAGCCACATCCAGGTGTATCGTCAGTGAGTCAGATGCGCCTTACTGAGCAGAGCCTAGACTCACACTGGAGGCAGCTGGCATCAGTTTCTGGTGTGGCCTTTTGAGGCAACTATTAGCACAGCATCTGTGGACTGTTTGCTGAATCTTCACAGGTGGCCCTGGAGGGGCAGAGGTTTAGGCTAAATTTGGCCTGTAGATGAACCCCTCTCAGGACTGTGCCACTGGAAACACCTACTTCACAAATCCACACTAATAAAATTGGGAGACTGAGGAGCTTTGCTTAGTACAGAGAAACAGACACGGAAAGGCAGCCAAAATGGGAAGACAAGCAGAAACCATATGAAAGACCAGAAGAGAGATCCAGATATAATGGAGTCAAGTAATCTAACAGATGCAGAGTTCAAAACACTGGTTATAAAGATGCTCAATGAACTTTTGAAAAGTGTAGATAAATTCAGTGAGAACTTCAACAAAGATAAAAGCCATAAAAATGGAAATGGAAATTATAAAAGGAAACCAGTCTGAAATGAAGAACACACTATCTGAGATGAGAAGTATATTGAATGGAATAAACAAAGGAATAAACAAAGTGAATAAAGAAAAGAATAAAATGACCTATCTAGAGGACGGGAAAGCCAAGGACACTTAATCACAATGGCAAGAAAACAGATGCCAAGACTATAAAAATAATTTAAGGAGCATATGGGACACAATTAAGGGTCTAAATATCCATCTGATCGGCATATTTGAAGAAAACCAAGATGTTGAACAACTGTTTGAAGAAATAATGACTGAAAACTTCCCTAACCTGGTGAAGGAAAAGGATATAAAACTCCAGGAAGGTCAGAGAATCCCAAAAACCAGGGATCCAAAGAGGCCTGAACCAAGACACATCATAACTAAAATGCCAAAGGTTAAATACAAAGAAAGAATATTAAAGTAGCAAGAGAAAAACAGATAGTTACCTATAAGAGAACACCCGTAAGACTAGGAGCTGATTTCTCAAAAGAAACTTTGCAAGACAGAAGGGCTTGGCACAAAATATTCGACATGATGAACATCCAAGATCTACAACCAAGAATACTTTATCCAGTGAAGGTATCATTTAGAGTATAAGGACAGATAAAAAGCTTCCCAGACAAAAACAAGCTATATATCACCACCAAACCAGTATTACTAGAAATGTTGGAAAGACTTCTTTAGGAAGAAAATAACACGTATCATAAACAGGAATAAAGAATGGTAACACTACATTCCTATCAATAAGTACTTCAAATGGAAAAGAATTAAGTGTTCCAACCACAAGACAGAGTGACTGAAAGGATAAGAAAATAAGATCCCTACATATGCTGTCTAATAGAGACTCACTTCAGATTAAAAGATACACATAGACTAAAAGAAAGGGAATGAAAAAAGATATTGCTTTGATGGACCTAGAAGATATTTAAGTCAGACAGAGAAAGATGACAGTATATGACTTCACTTATATGCAGAATATAAGGAACAAAAAGAACAAACTAATCAAAAAGACTCACAAATATAGTAGACAATTTGGTGACGAACAGAGAGGAGGGAGGTTGGGGGCTAAGAGAATGGGCTGGGTGAAGGGTTAACAAAGTACAAATTAGTAGCTGATGGATGGTCACGGGGATGGGGAGCACAGCATAGGGAATGTAGTTAGCTAGGTGGAGGGTCAGGGATGAAAAGGAGCAATTGTGGGGATTGTTTTACGAATTATATAGATGTCTAACCAATGTACTACATACTCGAAACTAATTAAAATAAATTTTTAAAAAGCCATGAAAAACTCATGAATTTCAATTTAAAAAGACATATAATCTAATAGAAGAGTGAATAATATAAAAATTAGTAAAGAAGAAAAACAAATAAACATATTAAAAGATAATCAACATCAGTAGTAATCAGAGAAATTCAAAATTAAAGATAACATCTGTTACCCATCGAATACAAAAAAAAAAAAGTTAAATTGTTAATATACAGCACTGATGAGGGTATGAAGAAACAGTCACACACTGTGAGTGTAAATGTAAACTGGTACCAGATTCCCTTTGGAGAATTATTATTTAGGACCTATTAAATTTTAAAATGTTATTGTCCTCTGAACCTGAAATTCTACTATTAACATTTTATCTTATATAGATATTTGCAACAGTATTATATGGTTAAAAAGATGGGAGGACATTCACTAATGTATTCTTTGTGATGATAAAAAAAAGGGAGAACAATAAAGTTTGATACATCCATAAAATAGAACACTACATAGCTGTTAAAAACAATGAGGCAGAAATAGATTTTTATATGTAGACATAGAAAGATGCTTATGATTACACTGGTAAGTATACAGAGCATTATACAAAACAATATGTATAGTGTCATCTAATTTATGCTTAAGTGAAAAAAATGTGTATAAAAATTTGAAAATGCGAAGATGGTTCCATAGTGTAGTGGTTAGCACGTCTGCTTTATATGCAGAAGGTCCTGGGTTCGTGCCCCAGGTGGAGCCATGGACCATACCCCAGATGTGCCAGGCCCTGAGTGCACCAGGCCCCCCAAATGTGCCAGAGGTGCCAGGCTTCGGGTTCACCAGGCCTCGAGTGTGTGCTGCGAGCGCATGAGAAGAGACACCCTGCCTTCAGAGCCAGTTCTTAAGGGGAGATGGCAACATCCGTAGGTCAGGGGTGAAAGTTGGGGGCGGAGGAGGATTAAAGAGGGGGAGAAAATTTTTAAATGCATCAGAAACATTCTGGAAGAATATACATCAAACTGTCAATGACAGTTATCCCTAAGGGGAAAAAAAATGAGACTGTACTAGAGGAAAGGGAGACTTTTTATTCTTTATATTTTTATATCCTTTTTTAAATCACAAGTATGCATTACTTTTTGTCATTAATACATACATATGTAAACCAAAGAATTATCTGAAGCCTATTTCACATTATACAAATCCTAATTCTATAAAGGTAGCTTTGTGTTTAAACCAAGGGATTGTTAAATTACCTGTGGGTCTTATTTGCATCTAAATCTCAAGAGCCAAGCACTGCTTCTAGTTCATATGATAAAAATCTGCTGAATTAATTAATTAAAATAAAAATGTGGTAGCTGAATCAACATACATACTTTTCTGTAAGAATTATCTATTCTATCACTTTTAGAATAAGTATAATCTTCAAATTGTACCATCAGTTTTAATATTCAGGTCTTATGGCAACCACAAATTAGCTTCACTTCCTCTGATCATCTTTTAAAAGCTATAGAGGGGGAAATAAAAAATACTGTTTTTATAAAACAATTGAATCTCAAAATGGAGACTGCTATCTGCTAGAACCCACAGCGCCAAAGCCAAAAGGTATGCAACCACCAGAGTTGCGTAATTACAGGCACAATTCTTACCTATGAGTTATAGGCACATTTCATTTTACTGAGCTTTGTTTTACTGCACTTCACAGATGTGTTTTTTAGAAGTTGAAGGCAACATCCTCCACCAGCAAAAAATTATGACTTGCTTTATTGCAATATTTGCTTTCTTGTTGTGGTCTGAACTAAACCTGAAATTATCTCTGAAGTACGCCTGACTTTCCAATAAATTCAGCTTTAAATTTAATATACTTACTTTCTCTGTATTCTATTTCTGCTTCCTTGCGCAGTTTTTTTTCTCTGGCCAAAGCTTCAGGACTTCCCCAAACTTCCAAAGATCTGTGCATAAACACATGACCACGGACAATGAACAATTTTAATGACTTTATTGTAATCATATTTAAATCTAAATGAACCACATAACTTATGAGAACCTTACAAAAAAGCATAATGTCTTTCAAGAAAAATACAAAACACTTAAAGAACTTTTCTAAACGAAATCTAAACAAGAGTAAATTCACAGTAAATCTTATAAATTAGGATATATTTAGTTAATAGTACATACTAGTAACTCCCAAATAAACAAATTTGCAAATATAAAAATATTCTACTTTTAAAATATGTCATTTAAAAAATTCCGGGTTTATGGCCATGCTCCCCTGAACAAGCCTGATCTCGTTTGATCTCGGAAACTAAGCAGAGTCAGGCCTGGTTTGTACTTGGATGGGAGACCACTGAAGAAGATCAAGTGCTGTAGGCGTAAAAAATAAAAAAAAAATAAGGGATTATAAACTGACAAGGTCCTTGCAATCTGTGAGGTCAACCAAGGGTTGCTTCACCTAAAAAATAAAAAAATTTTTTTTAATTAAATAGAATTAATCAATTAATTAATTCTGGGTCTAAAATGTGTTTTTATTAATCTCAAATTTACTTGTACTTTTATTCTAAAAAAACTATGTTCTTACTTCGCCTCCACATCTGATCTCAAGTATACAGTAAAGGACTCAGTATCTTCATGGGGACTTCGTCGTCTGATTTTTCGAAGTTGTTCTAGATCACTGAAGAAAAAAATATGTTGAATTTATTCAAAGTTCTTACAGTTTATGTATTAAAAGGATTAAGAGCAGATAAAAGCCACTACAGTAATCCTCATCTTTAAAGACTACAGACCTGTATAGCTTTTGAAGATCAGTTTATAAAGACTGCATTTTGTACACAAAAATTAGTCTAGAGATAGTGAAAAAATAATAATTATTTATTTTGAGGGTATCATACATAGGTATATATATGGTACCTAAAATGCTCAATATAGGTACCATATTCAAAGGTATCAAGTCACAAAGGTTACATGTCAATTCCATGCTATTTAATAATTTTTCCCTTCTCTTAAATTCTGAAAAGTTTACATATTAATCAAGTCACCACTAAACAGTCATTCTGTATTTATTTGATTATTGGTGTTCCTAAGACAATTTTGTAACAGGGATGAAAAGACCTAGAAATTAAAATGTGGTTAACTACGGATTTTATTAAGTTCTAGAAATTAAACCTGAAGTTTAAAAAAATCAACAACCAACAACCACACATTAGTAACAAAGTCTGGACCAGGTATCAAAAGATTATTCTAGTTTCCTCTCTATCACTGACTCACTAAATGAGGTGGGTCATCACTAACATCTTTATTATGTTTCCTGGCCTATAATGTGAAGACAGCAATACCTAACAAACTTAATTGACAAAAATTTTGTGAGAACTGAATGAAATACTCTATGAAATAGAATGTAGTTTTACTTAATTGCTATAATTATTATTTTACTTGGAATATAAGTTATTAAACCGATTATAGGATTCCTTATTTCTTGATACTGGACTGTAAAGGAAATGGCCAAGAGGGAGAACAAAGAATAGGGTCAATCACATCTGATATCTCTAAAGCCAAGAAATCTTCTACATAAATATGGCTTTTCTAAGTAAACACACAAAGAAATTTTTAAAATATGCAACAAATGTAATCTCTAATAACTCTCTATGATTACAAAAAGATTAATAACAAAAGACCAAAAAATAAAATTTATATTCAACAGAAACCACATACGGAACATAAATATAAATGTACTAATTAAATTAAGGACTACTCGATTCTGCTACTCAAAAAACCAAAACTTTTAAAAGTCAAACATAAAAATATGCAAATATTCTTATTATTGATAATTCTGCTAGATGTGAACATAACAATAAAGCTCCTAAGATCTTGTGTGATATGGAGGTTTCAAAAACTTGCCTTTTTGAATTTAAAAGCCTAGAAAGACTGAAATGCTCATGCTGGAGCATAATTCAATTTATTTTAGTAAGCAAACAATTTTACATTCTTTTTAATGCAATAAAAATATTTCTTCAGTTTAGAAAGAAGTCATGGGAAAGTTTCCACACTGATTGTAGCAGGTAACACATTCTAAGAAATTAATGGTTATTTAGATAAAACAGATCAAATTACCACATTAAAAAAAAAATTACTGTACCTGGATTTAAGGCAGAACTCATTTATTGCTCTGACTCCAGTGATAAAATTATTCTGAGTGTACTTTGGTCCATATTCCCTCTTCTTAAGGACTGCTTTGACTAAAACCAAAAATACAGGTAAACATAAAACATATGCAGAACAAAAGTCATTTGAAGATGAACATATGCTGAGGCCTCTTATGTATCCCATAAGATACTGCTTTTTCCCCTGACGCACTGAATGGCATCAGAAAAAAATTTCTCCCAGAACAGAATAGAATGGAATTACATTTGTAGCCATCTAGCTTTTATCTCCATACCTCATCCTTAACTGATGTCAAAATGCCAACCCTCTGTCTAATAGACACCTTGTATAGCTATCGCTGGTCAGTTTAAACTGTATTAACACAATTTAAATTGTTCAGGTTCTGAATGAAAATAAATTTGTTTCAATTAAATATTACAGGACAGTTCAGTGTTTTTCAAACTGTAGGTTAGAAAAAGCATTTTACATAAAATGAAAAGAGAAAATAATTAAAGAGCACTGCATATAATTAAAAGTACTTTTTATGAAAATTTTTGTTTCAGTTCATATATATAAAGTTATTAGGTAGTATTTCTTATGGGGGTTGCAGTCAAAACCGTGTGAAAGCCATAGGACTGTTTCACATAATGTTACAAAGCTGAAGTTAACAAAAGGAACATTTTTAAAAGTTAAAAATTATAGAAAGTTATTACAGATTATAGATAAAATACCACCTTCTATTAAATTATTTTCATACTATCAAGTTTCAAAGTGTTCATAAAAAGGCCAGAGATGTCAACAACAAAATACCATTGGTATCAATTATAATCTGTGAATTAAAAATTTCACTCAACATTGGTCTTTACGTCCTTATATTATAAAGTGAGACTTTTGGTCACATGACATAGATAAATAACATAGGCAAGGATCTGAAGAGTAAGAGCAAACCAAAAGAAGAAACTCGTGTTCTCTTCCAAATTCACCTAGTCATCCTCATATTCTACTTTCATAACTACTAATTCATAAGTTTTCTGTTCTATACTAAGTTGAAAGAGCAATTAAGATTAAAATTATCCATCCTACAGTAGGTTAAAACATTCTTAAAACATTATATATTAAAATCTAATGCATGAATAATACCTAAAAACATTTCAAAAATAAACTTCAATATAAAAATCAAAACTTTACTTGGAAAAAAAAACATTTAAAGAAATTCAGGTTTCTTTCAAATGAATTCAAGTCTCTCAACTGCCTTACTCCAATAATCCTAAAACTCAAAATCCAGATGAGTTCCTCTGGAGGAGACAGGAGAATTACATCTCTTTTTTATTTTAAAGATTAGGATTTTTTTTTTAAATTACTTTTTAAAAATTTCTTCAAAGTAGCTAGAAATCCCTGTTGACTTTTCCTGGCCCAAATTATTGATGATAATGGCTGATTTCACAACTTTAATTATTCTTAATTGTGACTGCATTCTATGTATCATTTTCAAAATTATCCTACAAAAGAAGTCCTATTTTTAGAACCACCTTATAGGGAGAAAACCATGGCTCTGAAAAGTCAAGTAAACTACCCAAAGCCGTATAGCTGTTATATGCTAGGGGGTATAAATTGAATCCAGTTTTGTCTGACATCAAAGCTACAGTGCTCCTAATCATGGAGTTACTGTCTCCTTGAAACATGCTGCTTTGGGGAATGGGAGCCATAGCCCACTTAGAACAGAGCTGCAAACAAAAATTCCTTCATCACGCAATTTCTCCTAGAAAAGAAAGTCAGACAATGATGTCCAAACTCAACCTGGATTTGAAAAAGCTATAGCTTTGGCCTCTTGTCCTTTAATCGCATTAGTTTTTGATAGGGGAGGCAGACAGGTAGATATGAGCCAGAGGGAGAAGGACAATAAGGGGTTAATGAGCCCCCAATATCAGTTTAGCAGTAAAATGTACAAAAAGAAAAAAAGATATCAAGTGGCTCATCTTCCCCTGGTCAGAGCCTCTAGAAAGCAAAACATCTAGAGGCTTCTGGCACCTCCCTCCTTCCCCATGGTCAGTTAACTGGAAATGACCATTATATGACCTTACTCTGGGGGCGCTTGACAGGTATGGGCAAAATTAGATAACTGGACATGAGCCTACCCTGAAAACCCCGAAAGCGCAGGTGTGTGACATCTCATCTACGGGCACACATTACACAATACGCCAGCTTGGAGGAGGAGGGTCAGAGGACGGAAGGAAGGTGAACACAGAAACCTATATTATACCCCAATCCTCAGCTTCTCAACACTCTGTATTCTCTACTAAGCCACGCACCTAGACTTCTCCAAGTGTACTTTGCTTGCTTTACTTAATAGAATTGCTGCTGTTCGCTATGCTTTGCCTGCTGTCTTTCTTCTCCAAGCACTGGACCTGCACGCAAATCTTTTGTGGGGTATCCAAGAACCAAGACCTGACTCTCATAATGCAGACATCTGACTGTCCAACGACATTTAAAATAGAAAACAATTATCATAAAATTTGGGCCCAAAATGCAAAGTAAATCTCAGGAGAAAATTAGTTTATAAATAGGAGACTAAATCCTTATAGTTAATATATTAAAAAAAAATAAAACAAACTATATCCTTATAACAATATAACTATAAAGAGCTTAATATAAACTAATTTTATATATTTAATTCAAAACATTGTTAACAATAAAAAATAGAATAAAATATATTTACCTCTTACTTGGAGAGGTTCTTGCTTAATAAGTGGAGCTTTGAGTTCTGCACCTATATTTTCTGCTGTAAAGTTTATTTAAAAAGTGTACATTAAGAAGTGGTTTTCACACAAACCTATAAACTCAGTATTAGCTAACAATCTGATAATATATAAAAACAGTAATATATCACGGTCAAGTTGGATTTATCTTAGGAATGTTAAATAAACATTTAAAAAGCTACTAATTCCCCTCATTAACAGATTAAAAGAAAACACCTAAAGAATCATTTCAGGAGCTAAAGAAAAAGCATTTAATAAAATTCAACACTCATGTAAGTTTCAAACTCTTAGAAATTAGAATAGGAATTCCTTTAAAGAGTAAAACAAATTTAAACATTGTATTCAATGGTAAAACTTTAGAAGTATTCCTTTAAAATAAGGAACAAAACAAGGACACACACTGTTGATTCTTCTAGAAATACTATTCAATGAAGAAAAAATGACTATTAAGTAGTTATTGAACCTACTTTACAAATAACTCCACCCTCCAAAAAAAAAAAAAATTAAGGGAATTAGAATCTACCTCACACTATCAGCATCTAATTCCAGGTAGATTAATGACTTTAATGTTAAGACATTTACATACCTAAGAGACAAGAATATAGACTATTTTTATGATGGAGTCAGATTTTTTAACAAAATACAAACAAAACAAGGAAAAATGGACAAATTCTGCTAAATTAAAATTCAGAACATCTGTTCATTAAAAGAGGCCATAAAAAAAGAAAAGCCTCAAACTGAGAGAAGATATTTCCAACAAACAGAATCAACAAAGGTAAGTATCAAGAATATTTAAGAATTCCTCTAGATAAACAAAAGAAAACTCACTAGAAAAAAAAAGAGCAGAAGAAAACAAACTTGCACAGAAAATGAAATATAAATACCCAATAAACATATGAAGAGATGACTGCTTCATTATTAAACAGAATCCAAATGAAACCACAAGATGTCATTTTATAACTTGCAGATTACAAAAAATGAAAATTATCACAACGTTGGCAAGAGTATGGAATAATGGGAACATACACTGCTGATGGAATGATAAACAGGCATAAGGTAAAAAAAATCACCTTGGTAAACATGTTGGCATTATCTAATATAGTTGAACACAAGCATATATTATGACCTAACATTTCTATTTCTAGATACTTAGCTTATAGAAACTTGCCTGAGGACATAAGAGAGGTATATGATGTTCAGAGCAGCATTATGTTGTTGTTTCAAACTGTAAACAACCTAAATGCCCATAAGCAAGATAATAAACTAATCAATTCCATTAATACATCATCTCATACAGCAGTAAATAATAAATATAATAATGGCTATCTTTTTAAGGCCTTATTATGTGCTAAACACTATACTAAGCACTTTACATGCACCAACTCATTTAATTCACACAACAGCCCTAAAAAGTACATGCTATACTTATCTGTATGAAAATTAATGAACCAAATACATATACCGTTAGGATAAATCTTAGCAACAAAATTTAATGAAAAAAGTAAATCACAAAAGAATACATACAATAAGCTATTACCATGAAGTACAAACACAAGCAATACTAACAGGTATATATAAAAAGTCTAAATCTAGTTCTTTTTTTACATCAAGAGACAAATACAAAATTCAGGATAGTCACACTGGATAGGTAGGGTGGAGGGGGATGTGAGAAGAACGTGATTAAGAATGTAAGGTTCTGGAGAGCCAGAGGACAGAAATAGCAATTAGTGGGATCGTTTTATAAACTATATAAATGTCTAACCAATGTACTGTATCTTGAAACTAACAAAATAAAATAAATAAATAAAAATGCAAGATTTAATACACCAAAAAAATAAAAAGTAAGGTTCTTAGGCTGGGTGGTAAATTCCTAAGAGTTAATTTTATTGTTTCTGACTTATGTATACATTGCATATATTCTTTTATAAGTATTACATATTTTGTAATAAAAATCTCACACTGAAAACATGTTCCCTTATTATATATATCATTTAAAAACAAAATAGTATTTTAGTTTATTAATAAATGTTTATTAACATTTACTAAGCATTTACCATATGCCACATACTGTACTATGTGCTTTATTTCATTTAATCTTCACAAAACTACTTTGACGTAAGCACTATTAACTTCATTTTACAGATGAGGAAACTGAGGCACAGTTTTATAACTTCCTCCAAAGTCACACAGCTAGTATTGTAAACATAAAGTCACTGTAAGATTAAAATCTAAGTCATTCTGATTAGTCTATGTCTTAACCACTTCCTATACTGCCTCTATGTTTAAAATAATATTTGATTTATGAGTAAGTATTTGTGTAATTTTCATGGGGGAGGAGAGGACAGAAGTGAATAATGTATTAGCAACACAGAGATTACTGGTAATGTTTTGAAACAGTAGTTTCAGCAGGAAGAGTAGGGATTGAGACAACAGGTTGAGGTAAGAATGGGAGATGAAGAAGTAAAAGCAGTATCTGAACTTTTAGCAGGAGCTGCAAAGGAGCATGAAATTAAGAAAAGACTGGCTGCATTTCATATAGAAATAGGAATGATGAAGTAGAGGGAGAAACTGTGGTGTATGTAATAGATTAAGAGAATAATCACAAGAGCAAAGTCCTTGGATAAGATGAGGTAGTTTCCACAACATGCATCTCTGAAAACATGTAATGAAATAGAAATGAACTGTTTCCAAATGAACAGTAAGCACACTGATATTTAGAATATCAATGTGTTTAAATGATATGCAGCATCATGAAATCTGACTAAATAGTCGTATATTTGGACATCTGAAATCTTATTGTCTGTTTTCAGTCCACCGTCCTGTTTTCTTTGGTTTAATTTTTATTTTGCCTTTCCTGCCATCTGTTAGAACAGTTTTCTATATTCAACTCCTACCCCTACCTTATGCTGGTTTGGAATTTATAATATTCTGTTTCTATTGTTTTAATGATTCCACTTAAAAAATTAACATATATCATCTTTCTAACTATCTATAAAATTATTCAGCATCTCTAACTTTCTTTGGAACAAAAAACTTTAACCACTGAAAACCTATCTTAACTAAAATTTAACATTTAATATAAAAAAGGCTTAGTATTTTTACTACCAATAGTTAATTTTATCAACACATTTTATCCATTTCTTGCTCTAGACTGGCTGTTTTATATCATACCAACCCTTCCGTCCCTCTAGGCTCACTCAGCATCTTACAGAAATAGATACTTTAATAGTTTTTTTTTTTTTTTACTAATGTGGGTGGGTTAGTAATAAATGACATTTATCTTTATACATATGAAAATGTTTTTACTTTGCCTTAACTAAAGAATGAGTTAGACCAGTGTAAAATTCTAATGTAATATTTATTTTTCCTTTTACCCTTTCATGGGTATTACTCTAATCATTCCTCCCTTTGTTTTTTGCATAGTTACTGATAAAAAGTCTATTTCAAAAGAGCAACAACTGGACTGATAGTATTCTGACTTCTTTTTGGAAACTTCTAAGTTGGGATATTTCTTGTTTTGGTTTTGAAATCTCTGGATTTCTTTTCATTTTCCCTGCTTAATACCCACAAAGTACTTCTGAAGACTGTTTTCCTCAAATTCTGAAAAATTCTTATCCATTATCTCTTTAAATACTTCTCTATCATTTCTCTGTTCTCTTTCTCTGAAATGCCTATTAAATGTAGGCTATATCATGCCTCCTAAAATGGTTTTCCATTTTGTTGAAAATCTTTTTGCTTTCCTTTGTGCATCCAAGCTGAATTTTAATTTATGAATTTTCTACTTGACTAACTGATCTATTATTTTATTTTAGTGGTTACATTTTTGTTTATAAGATTTCTAGTTGGCCCTTTTCCAGATTTATGTGTTCTGGTTTTATTTCTACCAGTTGGTTTCAAAATATATGAGTACTTCATTTAATGAATTCTTTTGAGGAAACTAAGCATTTTAAAGCTTGATATTTTAATATCAAGTTAATTCATATTTGTTGATTTTTTTAGCTTTTTTAGCATCAGGATTCAGGTATTTTTTATTTCATTTTTTATTTATATAATTGACATATAATGTGTAAATTTAAGTGTACAATGTGTTGATTTGATACATTTAGATATTGCAATATGATCCTTCCTGTATTTTTATATTTTGAATCTGCAATTATATTCTGAATTGTATGTATCCTTTTACTCTCCTCCTCATGCTCTAGGCTCAGAATGCAGTCTAATCCTACTGTCCTGAACCAGATCTCATACTGGCAGTTTGAATTCCCACTCCTCAATCCAACCTCCAAGCCAGGAAATAGCAGGTTTCAGTGCCAGTTCTTCCCCTTGCCTTCCTTCCCTATAGTCTCCTACAAGACGTAGCCTCAAGTAACAAAAGAAAGAGGCTACTTTCAGCCTCCAGTTGGGAGTGGGTGAATAAATTCCAACAGTGAGTCTGACGCTAATACTAGCTATGCATGCAGCATTTGTAAATCCACTACTTCAAACAAGTTAAACTTCTGGTTGCCAGTGCCTGCTTACAAATCCAGATCCTGGCCCTTTTTGTTCTATTTCTTGGATATAGCATGTCCTTTTCTGAGTCCAGCTGTCTCTTCAATTTTCTCTATGTTTTATCTATCACTCCAATGAGTGACAAGTAGAACAGCTTCCTCAAAGCATCTATTCACAATGGCACCTTCATAAGAATTTCTGCTTATCTAATATACTTTCTTTCAAGGCTTTTATGGATAAATTAAATGCCCAAAGGCTAAGCACTAACAAAGGTAAAATTCTTTGAAATAAAGGCAAAAAATATTTTATGTAATTTTTAGTGCATTTCTTATTTTTCAGTTAAAGTCACTGGGGACATGACAACATGGTATATTATGCTTTGATAATGAAAACATGTACAGGAAATCCAAAAAGGCTTTAACTATCCACCAAATTCTAAGTAGGTTATGATAGCACACTGGTAAGTTAAAGATAAGCTTAAAAACACTTCTATTTAAATAATAACTACAACAATGTCAATGTAACATGGCATTGAACACTTAAATATCAAAGTCATTCAGACAAATCATATAAAATGAATTGTACTAAGACTGACATTTCTGGATATTCTTTTCACTACCAACTGTCTAGATGTTACTAATTATACAGTGTTAAGAATCACAAAAGTTCTAGTAAATGGCTCAAATACATATATGAATACTTACTTTGCACACTGCCATTTTATAAACTTACACTGTATCACTGGAGTAGAATCTTTATGATTTCAATAAGTAACTTAGATATTATCTATGACTATCTCTAGACATTTGGTTTTAAGCTCAAGCCCTGGCTGTTTGTCACACATCTGTCATTAGCAAAATTAAAACTAATTTTACTGAAATTTAAAACATCTGAATGCTCCTTAAAAACTTAGATTCCTTAGCAAGTCTCTGCCTCTTAATGGGCTTTTCTTGACTTTATCATGTGATCTGAATTATTCAAAAGTAAATCTTAAACCATTAAAGATACTAACATTTTTATTCCAGTCAACAGAGATAAAAAGAAGCACGGATTTCATGCATTTCAATAGGGGAGCCAAATTTAAATATTTTTGCCTGAGTCTATGTTCACCTCAGAAGAATATAACATAGTTTACCCTTAATCATTTCATCGTTTCTTCTCTCATTTCTATGATCTAATAAATATGCTTATTTCTAGAACTTAGGGACTCACTGCACTCTCCAGTCCTTCATTCTAATCTAAAAACTATCAATCAATATTTACCCCAGCAGTTCTCCATCACCGAGAAAAGAAATTGGTTAAAACTAAACAGTAAGCCCAAAAGGAGGATGGAGCTTAGGCAAAAAGATGAAAAACAGGCATTATAAACAGAATATAGGTGACCCCACTGAAGAAAAAAGTGTTGAAATGTTTATTCTTCTTCAAAACCTCTCTTCTGACACTATACTCTCCTTGACTTTTCTCCTACCTGTGAACTGCTCAAGTATTCTTTGCAGGCTCCTCTACTTCCACTTGTCCTTACTCACTGGGCATCTGTACTAGATTTTATCGCCTAACTCTAAGCACTCTCCCTGCACTGTTTCAAAGACACCCATGAACTTCAGTTATCACCTGGGTATAGCTAATGTTTCTTAAGTCTGTATCTCTAGGTTAGAACTCTACCCATTCACTCATTTACAAATATTTATTAAACCCCTGACTATGTGCAAACCACTTCTCTAGGCACTAAGGTTCCTGCTGTCATTGGGCTTGCAAACAAGTGGGAGGTAAAGAAATAAATATTGAAATATAAGTCAATAATAAGTACAGCCTACACAGAGAATTAAAATTAGGGTAATATTAAAGACTGGGTGGCTACTTTAGTTTGAGTGATTAAAGAATGACTATGCAATAAAACAATCTCAGGACTGGGGGAAAGAAAAAGAATGACTATGCAGAACTGACATTTCAGCTATGATGAAAATGACCAACAGTAGTCAGCCAGGTGAAATACACCTTGGAAAGAGAAAGCAACTGGAGCAAAGGCCCTATAATGAGAATAGACATGGCATTTTCCTTTTTCTTTTCAATTAGAGTTGACATTCAACATTATTTTATATTACTTTCAAGTATACAGCATTGTGGTTAGACATTTATATAATTTACCAAGTGATCCTTGATCAGTTTAGTACCCACCTAGCACCGTACACAGTTATTACAGTATTAATGACTACATTCCCTATGCTGTATGTCATATTCCCATGACTATTTAATCCCTTAGTATTTTCTAAGGTTTGGCTGAAACATAATGAGCAAGTTATAGAGTGAAAGCAGAGATCCAAGGGAGGTTATTGCAGTAATCCAGCCAAGAGATGATGATGTCTCACAGCGTGGTACAGGCACACCACATTTTATTGCACTCTCCTTTACTGCACTTCACAGACATTGTGTTTTCATCAACATCAAGAAAAGACCCTCCACGAACAAAAAGATTACAACTCACTGAAGGCTTAGATGATGCTTAGCATTTTTAGCAATAAAGTATTTTTTAATTAAGGTACATACATTTTTTAGACATAATGCTATTGAACACTTAATAGACTGCATACTGTACAAATATCTTTTATATGCACTGGGAAACCCAAAAATTCATTTGACTAGTTTTATTGAGATATTCACTTTACTGTGGTGGTCTGGACTAAGACCAAAATATCTCCAAGGTATGCCTGTAGCATACCCAATTGCCTACTAGTCATCTGTTAAGATGTTTTTGAGGTACCTACAATTTAGATATTCAAAACTGAATCTTCTCATTGAAGTACACTCTCAATAGCTTTGTTTATTCCTAATTTTAGATGCCAATGTAATCATCTCATTGCCCAATCCAGTAACCAGGCACTGTCCTTTACTTGACCCTACCCTTCATTCCCCCAAATTCAATCACCAAGCCCTAATTATTCAGATCTTAAATCTCCTGATTTCATCTACTCCTTTAAAAACATCATTGCCATTAGCCTGGTCTAGACCCTCATTTGTATCACTGCCTCCTTTGCAATCTGTTTTCCAGTATGCAGCTAGCTATTATCTTTCTAAAATCTTAAATTTGATCAAGCATTTACCTACTTAGAATACTCCAACAGATTCCACTACCTACAAAACAAAGTCCAAACTCCTGAATAAGATCCTGATCTGACTACTGTTTACCTCAAGTTTTATCCTTTGGACTTTTGCAATTTTACTTCCTTTCTCCACCATTCATCACACCAATAGCTACTTTTCTTTCAGATCCCTAAATAGATATCATTTCTTTATGGAATCCTTTCCTAACCACTGAAGACTCAATTAGGAGTCCCTCCAATATGCTGCTGTAGCATACAGTACTTCTCCTATCACAGTACTTACTCTACAATTTAAATTTGTTTGCTTAATTTTCTGTTACAGTAATAAAGAGTATATAAATTCAGAGTCATTCTCATTTGCTGCCAAATATAAAGTACTCAATAAATACTTCTTGAGTAAATTACTGAATAAGTGAATAAAAGACTTCTTTTCAATGCTGCACAGCAAACTAGACAGCCTGAACAAAATCTTTTCAAATGCATTACTAAGCTAGCAAATAAGTGTTCTGTAGAAGGCAAAAATGAAGGAAAAGTAGGATCTCCAGAGCAGGGGTCCCCAACTCTCGGGCTGCGAACCGGTACCAGTCCATGGCCTGTTAGGAACTAGGTCACATGGCAGGTGAGTGGTGGGAAAATAAGCAAAGCTTCATCTGTATTTGCAGCCACTCCCCAGCACTAGCATCACGTCCTCAGCTCCACCTCAGATCAGCAGTAGATTCTCACTGGAGCACCTGGTCCCTGGTGCCAAAAAGGTTGGAAATCACTGTTCTATAGAGTAAGTGAGCATTGCAACAAAGCCAGTTTTTTACCTGGTGACTTCTGTTGAAGCTTATACTCTTTGAGCTTCTACCTTCATGGCTACAAGGAGCCTGAGAGACCAGAGAATAAGAGTAGTTCTGCTCCAGATGGTAAGTCTAACAGGAGAGATACTCAGGAAAAAAGCTACATACATGATGTCACTGTGAATTAGAAATAATACACACAGAAGGGAACAGCTTGCCTGCCTTTACTCTGCTATTAAGTAGCGGAGAAGAAAAGAACTCTCCTGAAAATCCTAAGTACAGGTCAGCCTTCATGCAAGCTTGCAGCCAGAATTCATACAACCAACGTGGTCAAAAAATGTAAAGCAGAGAATTTAATTTAATGTGGTTCCAAGTTGTTTTCCTAGCAGCTAACTGAGGCAAAAGAAAACTATGCAGGACCACATTCTCAATTCAAAGAGACATCAAGTAGTTCCAAGATATAAAACTGCATGGAAAATGAACTCTTGGTTAAAAAAAAACAGATACGGCATCATGAGTGAGAGCAAGAAACAGAGAAAAAAGATAATATAGTGGGAACCAAAGGATTCAGATAGCATAATATTCAGTCTTAGAATATAAAATATATATATTTAATATGGCTAATAAAAGAGAAGTTTGAAAATATAAGCAAAGAACATGAGACAAACCAAGGTGAAAAATACTTCCTAGATATAAAAAATGTAATCACTGAAATTAAAACCCAGCATATATATCAAACAGCAGACTAGAGGTAACTAAATAGGAAATTAGTGAACTAGGCAAACTTAAAGAAATAATCCAAAATTTGGGCCAGAAAATATGACAGAAATAAAAATATAAGACTCAGAAAATGATAGAGGAGTTTAAAGACATGGAAAATAAAGCAAAAAGATGTGACATATTTCTAATTAGAGTTCCAAAAAGAGATAATAGAGAAATGGGAAAAGATAATATTTGAAGGGATAGTAACAGAGAATGGTAGAATTCCAGAATTGTAGAAAAATACCAATAAAAATGTTTTATAAGTAAGATCTAGCAAACATTCAAGGAACAAATATTCCTATACAAACTATTCCAGTATACAGGAAAAAATGATTTTAAAAGATTTATACATACCTGCTTCATCAAACGATGGTACTTTTTCTACTCTGAGAGTTTGTGATCCCTGCCCTTCTTTCTGAACATTTGCAGAGTACAGCTTTACTTGACTCAGTGCACAAAAGCATGGGTGACTACAGGGAACCATGTTTGAAACGTTTCCAAATGTCACTAAATTCTGCCATTCTAAAAGAAAAAAAAGTACTTTAATTTCAAAAAACTCACAAGGAATTATATTAATCAGTCACTCATATTGTCACTGATTCTTTTTTTTAGATCAGATTAGATCAATATTTGGTGAAATGCCTCAGTATATGGGAATTTTAATTGAGGGAAGAATAAATTATGAAGCACTTTAGTTGCTGCATCTGTGGGCTTCAGAGGGCTGAAATTCAAAAGAAAAATATATTCCACACTTGCACCAAAGCAGTAGAAAAGCAAATCTGTTTCTACTCTGTGACACCTCCTTCTCTTTTTTATGAGTACTAAGAATTCCTCTTTCTAAAAAAATTTAAAAACCCTGTCTAGATAGAATTTATTTTCTAAAGTTTTAGGTGTACTAATGAAATTTTTTTAGGAACAGTTCAAGTTTTTCCCAGTGTGGTGGGTTAAACACTTGAGTTGAAACTTTTCTAAATGCTTAATAATCTTTTTTTTTTTTTTTTACGCCTACTGCACCGGGTCTTCCTAGGTGGTCTCCCATCCAAGTACTAACCAGGCCCCACTCTGCTTAGCTTCTGAGATCAGACGGAATCGGGCATGTTCAGAGTAGCATGGCCAGACTATAATAATCTTATGAAAATGTTAGTTCATGTATGTGCATGCAGATATACTTTCAGATATTAAAAAAAAAAAACTTTTCTTAATAGGTCGGAGAATTAATTAGGAATACAAGTTATTGTAAATGCTGAGGATAATTTGAAGAGCATGAGGAACATAAGGGAACCGAAGTATTCACTCAAGTTTCAGGCTTGGAACTTGTTTTTTTTGAAAAACTTCCTGATGTCAACTTATTCTTTTATTTATTTGGCAAATAACTGTTGAAGGCCCAGTATGTTTTTGGCCATTTGCTTCTATTTCTTAAAAAGTGAGTAAAGCAAATACAACAATGTATCTTCTTGCATATTGAAATATATAGGCTACAGGCAAAATTAATTAGTGAAGCAAAAGCTAAAGCAAATACTTCCAAGAAACCCAACATCCAGTAAAGCATCTTCTTCACCATGGCCACTGGTGTTCTGACTTGTCAGTCCTACTCAAAATATCTTTTGTGATTATTACATAACAAAGACAAAATGCCACAACACTTTTTTTCACCAATTGATGAAATGCTTTTACAGAGATTGTGTTAAAATGTTTAAAGAGAGATGACTCCAGTCTAAAAATTCAAGGTTCTCCTTCGATTTTAAAACATTACAGAAAATTTCAAACATGCAAACTGCCCACCCTCAACAAATTATCAATTCAGTCAACTCATCTCTACCTACACCATTATCTCACCTCTATATTAATTTGCTGCAAATCTCACATAAACTTATTTCATTCATAAATATTTCAGTATGTATTCTAAGACAAAAACTTTCTAAAACATAGCCACACCACCATTACAATTAAAAAAAATTCCTTAATATCATCAATTTCCAATTTCTACTTGTTACAAGCACAATTATTTTGTGTGCAAACTGATCCTAATAAGGTCCACATACTGCAATTGACTGAGATGTATTTTAAGTCTCTGTTAAGCTACAGGAAGTCTTTCTGGAGCAGAAACCAAGTTGTCCTAAATTTTGTCCTGGGAGTTTTCCAGTCTAAATTTTGCTGATTTAATTTGCTGGTGTAGTTTATCCTGTTCTATATGTCTCAGAAATTGATGGATCTAAAGTCCTTATCCAAATTCTGGTTCTTTTATTAGGACAACACTACTTGTTAAGTAGTGATAGTTCTTTCATCAGTAGCTACATAATATTTGGTTGTCTCTTCATTTGTAATAGCATAAGTTGTTGTTCAATGCCTAGAACCATTTATTCTAGTAGGTACAAAATGGTGACATTTTAACTTTATCACTTCTTCATTTATTAGAATACTTCTACTCATTTATTTGGTTACCTAGCAGTAATAGTTCATACAGAAAAATCAGGCTAAATGTTTAATTCTTTCCCTTTATTTACTAGTTCTCAAAATGAGTTCATAACTTACCATCCTGCAGTAGTGACACCTTAATTTGTGTATGCCTGTATCACTATGATTTCATAAATGTAAACATTATTTGATATATTCTGATCCATTTTAATCATTATCCTGATTAATGCTCAAATGGTCCCATTTTTGGCTAGCAGTCTCCTCAAATTGACTCCTGTGTCCTTTGGACCCTATCCTAGTAATCTTTGATAGCTTCCTTGCTAGATGTTTTAAACAGTCCTTAGTTTTTAAATTCAGTAGAATTTCATGTATCAGCTACTTTAAAGGTACACATTTGGCATTAAAACAAGATCGAAAATTGCACAGAACTTACAGAATACATTACCATCTTTAACATTTTATATTCTAAAAATACACAGGACCACATTTGAATCAATAAAATATAGTACCTAACAGGAGCAGAAATATATCTATAGAATAAATTATTGAATTCATTAATCAATTCTAGGAGGCAGAAAGATAGTAAAATATATTTCCCGTCATTAATACCCTTTCTTCAAGGTGACTTCTAAAATAAGCTACATACAGAATATTAGTATTAAGTTTGGTGCTCATTGTTCTATGGGCATGAACAAGGATCTTCTTACTGCTATATGTATAAGGGATGTTTCTTCATTAAAACTGCAGAGACATTGATGTCTTAATTAACTGTCATAATAATCACTCTTCTTTCTCTGCTTTTATTTTACTGTTAGTGCCTTTGTAATGACCACCTCTACTAATCACTACTTCTCTCTCCAATCTGGTTTGTCACCTACCACAAACTCTGGTTTTCAGAGGAAATTTGGCCTTCTTTTTACAGACTACAATAACAAACAAAACAAACACTTTTTCTCCCATGTAAACTGACAACTCTGCCTACTGTGTATGTTGCTTAGGTAATAACAATAACCCAAAACAGATTTCTCGTAGTTTGGAATGTTTATTTCTGGAAAACTTCAGGCCCAGAGTCTAATTTATATCCTAAGTCCTCAGAGGTCAAGTGGTCAATAAAAATGTGTTTTATACTCACTAATAAGCATGGAAATATGTTTAAAGGATTCACTACTCATTACTTACTACTGATTGGGACATATAGTTGAATGGTTTTGGAGGTCAGCAAATAGGAACCCTGGACACCAGACTAACAGTATTCAGGAGCAGAAAGAAACCTGCTGAGGCAAGCTGTGGGGGCAGGGTGTGGAGAGCCTGATGGGTTGTGGTGGTAGGGTGTAAAATGAGGTCTGCGAGTTATCAGAGCCTTTTAGGCCATAGATTTTTAAAAAGGGCAATGTTTTTAAAATATCACTGACTACTGTGTGAAGAATGGGTTGGAAAGGGGAGTGTGTGAATAAGGAGATCATTAAGAGGTTATTATAGTTATCTAGGCAAACAAGCTATGTTTGTGCTATAATGACTGGCAATGGAGATGGAGAGAATTACATGGCTTTGATATGTTTTGGAATATAAATTATAAATTGTGGCAATATAAGTAAAGGACAGTAACACTTGGGAAATCCTTAATATATTAGGTATTGTTAGTGCTGTTTTTACCTTTTCTAAGCAAATATTAACAAGAGTTAAGAAAGGCAGTAGAGGCGTATGCCAAGAAGCAGTGCAGAAAGTTGTCAGCATCTCACATTCTTCACTTAAAAAAAAAAAAAAAGATTCCTTGTTGCTTACTCTGTTTCTGGAGAAAAATCACATCGGCACTAGTCTTCTAGGTTGAACTACCTGGTCTTGGTTATACTTTTCCTGCATTTCTGACTAGTTGAAAGTATAAAAGTAAACTAGAGACAGTGTATTAATATCAGCAGTAATGTTAGAAATAATTTTGTAATGGAAATAAAGTATAAGGTATAAGTAAAAACTTTGCATAATCCAGATATTTCACCAGTCATATTTGTAATAGTTAAAATCATTCTGTATTATCTCTTGCTTATTTTTCTTGCAACATTATAATTTGAGTGTTTTTCCATGTTATTAGAAGTTTTTATTGAATACACAAAGAAAATATAGGGACTTCTCATAACTTAATCATTCTATCGTTTCCAGTTTTTGCTGTGGTAAATAATACTATGAAGAACAGTTTTTGCTTTATGGGCCCAGAAAGTTTCTGCTATGCTACTCTGCTTATTATGTGTTTTAAATTTACAGTAACCTCTTTAATAACAAGTATAACAGTGATTTAGATTTTACTATGTAAGTACTTTAGAAATTTTGGAAAAAAACTTCTGAAATAGTCTCTTTAGTAAAGAGACTGACCTCTGAAAGACTTAGGGTGTAAGTTTGACTCTAGGCCTGAAGTTATCCAGAAATAAAACAACTCATTCATTTCTTTTGCCCACTTTTCTACTGGAATGTGCACAAGTTTGTAAAAATTCTTTATTATTTGGGATACTAACTTTATAACTGCACTATCCAATACAGTAGCCACTGTTTATTGAGCATCCTGACATTTGACTAGTCTGAACTAAGATGTGCTGTAAGTGTAAAATACACGATAGACTTCAAAAATTTAGTACAAAATGATGTAAAATATCTCAATAATTTTTATATTGACTACATGTTGGAATATATTAACTATACTGGATAAAATATATTATTAAAATAATTTCATCTGTTTTTATTTTTTTAAATGAGGCTATCAGACAATTCAAAATTACACACACAGCTCACATTATATTTCTTTTGGACAATGCTGCTCTAAAACAGTTTTCCTTTTCACCTTTAAATGTTTTCAGTGTTAGTTTGACAAATGGGCATTTCTCATTTATAAGTATGCAAATGAAGCAAGTTTCTCTCAAGGCTTTCTCTTATTCTTTATAAGTTTTTCCCAATCTCAAATTCTCCCACAAAGGATGGATGAGACAAGGAGCACACAATTTTTGACATAATGGCAGCGAAAGAGAATTGGGACTACAGATTACACTATTTCAACTTCTTTTTTTACCAATACTTGAAGGGCAGATTAGCCTAAATGAAAAAACCACTACACCTAATTTAAGTGTAAAATGCTGAAATTGCTTGGTTAATAGAAGCAATTATGCTATAAAGTTTACTTGGGTATTTTGGAGTACAGTATAACCACTTTGCTCATAAAGTTGGAAAATTCATAGGAAAATTCAACAATTATACTTTTCCATTACCGCCAAAAAGCCCCAAGAACAGTGCTGTTAAAATTAAAACCCTTCTGAAATTTTAAGGGCCCGTTTTTGGTTACTGAAAATAAAAGATACGAATATATTCTTATCTGCACAGCGTAGCCATTGTAGTCTATATTACTTATAAACTTGAATAACGACTACAACTTCCAATTTCTTATTGCGAGGTCACAAACATGCCAAAAGTTTTTTCAAATATGAATTTTTGAGAACTTTTCGGTAAATATTTTTTGCATCCCCAAGAATCTCGGAATTAGATTAGGGGTGGGTTTGGTTCAGTTTTCCCCTTCATTGTTCCTATCAGTTCTCAAGCGTCAAGCAAGCTATGATGGTACGTCAAGTTATGGCCAAAACGGAGGTAAGCCTGAACAAAATTTACTGTTCAATGTTAATTTGGAAACTGTCGGACAATTTAAAATTGAGTCAGAAAAAGAATGTTAAAGTAGAGGGATAAAAATTCTCAACTGTTTCTGGGTTACAGCTCTGACAGACACTCCTTTACTAAAAAAGAACGTTCAACGGAACTTAAAGAGTTCTTTGCTTTTTCGGTCCAAAATTGGGCTCACTCAATGACTGTAGTATGGTCAATCTCTATTTCTTAACAATAATTAGGAAAACCCAAATAGCACCCCCACACACACCCGCCGCCGCCTTTCTCAAGAAATTTTAAAAAACAAGTTGAGAATGAGAAAGGAGCAGGGCGAGAAAAATCTACTCAGCCAAAAGTATTCAATAAAGATGAGTCAGTGAGTCCATAAGACCCTGGAACTTTGTGGAGTCATTTCTTACTGCTGGGGGCGGCGGGGAAAGGCACCACCGGACACTGCGATGCGCACATCATGTTCTATTTGGTAAAAAGTAGTCAGCTTCTCATACGTAACCCGGCCCGTGAGGTGCTCGCAAATTTCCGCCGGGGCAGTGCTAGCACCGTAAGCGAGACCGGGGTCAGGAGGGCCAGTCAGGAGCCCCTGCGGGCTGCGCGGCCTTAAATGCAAAGGCGGAGACCTGAAAGTTCTGAGGTTGGATAAAGGCAAGTAGGCGTACTGTCCGAGACGAAGCGTCGAGCCTGGCCTGGTCCTCCAGCCCTTACTCCCGCGGAGTCAGCGCGGGGGCTGGACACTCACCCTGGCGCTCGCTGGAGACGCGGGCCGCCGCCCTGCAGCGCAGACGAAGCCGGCACAGGGAGGACCAGCTACATCTGTGGGCCGCAGCGGCGGCGGCCAAGCCCGGTAACATCCTGGCGGGGCAAAGGCCCCTACTCGGTCACCGCCTCCCACCTCCTCGCCGCCGTCACCAACTGACTCCATAGACTGACACTAGCAAACATTAACGCCTGCGCCGCCGCGGGCGGCCCCAGTGACCCGGAAACGATAGCTTTATTTAGCGACGCCCGCCGCAGAGGCAAGCGGAAGTGACGTAACGCGGAGCGCGAATTGCAAGACTGCATCCTCGGACCAGGACTCGGTGGCTTGGGGAGGGCGTGGCTGCAAATCAAGTTTAGTAGGTGTTCCTTTCTTCACTGGCTCCTGTACTTTTATGCCTTGCTTTGAAGTTATCGCGTAAATCGTTTGCAGTTTAACAGCCAAGAAAAACTTGGGAGAAGTGACAGCCATTTGGATCTGTTTCTTTTTTTCTGGGCTTGAAACCTGGACTTTTTAGGAAATGAAAGGAGGCTTCACTTCAGAGTCTTTCTCCGGAGCCTTCCAGGATAAACCCTAACGGATGCCAACGTGTTTTCGGTACTCCAAACTTTTACTAAAGTACATCATTTTTCGCCTGTAACACCAGTGTGAACCCAACGCCGTGAGGGGAAGTACTCACTTCGGAATCAGTGACTTGGCCTACTAGCCTCTGAACCTCAGATTCTCGTCTACAGACGAGAATAACACTTTTGTAAATTCCGGATTTGTTTGCAAAATCGGAAATGTACAGATATGTAAACAGGAGTCAGTCTGGTCCTGGAGAGAAAGAGACCGTAACAATATAACCATGGCGTTAACTGCTTATCTGTGACATGTTCATTCAGGTCTTAGCTCAAACTCAAGAGACGACCTTTTGCTGTAGTAGGCATGGTTATTCTCTGCCTTTGTGCCCTGTATGCATTTCTTAAAGATCCTTACCCCTATTTGAAGTTATCTACTTTTTTTTTTTTCTGTATCAGAATAGAAAATAAGCGTTCTGAATCTGTAATTTTGTGTTTTGTTTCCAAGGGACTAAAACAATGTTCTGGCACAAATAAATTGAGTGGAGTGCAGAGTGGTTTGTTTTTAAATTACTCTGAGTCACTTAACTGTATTACTACACAATAACTATTTTAAGGGGAAATAAATTAGCATGTTCCTAATTTTAAGAGAATCAAGTCTTTTATGCTGAGATAAGTACAACCAGATTAACGAAGTCATGGTGATTAAATTATCACAAAATTGGTAAGCAAATTTAACTTTAATACATAGTTTAAACATTAAGTGGTCAAACATTTTAAAATGCTGTTCCATAAATATTCATAACCTCAAGGTTACTCAAATCTAATTACTAGATTTGAACAGATTCAACTTTATGATATAAAATACGTAAAGTCTTAACTAATTTTATGGTAACTATGTAAATATTAACCTTTGCTATAATGCTAACATAAATGCTTTAGATTAAGTAGCCCCTGGTTTCAACTATCATTTTAATCAAAATTGATCAAAGCTTCTTAGAGTTTATTTTTATTAGGTACAATAGAATTTTAATTTTCTTGTTGTTTATTGGTATTTTCTAATTCTTAGGAGAATATTGCTTTTGTGATTAAAAAACTTTTAAAATGCATTTTTTGCAGGGTTGTGAAAATAATTTTAATAACACAGCTGTGTGATGTGTATAACAATGCTGGTGAATAGTACATTTTCACCATGTGTTTGTGTTTTCCTCCCCTGATATAGTTGGGCTATAACTTGACTTAGACACTGTATTAATTTTGATAAATCTCCAAAAATCTTGCCTTGCCAAATAAGTTTGATTAAAGTGGATCATGCTGTTACCTTGTTTAACTCTCACAATACTGTATCACATAAAAAGGTCTCCATTCAAGTAGAGAAGAATTTATATATAAATGGTTTCCACCATACACACACCCTTTTCCTCAGAGGTTATTGAACAAGATTGAGATTACAGTTATTATAGCTGGGAAAATCAAGTTATTAAATACTCCTGGGGGCAAGAGAGATTTAACTGTTTGATATCCTTGAGAGAAATAAGCTGGGGACTGAGAGCATGTGGATTTGGTACTTTTGAGGAGGGCAGCTTTTATGAAGCATTTTAAAATTTTTGAATTTTAAAGTTCAAAATTTAACTTTTTATTGTAGTGTAACACAGAAGGCACAAATCTTAAGGGCACAGCTCCAAGGATTTTACCTAGTGAAGAAAACTGTAACCAGTACCCAGCACTACCACCTTCCCAGAAGCCTCTCTTCCAGACACTAACCTTACCCACTAATCCTGCCTCTAACAACATAGATTAATCCAGTGATATAGACTTTATATACATGAATTATACATTATATACTCAGAATATACAAAAAAGTATGGCTTCTTTATCTCAACATTATGTTTGTGGGATTCATCCATATTGCTGTGTTCATTCTCATTGTTATAAAGGATCCCATTATGTGAGTATCCCACGATTTATCCATTCTACTGGTGATTAGCATTTGGGTAGTTCCACTTTGGGGCTATTACAAATTATTATGAACATGTATATGCATTTCTGTTGGATATATTCCTAGGACTGAAATAACCGGTCATAAGGTATGTAAACTCCCAGATTCAGCAGTAACTAGTAGTTTTCCAAAGTAATTGTACTAGTACTCCCAACAGCAATGTGTGAAAATTCTGTTTGCTCACAACTGTACCAATATTTGCTATCTGTTTTTGTTATTATTTTAGCCATCATGAAGTGGTATGGCATTGTGATTTTAATTTGCATTTCCTTGATGATAAGTGAAGTTGGTTACCTTTTCAAATGTATATTTGGCCATTTGGATATCCTGTTCATATCCTATTCAGGACTATTGCTCATCTTTCTTTTAAATTGTGTTTTTCTTAGTGATTTGTATGAGCTCTTAACATATTCTGAAACAAGTCTTTTGTTGGATATATATGTTACAAATACCTTCTTCCATTCTGGGTTGTCTTATTTTCTAAGTGCCATTTGATGAAAGGAAGTTTTTAATGTTAAATTATCGATTTGTCCAAATTATCTGTTTCATTAATAGTTATTATCTTTTATATGTTCTTTTTAGGAAATTTGTACCTAATCAATGGTACTTGTAAAGTTTTGGGGTGTCTTGAAAAAGAGGAGACTAATATCTCCATCCCCCTTTGAATGTTTGATTAGCTACCAAATATGTTGACCTGAAGCAATGCTATGCATTTGGAAGAAATTTTGAGCATTGGGGAGAATTAATACAGGAGCTAGAGACAATTCTGGTGATATACAGACTTTGGATCCTGTCTGATCCTACAAACCTCAGAGTTGGAATCAGAGAGTAAATGAAAGTGAGGCCTGTAGATTTGCCATGGAACACTACAACATGGGGCAAGAGGTATGTATGTATCAAATAAATGTAGTTCACCACTGCCAGATGGGAATCAGCTGACAAGTGTCTTGCAAGGAGCTACCAAAGCATTGGTGGGCTGCTTGGGATTGAGTTTCTCCTCACTGGGGCCTATTGGGATCCTCATACATCCTCACTGACAATTAGGTAAGCCACAGTGACCTACAGAAAGGGACAGCAACCTTACCAGTTAAGGTACAGCATATTTTCCTTCTTGACCTGCCAGCCCCACCTTTAAAAGAAGAACCAGTCTTTCCCCTTAAATGTTAAGTGACTTTTTGACTTATATCCCTAAAAGGCTATCTCAGCCTCTAGGATCCTTTCCCTCTCTTTTGTGAATCTACATGCTCTGTCCTCAGCATTCCACTCAATGTCCTCACCCACCATCTCCCATTTTTCCATAAGTACCCCTCACAATTCTGCCCCTCCAGCTTTTCACTCTGCCTGCCCTGGCTCAAGGTCCCATGTTCTCCAGCCTAACCACAACATACTGCCTTTAAAGCAGTGGTTCTCCACCAGTGGCAACTTTTGGCAATGTTTGGTGAAATTTTGGTTGTCACACTGGATACGATTAGCATCTAGTGGGTGGAGGCCAAAGATGCTGCTAAATATCCTGCAGTGCACAGAATAGCCTGTCACGACAAAGAATTATATCCCTTGAAATGTCAGTAGTGCCACTATTGAGAAACCCTGCTTCTTTCTGAGTTACAATCCAGAACTACATATTAAAGACAATGTCCACCAGCATCTACCAAATATGTGTGTGTGTGTGTGTGTGTGTGTGTGTGTGTGTGTGTGTGTGTGTTTTAATTCTTAAATCCTTATCATGCATCTTAACACTGACAGTTTTTTCTATCCACCAGCTCTATCCATATCTGAAGCCACTTCCCCACTGCTAGGAATCAGAGAGAGAGGAATAGGGAGCAATATTCCTCATCTTCTTGCTTTAAATATCTATATAAGTTGGGAAAGAAAAGTAAAAAGATAAACAGGGTTAGAATCTTGCTCTATTTTGTTCTCTGTCTCTTGTAAACCCATCTTCCAAATATTTCAGCAGTATAAACATGCTTCATTTTAGCTTCTTTGCCACCATCAACTTTACTATTCTTTTTCCTAACACCTCTGATATTTCTTTTCTTTGTCTTTGGGTAGCTTGCTGGAAATACTTTTGTCTGATATTGGTATATATATATATAGACAGATACTTTTGTCTGACATAATATATATTTATATATCCGGTTTCTGTGTAATTTTATACCAATTATTTTGCTCTTTCTAAAAATATCCAGCCCTTTACTTTTTAGCCTTTTAATTCAAGAGGTTGAATTGAGTCAATTCTGGCATTAATTTTGGCTAGGCTATATTTACCTCTGGACACAAGCAGCTATAGAGAAATTGAAATTGGAGGAAAAGAATCCTGTCTCTGCCATGTTTCCTGGTTAATAAGCTGGCTTTGGAGAGAGGAGGCCAAAGCATGGTTTGTAACAAGCTGAAAATATGTCCTGGAAAGCTGAGGCCTAAATTGTGCCCATGAAATGGTAAACAAGCCTGACTGTAGCTTTGGCTTCTTTACAATAACGAAAAAATCAATTGAATAATTTCACATTTCTCTTTACACTTAAATAGAAGTAGACCATTAAGAGCCACAAGACTTCTCCAAAGAATAGGGGTAAATGGAAGAATTTAATAAATAGAAAAGAACAAAATAAAATTGTAAAATAAGCAGCAAAGATGTGTTTTAAAATCCTAAAAACATTTTAGAAAATGTTGAAAGAATAGTTACCTAATCCACATAGCTCTGACAAATGAATTGCAATCAAAGGCCAGAGTACAAAAAAAAAAATTATTAACTTGCACCTTAGAATCTGCTACATGTTATTTCCACAACTGAATTATGTAGTAATGACAGTGATTTCTAAGCTTAAATATCTGATAATTTAACAGTCATTCCTGTTCATACTTGGAGAAAGAGAAAGAAAGGAAGAAAAGTGGTTTTAGAAAGAGTTGTTAAATGGTATCAAGACTAGTCATAGAATATAATATCCCATTTAAACTGGGCAGCAGGCTGCTCACTGACCTAGCTGTTAATTACAGTGGTTCTCATGGTAACAGGTAAGCTCTGAAACAATCCAATATTTTATACCCTTGCTGCTGTTTCTGATAATGGGCTCATACTCTTATTCCTTTTTGATAAGTAAAGAAAGCATCAAGTTGTTTAGTTACTCCAACCACCCCCAGCCAAGAAGTAGAAGTCTGTGATGGAAACCATACTCCAAGCAATGGGTTTTTGCTCTTAATTACCAGGATGTCAAGGAGAAAATATGCAATTGATAAAGCTTAGAACCAAGGTCAGGAATCAAGAAGTATACATTTGAAAGCAGACAGATTATTTAACAATTGCTACTGGAAACATATTCTGGATTCATTTTTTAACTAAATTCAGGTCTCCTGACCTGAGATTTTTTTTTTTTTAAATATTAGAACTCAGAGCTAGTGAAGAACACGTTGTGTGGCTTTCAAGCATATTTTGAACATATTTCCAATATCTAGGGAATTTCCTACCTTGTGGATTTACTTCCCCAAAATAGATGTTTGGAACTTGCTTTTCCTGGCTCCTCTGCAGCTCCTCCACAGATGTGACAGAGGCTCTCACCAACCATTAGAAATCTATGAGAGGCTTCAGTTTGAAGGGAAAAAAATGGGAAAAGCGAGACATCTTATGAAATATATTTTGGTGAGAGAAGAGATGTAAGGCAAAGATACAATCCAGTTTTCAGAGGTAATTGAGGCAGAAATTCAGGAAAGTGTCCCAGCAATACAAATGGCTGTATCCAATGGAAACTGCAATAAGAAGCTGCATCATTCCTGATTATGTACCTTCCAAGCCTGATTCTCCACTCCTTCCAGATTTTGTTAGCTACCCAATATCCTTTTTTAACAAATTCCTTTTCTGTTTAATGAATTAGAGTGGATTTTGTTCAAGCATTCAGTTGTGTATTCTTTGAGTGCCTACTATGTCCTAGGAACTGGCTTTTAGCAATGTAAAACAAAAAATGATTCTTGTTCTAATGAAGCATACATTGTGGTGAAGGACACATAATAAAATAAATAAATATATAATAATTCTATGATAAACACTAAGACAGTGATAAGTAATGTAGAGAAAAATAAAGCAGGTAAGAAGAAGAAATGCCAGTATACAGGTGAAGTATACTATATTTAAATAGGGTGGTCAGGAAAGGTCTCATCAAGGTAACATTTGAATAAAGATCTGAAAAAGGTAAAGGAATAAGTCAAATGGATAGCTAGGGCAACATTCTAGGTAGAAGAGACACAAAGAATTACTTGTGTGCTTGGAGCAAGAGTGTGCTTGGAACATTAAAGGAAAAACAAGGAATCCAGTGTGTCTGGAACACAGTGAACAAAGGGGAAAGTAGTAGGAAATAAGGACCCAGAGGGGAGTGATCAAGTAGATGCTGGTGGGTCACATTAAGGGCTTTGAGAATGGAAGTCATGGAAGGTTTCTGAACAAAGGAAACATGTTTTGATGAATGATTTAACAGGATCATTGTGACTGCTGCATGGAGCACAGATAGGAGCAGGAGGTGGACAAAAGCTGAAGAACAATCTAGATGAGAGATGAAGGTAATTTGGCCCATGTTGGTAACTGAAGTGGATGAAGAAAAATAGTCCAATTCTGGATATATTTTGGAAATATAACTGACATGATTTGTTAACAGATTGGTTTGGGGACATTCCGACAACACTCTGACAGCTAGGATTAAAATATATGATTTAATGTGATTTCTAAGAATCAAAATGCAGAAATATATATATTCTCAATATTATTACTAGCAGAATAATCTTTCACATTGATATAGACCTTTAGAGTTAACATTATTTGATATGTATCATTACTTTGCTGAGGTCATTTTTAAAATATTTATTTTCAGTGTTTACTATGTACAAGACATGGTAATTTGGTAACTTTGCCAAAAATTTAAGTAGCACTAGAGTTTACAAAGCACTTTTACATCCGTTATTAAATTCACAACCACCTCAAAAGATGGGTATTGCCTATTTTGCAGATAAGGAAACTGAGACCGAGAAGTGGAAGTGACTTGCCTTGAACAATGCCAGATCCTTTAACTCACAAATCAAAGTGCTATAATCATAGCTACACTCTAAAGTGGCATTCCACCATCTTAAGTTTCACTTTTATTTCTTAGTTATAAAATACTTTCTATATATTTATCTAGAACACTAAGCCCATATGCTATGGATAAAATTGGGTGTCCCCTCCACAAATTACTAAATTGAACTTGTGGGGGAGGGAAAATTAATTTTCATCCTACCTATCTAAATTCTTCAGGCTTGACTAATCAAATTAACATGAGACAGATTAACAGGAGAAAATGACTGGTTGTTACATATGTACATACAGGGGTTCCATAAGAATGTGAGACCCAGGACAGATAGGGCAGTTAAGGCTTTAGTCTATCTTAAGCTAAGGAGAAAGGGGAGGTTGTGGTTTGGAAATTCAAAGCCCAGGGAGGCAATTCCCATGGAGACGGAAAAATAAATGTTTGATAAATAAATGTTTGCTGGGCCTTTATTAACAGCAGAACACAGAGAGGACTTTGATCAAATGGGCCTTTCTATGTTCTTCCCTATCACACGCTTGTTATTTTAAAACTGTAGTTACCTATGATAACAGCTCCTTTCCTGGAGTAGATCTCTATCTAAATTCTTTTAGGCAGTTAGGGGGAAGGTCAAAGGTTTTTCCTGAGTCTTTCTTAAAAACAACCAGCTTAAAATAATAAACCAAAAGACATATTTTGAGGTGGCAAACTCTACTTTCCCCTCAAAGTGACTGTATTTGGACATAAGACTTTAGGAGGTAATTAAAGTTAAATGAGGTCATAAGGGCAGGGCCAAACCAATAGGACTAGTGGCCTTAGAAGAAAGAAAGATATCTCTCTCCACATACATACACCAAGGAAAGGCCACTTGAATATACAGGAGGTGACTACCTGCAAGCCAAGAGAAGAGACCTGAGAATAAAATCTACCTTGCTGGCACCTTGAACTTAGACTTTCCAGCTTCTAGAACTGTGAGAATATTAATTTGTTAAGTCACCCTGTCTATGATATTCTGTTATGGCAGCCAGAGCAGACTAAAACACTATATTATAGAAAAGAAAGGTGGTTTAATCTATAAAAAAACAGTCTTATTAATGTGGGCCAATTTAATCCCAAAGAATGTTCAATCATGACTTCATTTTCAGGCCAAGTAATCCAAACCACACGAAGTCCACAAGTTTATAAGCCAGCAAAGACTGAAGAGTCTCACTGTTTTAATCTATTCAACTTATCTCTAAACTCTATTCAGAGTCATGGAATCTTAGTCCTAGACTCTGGGGGAACAATGTGTGGTAACGCCAAAGTCACCAGAGAATCTCCAACAATCTCCATCATACCTTCAATATATTCATTGTCCAGTACATTAGTAGCCAGCCATATGGAGAGCGAGCATTTGATATGTGGCTAGTCTGAATTGAAATGTACTATAAAAATAAAGTACATACTGGATTTTGAAGACAATATGAAAAAAATGTTAAATATATTAACTGTTGAAATGATAATATTTTGGATGTAGTGGGTTAAATCAAACATTAAACAAATATTAATTTCACTTGTTTCTTTTTACCGTTTTTAAAGTGCTACTAGAAAATTTTAAATTACACGTGGCTCACATTTGTGCCTTGCATTATATTTCCGTTGCACAGCACTGCTCTATACATACACAGTCTCAGTTCTTTTGATATATTCACTCTTCCCTAAAGTCCTAGCTCCAGCCTCCAAAAGATGTTGTTAATCTTTCTCTGCTCCAGCTGGTTCTGCTATCAATTATGGGCAGGTCAGAAATCTGAGTATGCATGAGGTGGCGGGGAGGAGTCCTCATGGAAGTCTGACCCCCAGATAAAATATCTAATGCAATTAGATTCTTCCTCATTGTACTGATACTTTTCCTCCTTCACTACCCTAGGTAACATTACTTTTAAAATACCCTTCTATTAATTAATGTAACCTCTAGAATTACTCAGCATTCTAGAAAATGGAAGGGAATGGCAGGGAAGAAAACCCCATCCCATCATACATACACACATTAATGATTTTGATCCTATATTACTCTATTTTTCAAAAGAGGAAACACGTGAAGAGTAGTTAAATGCATTATCCAAGGTCATACATCTGTATGAAATAGGCACCACTGAAACCTGGTTTATGACCCTTATTCTAGACTCTTACATTGTATCACAATATCATGTAATCTCTAAAATTTAAACTTTGATTATTTAATATTTTACAGTACTTGGATATGGGAGAAAATGGGAGGTGATCATCAAAATCAATTATTACTGAACTATACCCGGAAAATAATTTCTTACTATTTGTAATATAAATGGGAAATTGTGTTAACTACTCAATTTATTTAATAAAGCACTCTACAGAATTGTCCCACACATTATAATGATGATAATAGCCAAAATGTTTTGAGCCCTTAGTATGTGAAGCACTATGTTAAACACTATATGAGCTTGAGCTCATTTTATCATCTCACAATGTATCCTCATTTTATAGGAGAAACAGAGATCATACAATTAAAAAGACTGAAAGCAAGTCTGTCAGACTTCAGAGCCCTAGAGCTTGGCCAAGCTCTACTGCCTTCCAAAGATAATGGTCTCTTATCTCCACTGTCTCTCAGGTGTCTCACTTAAGATAAAAAGTCATTCCCAATCTCTGCCAGATTCCCTAAAGAAAATAGAATTTTAACTCAGGGCCTCATTCTGTGCACATTACATGTAAATTTAGTTTTAAGCATTTCATAGATTATGCATTCTTCTGCATTAATTTGAGATAGTTTAGAAATAGAATGTTTTGAAGAAGGCTTTTAATCATTTACTGATTTTGAAGATGTACTTCTGGAGAGAGCTCTTACAATTAGAGGCTGATCCAATTTTACTAATAGCACTTTTGTTTTCTGTCACTTGCATAATATGCCTTTATGTCCCTGGAATTTACCTAGGAGTAAAAAAATCTGTCAACGTTGTTTACTGAAAGGGGAAAAAATTCTCTTAACAGGTCCAAAGTTTCTTTTTTGCCCAGAAAGGTGTTGACATAAAACATGGTAACATAAGTTTTAACCAACACTTACTCAAGTAGGATCTTGAATGAAACTCTTTAGATTCTAAGATCAGATTCTTCAGAATAAAACTCTACCAAACAAAAATTTCTCTGAATGCTGACTGGTTCTCAAATCTAAAAGCCTAACTTGGGACTTATCTGTTTCTGGTAGTATGGCCTACTAGATACACCCAGCAATCTTTCAATTTAAATTAACCTAAAATTACGTTAAAGGGGGAAGAAACCCCCACCCCAATACACTTAAGGAGCAACCCCAAGTTGGCAAAATACAAAGATTTTTCAGAAAGAGTGAATACTCACAGGTAATCTATCTTGGTTCCTAGTAAACTTGTAGTAAAGAGTGGGACACAATGGCACGTCCAAGTTGGAGACTCTTAATAGGATATGTTTGGATAACAAACCACTGCATTTGAAATCTAAAGAGACAGCTAGAAAAGTTACCTTTTTCTCCTTGGTGCAAGGTGGAGAGAAGAAAAAGCTCCCCTAATAAGTCATAACAACAAGCCAATATTCGTAACATTGTGCCCCAAATTTATATTTCTTATACAGGAAAAAAACCTAGAGTTAAAAGTCCAAAGTGGCCCCAGTTTGGTAGCACACCAAGGCACCTGGAAGAAGCAAATTTAAATCCTTTTAACCTCAAAATTTATTGTGTTCACATTGCTAAATTGTAATGGAAAAGATATAAATTAAAAATAAAGATTTCTAGTCAAGATGGAAAAGTATGTAGAAGCTGTGCTTGCCTTTTAACAACTAAACTACAGAACCGCCATCATTGAAAATCACCCAAATTCTAGTAGAACATAAGTCCTACAACTAAGAAGAAGCCATCTCAAGATTGGTAGGAAGAGCAGAGACATGAAACAGGCTGGTCCTACGGCACATGTAGCAGTTAAAAACTTAGAGGGCGGAATGATGTCAGAAGCATGGCAGAATCCCCAGATCTCTCCCCTTGAAGTAATTATAAGCTGAATATCTAAAATTCAAGAAAGTAACATCCAACCTGAGCAAGTGATCTGTGCATAAGGGATACCAGAGGTCAGAACCATGGGAGTTGGGCAGCAGACTGGGTGGAACAAAGAAACTGCCACTTATAGCCCGAGTTCTGGGCAGGATGAAGAGAAAGGGAGGGGAGAAGGTGCAGCATGTTCCCAGAACAGCCCTGCCTGAGATAGCTGCACACTCCACACACAGGCAGTGCCAGGGATCAGGGAAGAAAGCAAAACAAAGTGTGGATGGCAGAAAAGCAACTGTTAATTATTTCCAGCCACAGCTGCCAAACAGGAGGCTAAGCCACACCCCGCATGTTCCAACCAAGAGGACATTCCCTTTCCCAACATCCTCAAAGACAACACTGTGGAGCCTAAGGGAATTTGAACAAACGTTACTGAAACTGTTGCTAACATTGACAGAGACAAAGAGCAAGAGTAGTGATCGTGATTGAATATAAGGAGAAAAAAGCATTATTAAAGCTTTACATAAAGGGATCTAAGAGGCTCAGATGCCACCTACTGGAAAGCAAAAGAAAAATATCTTCTTAGCAACAGCCTAAAGAGAGACTTTTATATAATAATATCTTCTTTCTGGTGGGAAAAAAAAAAGGCAGAATATACTTCCTTTAATACCTGAGCAGAGAAACAGTCCATTTAACACCATGAACAACCAAGGTGACAAGGCAGCTCAGAAAGAAAGAGAAAAATCTTCAGGAAATAAGATTAAAGACATAGAAATATGCAACTTAAATGACACAGAAGTCAGGATGGTACTTCTGAAGAAACAGTGTGATCCAGAAAAAGTCATAGCAACAATTCCAGGTGCTAAAAAAATAACTAGATCAGCAAAATGGATTTTTTTTTATTTTTATTCATTTAAATTAGTTAGTTAGTTTATTTTTCAGAATGAGCTTTTTAGCAAGGAAACTGAAATCCTACAAAAGAATCAAATAGAACATCTGGAGATGAACACACTGAAAGAGATGAAGAATGGAATAGCAAGCTTGGGAAATAGAGTGGACCAAATGGAGGAATGGATCAGTGAAATTGTAGATAGAAATCTAGAAATACATCAGAAGGAAAAAGAGTCCCAAAAAAATGAAAAACAATGAGAAGTAAAAGAACATGGTAACTTATAAAGGAAAGCCAATTAGAATACTATCAGGTGTCTCAGCACAAACCTTACAAGCAAGAAAGCAGTGGAATCAAATATTCAAACTATTAAATGAAAGAAATTACCAGCCAAGAAAAATGTATCCAGCAAAGCTCTCCTTTAGATATGAAGGAGAAATTAAGACCTTTCCAAACATACTAAAACTGAGGGAATTCCCACTATGAGGCCTGCATTACAGGAAATACTGAAAGGGGTCAGCTCACCTAAAACAAAAGAATTTTAAAAAAACATAACTATGAGTAAAGCAACTAGCAGGCACACAGAAGCAGAGTAGTGCTACCTTTATTAAGAACAGCATATTATAAGTTTAAAAAATAAAAGGTCTGCTGTTGTAAGATAGTAATGAACATTCAGTATACATAAGGACAAACTGAGACGACAATAACAGAAAAAGGGAGGATTCAAAGAACCAGTTTTGCAAAGGGAAATGGAGATAAAGCACACACAAAAGAAAATGAACTACTGTATGTATGTATGTATGTGTGTATGTGTGTGTGTGTGTATAACTATCCTTTACATATTCATAATGATAACCACACACCAAAGATTCAGACCTGAAATATATAATATAAAACAAGGACCAGGGGGAAAATGCACAAAACTCAACCAAAAGAAAAAGTCAGAAACACAAGGACAAAGAAGCAATGGAAACTCTGAGCTACCAGAAACGGGAAAAAAAATAGCTATAAGATAACCTCATATTTCAATAATTACCCTAAATATAAATGGTCTAAACTCATCAATAAAAAGGCACAGAGTTGCAGATTGGATCAAAAAACAAAACTCAACCATATGCTGCCTTCAGGAGACACATCTCAGCTCCAAAGACAAATGTAGACTCAAAGTGAAAGGGTGGAAAATGGTATTTCAAGCAAATGGCATTCAGAGAAAAACACGAGTAGCAGTACTAATACCAGATGAAATAGACTTCAAAATAAGATAAAGAAAGATACTGAGGGATACTTCATAATGATAAAGGAAATCATATATTAAGAAGAAAAAACTTATTAATATTTAAGCTCCCATCAGGGAGCCCCAAAATATATTAAGCAATTACTAACAGAACTAAAGGGAAAAACAGATCAAAACACTATCAAAGTAGCGGACCTAAATACTCCACTGTCAGAAATGGACAGATCACCCAGACAGAAAATCAGTAAGGAACTAATTAAATGACACATTAGACGAAATGGATATAATTGACATTTACTGAGTCTTGCATCTCAAAGCAGCTGCTTATACATTCTTCACTAGTGCACATGGAACATTCTCAAGGATAGACCACATACAGAGATAGCTCTAACAAATATAAGAGGGTTGAAATCATACCAACCATAAACTCTGATCATAATGCTTTGAAGCTGTAGATCAACTGTAAGAAGAAAGCAGGAAGAACCACAAACACATGGAAATTCAAGAACATGCTACTGAAGAATAACTGGGTCAGAGGAGAAATAAAAAGAGAGATCAAGAGATACATAGAAACAAATGATAATGGTAGCACAACATATCAAAACTTTTGGGACACAGCAATAGCGATCATAAGAGGAAAGTTCATATCATTACAGGCCTATCTCTAAAATCAAGAACGAGCCCAAGTAAACAACCTAACGCTTCATCTTAAAAAACTAGAAAAGATAGAACGAATAAAACCTAAAATGAACAGAAGGAAAGAAATAATCAAAATTAGAGAAGAATTAAAAGAAATTGAAAAAAATAGAAAAAATAAATGCAGCAAAGAGCCGGTTCTTTGAGAAGTTTAATAAAACTGACAATCCCCTGGCTAGACTCACTAAAGAAAAAAGAGAAAAGACAAATAAACATAACCCAGGATGAAAGAGGAGAAATGACGACAGACAGACATCACAGAAATATGAAGGATTATACAGGATTACTATGAAAAATTATATAGGATTACTATGAAAAATTATGTAAAACAAAATTTAATAACCTAGAAAAAATGGACAAGTACTTAGAAAGATACAACCTTCCTAGACTGAATCAAGAACTGGAAAATCTAAAGATTGATCAGCAGTATGGAAATTGAAACAATCATCAAAAATCTACCCAAAAGTAAAAGTCCAGGACCAAATGGCTTCCCCAGTGAATTCTTCAAACATTCAAAGAAGATTTAATACCTATTCTCCTAACTCTTCCAAAAAATTGAATAGGATATTCATTTTATGAGGCCAATATTACCCTGATACCAAAACCCAGTAAAGATAACACAAAAAAAGAAAACTACAGACCAATATCTTTCATAAACACAGATGTAAAATCCTAAGATACCAGCGAACCAAACACAACAACATATTAAAAAGATGATACACCATAATGAAGTGGGCTTCATCTCAAGGGCACAGAGATGGTTCAACATACGCAAATTGATTAATGTGATACACTACATAACCAAATTACAAAATAAGACTAATATGATCATATCAATAGATGCAAAAAAAGCCTGTGACAAGATACAGCATCCATTTATTATCAAAATACTTAACAAAACTGATTAATGCCTCAACATAATAAAGACCATATATGACAAAACCCTCAACCAACATTTCTTAACAGTGAAAAGCTAAATACCTTTCCTCTTAGATTAGGAACAAGACAAGGCTGTCCACTATCACTTTTATTCAGGTCCTAGAGCGTGTACTCAGGCAATAGAAAGATATAAAAGGCATCCAGATACGAAATGAAGAAGTCAAACTGTCACTATTTGTGGATGACATGATTCTGTATATAGATAACTCTAAAGACTTCACTAGAACACTACTAAAAACAATAAGCAAATACAGTAAAGTTTCTGGACACAAAATCAATGTTAAAAAATCCATAGCATTCCTATACTCTAATAATTGTCTAATAATTGTCAGAAAAAAAGTGGAAAAAATAATTCCTGTTACAATTGCAACAAAAACAATAAAAGTCCTAGGAATAAATTTAACAAAATATGTGAAACACCTCTATAATGAAAACTATAAGACCCTATTAAAAGAAATTGAAGAAGGTACAAAGAAATGGAATGATAGTCCATGTTCCTGGGTTAGAAGAATCAACATAGTTAAAATGATCTTATTACCTAAAGCATTATGCAGATTTAATGTGATTCCCCATCAAAATCCCATCAGTACTCTTTAAAGAAGTAGAACAACATCAGATTTGTATGGAAGCAAAAAAAACCCTGAACCACCAAAGCCATTTTAAGAAAAAAGAACAAGGCTGGAGGCATCACTCAACTTCATATTATACTACAAAGCAACAATAATCAAAATGGCATGGTACTGGCAGAAAAACGCACACTCAGACCAGTGGAACTGAATTGAGAGTCCAGAAATAAACCCATGTTTATATAGGCTAAAAGAGCCAGATACATACAGTGGAGATAAGAAAGCCTCTTCAATTAGTGGTGCTGGGAAAACTGAAAAGCCACCTGCAAAAGAATAAAACAAGACTGCTGTCTATCACCACACACCACAATTAACTCAAAGTGGATTAAGGTCCTGACTATAAGACCCGAAACAATAAATTGCATGGAAGAAAACATAGAATCTAAACTCATCGACCCTGGACTTAAAGAGGATTCTATGAATTTATGACCTCAAAGGCAAGAGAAGGAAAAGCAAAAATAAATGAATGGGACTACATCAAACCAAAAAGCTTCTGCACACCCAAAGAAGTAGAGAGACAACCATCCAAATAGGAAAATATATTTGCAAGCAACACCTCCAATAAGGGCCAAAATATACAAAGAATTCATAAAATTCAGCAACAAATAAACAACAAACAATACAATTAAAAAATGGGCAGAGGACCTGGCAGACACTATTGAAAGGATGCTCAACATTGCTATTAGGGAAATACAAACTAAACCATTATGAATATCATCTCATTCCTGTTAGAATAGCTATAATCAACAGGACAAGTAATAACAAGTGTTGGAAAGGATGTAGAGAAAAAAGAACCCTTATACGCTGTTGGTGAGACTGCACATTGGTATAGCTACTATGGAAAACAGTACAGAGGTTCCTCAAATAACTAAGAATTGATCAACCATATGATCTAGTAATCCCTCTCTACTGGGTATGTACCCCAAAGACTTGAAAACACATATCCAAGAAGATATTTGCACACCGATGTTCATAGCAGCATTATTCATGGTGACCAGGATGTGGAAGCAACCGAAGTGTCCTACAATAGATGATTGGCTAAAGAAGTTGTGGTGCATATATACAATGGAATATTACTCAGCCATAAGAGATGAGATACCGCCATTTGCGACAACATGGGTGAACCTCGAGATAATCTTGCTAAGTGAAATAAGGCAGACAGAAAAAGTTGAAAACCCTATGATATCATTTACATGTGGGATATAAACCTAAAAGCAACAAACTAAAAGGACAAAGAGACTCATGGACATGGAGAGCAGACTAGTAGTTACTAGACTTTAGGGGAGAAAGGGAGAGGTAGATGAGGTAAAAAGGGTCAAATATGTGGTAAAGAAAGAAATCTAGCTATGGTTGATGAACATATAATGCAAAATATATATGACTTACTGTTGAATTATACACTTGAAACTTACTGGACTTCATTAACCAATGTCTGCATAATAAATAAATAAACAAATAAATAGTGAGGAGTGTCTCAGTTGTGGATGTCCTCTGGAGGAGCAAGGAGTCCCAACCCCACCCAGACTCTCCAGCTCAAAGTTCCAGTGCTAGGAAGTGAAGGCTCCACAAAATGCGGATGTGAAAATCAGTGGAGATTGTGGCTAAGTTAGACATAGGGCTGCTGGAGTCCCAGGTGTTCTTCTTAAAGGGCCAGTGAGTAGACTTACCTGCTGATGAACTCACTCTGAGCTCCAGCACTAAAATAGCAGCTCAAAAGGTGCCAGAGACATACAGGGAGGAATTGAGTTGTCTGGATTCAGGGCAAGGACTGGAGGGACAGCTTTCTCCCAGACAGAAGTGCTGAAGAAGCCACTGTTCCTTTTTGAGCTCTCCCCATACCCAGCATGCAGACATAGGTGACCTCCATATTTGAGTCTCTAACCTGAGTAACACTATTATCACCCTCATGATTCCCTGAGGCCCTGCCCAACTCAACTTTTGGGCCCACTGATGCTGCTTCCAATGGCTTTTCCATACAAATAGCCTGTCTTGGCTCAATGCTGCAGACTTTCTTAAAATCTCTCAAAGGTTCACAAAACACATATAAGTAGCATCAGGACTTAATGAGCCCCACACTTGTTGCTGAGTAGTCCCAATCCCACCACTAGTGGCAGATGACCTCTGTTTTCAGCATAGCGTCGAGGCACATCTCAGCCCAACATAGGTGATGGTCAACTGCAGATTGCTTGGTGGCTCATGTTAGGTTGCCCTGGGCAGGGAACAGGCTGGGGCTGAATTTGGCCTGTGGCGGAGACCCTCCCAGGAGACACTGGCCAGCACACCTGGTAGCTGGCTTCCACTTGAGCTGGAGCAACACCCGAGGTTACATCCAAGGATGATACACCCAAAAGGCATACTGGTTCAGGCACCAGAGCCCAGTTAAAAGGTATCCTGTTAAGTAGGGTCAGCCCTCCACTGTAGTCATTGGCTAGGCTAGTCCTCACAACCAATCAGCCAGATGGTCAATCCCTCCTACTGACATACAAATAGCAAACAAGGTTCATCTATGACAGGAGAACACATCACCAACATAAGGGACACACTTGGAGCACCCAGCTCAGGTGACCAGGCAAATCTGTGCAACAGGCCCTCACAGGACACCTACTACTGATAAGGCCATGTGACCAAGATTGGGAGACATAGTAGCTCTAACTAATACATAGAAACATACAGAGAGGCAGCCAAAATAAGAAGACAAAGAAATGTGTCCCTAATGAAAGAAAACAGCTCCAGAACAAGAACTAAACAAAATGGAGATGAGCAATCTACCGGATGCAGAGTCAGAGCACTGGTTATATGGATGCTCAATGAACTTAGGGCAAGAGCAAAGTAACTGAGCGAGAACTTTAAGACATAGAAAGCATAAAAATGGAAACAGAAAACAAACCAACAAAAGTCAGAAATGAAGAATAACTGAAATGAATATCTTAGAAAAAATCAATAGATTAGAAAAAGTAGAGTATCAAATCAGCGATGTAGAAGGTAGCAGAAAACACCCAATCAGAACAGCAAGAAGAAAAAAGAACCCAAAATATTAGGACAGTTTAAGGGGCCTCTGGGACAACATCAAGCATACCAACATTTGAATCATAAGAATACAAGAAAGAGAAAAGACAGAGCAAGGAATTGAAAACCTATTAGAAGAAATAATGATAGAACTTCCCTAACCCGGTGAAGGAAACAGGCATACAAACAACCCCAGGACGTGCAGAGTCCCAAACAAGATGAATTGAAACAGGCCGACACCAAGATACATCATAATTAAAATGCCAAATCTTAAAGACAAAGAGAGAATCTTAAAAGCAACAAGAGAAAAGTAATTAGTTACCTCCAAGGGAGCTGCCATAAGACTGTCAGGTGATGTCTCAACAAAAACTTTGCAGGCCAGAAGAGATTTGAAGGAAATATTCAAAATGATGCAAAGCAAGGACCTACAACCAAGATTACTCTAGCCAGCAAAGCTATCTTTTAGAATCAAAGGACAGATAAAAAGCTTTCCAGACAATAAAAAGCTAAAGCAGTTCATCATCACCAAGCCAGTATTACAGGAAATGTTAGTGGGACTTCTTTGAGAAGAAAAAAAAAAAAAATTAAAAAATATAAATAATAAAATGGCAATGACTACTATTTGTCAACGATTACTTTGTAAATAGATTAGGTGCTCCAATCAAAAGATATGGTGGCTGAATGGATCAGAAAACAAGATCCTTACATATGCTGCCTACAAGAAACTTACTTCAGAGCAAAAGACACACAAAGTCTAAAAGTAAAGGGTGAAAAATGATGTTTTATGAAAATAGAAATAAATAGAAAAAAGTTGGATTAGTAATACTTATACCAGATAAAATAGACTTTAAAACAAAGGCTATAACAATAAGACAAAAAGATCCAGTAATCCCATTTCTGGTTATTTATCTGGAGACCTAAAACACTGCTTCGAAGGCAATGTGAATCCATATGTTCCTTGCAGCATTATTTACAAATAGCCAAGATATAGAGGTAACCTGGGTTGCCATCAGTGTATGAATGGATAAGGAAAATGTGACACACACACACACACACACACACACACACACACACACACACACACACACACACACACCATGGAATGTTAGCCATAAAACAGAATGAAATCTTGACATTTGCAACATCATGGATGGACCTAGAGAGTATTGTGCTGAGTGGAATCAGTCAGATAGAGAAAGAAATGTTATATTTCCCTTACATGTGGAATCTAAAGAACAAAATAAAAAAAACTGAAATAAACTCATAGACACAGAGAACATTTCAGTTACAAAGATGGGAGTGAGGTGGGGTGGGTGGGTGAAAAGGGGAAAGGAATTAAGTACAAATTGGTAGTTACAAAATAGTCATGGGGCTATAAAGTATAGCATAAGAAACAGTCAATAATATTGTATTAACTATGGTGTCAGATGGGTACTAGATTTATTGGTGTGATCATTTTGTCTTATGTCTAATCATCATGTTGTATACCGAAAACTAATACCGAATGACAAGTGTAACTGAAAAATAAATATGTACATATATATTTTTAAAAAGAAATAAAAATAGTAGCAAGTGTGTATAAATTCCAAAATGGTAGGGAGGAAAGAGATGGGAAAACATCCATTCAAATGAAAAATACCTAAGCAAAGATTATACAGAAGTGACACTAAAATAACCAGTGTTAGTTCTACTGATGTCTGTGAGTAATGTATTAAATAATTTGAGTATTTGGTGTAAATGTTAATGCAATACTTTTTTTCTTGGCATTGGCATTAGGAGATCCATTTATAAAAACCATTATTGATAACCAAAAAATTTTAATTTATAAAAGAGTACCTCTTCATACTTGCTCAAATCTTGAAAACATGTCTAAGACCGGAGTTCAGTCAAACAGCAAATATATGGAGGCATTTCCTAAGTATAGAATCATTTATGTTACAAATTTTTAAAAAAGAACTAATTGCATGAATATTCATGATGATAGTATTCCAAAGAACATCCATAGGCTGTTTCCTAAGACAGTCACTTAGACTATAAAAATGCAAACTCAATAAAGCGAACACGGTCAGAATGAGGGTTGTACTCTGATTTTTTTAATAAACTATCAGTCAGGAATTCTCATTGACGTACAGATTTTGGTTTCTTGGTCTTAAAATAGAGACAAATAATATGAAAATTGTTTTATGAGCTTACTTAGGCATCTTGAACACTAATAATTATTAACCAATGATAATGGTCTAAAAACTTTCCTAACATTAAAATGTCAAAATCATAATTATGACCTTGGTTAGGTATCTAATGTAAGAACCAACTGGAAATGAAATCAAGAGCCAAGCTATAGTTCTTTACTCCCCCACCCCCATGGTTTCTTGTTCATGCAAAATGAGAGCCACTAGAATTATTTTTCAGAAAACGCCATCAGGGGGTAGTTTGCTTGTAATTAAAATGAGATTCTAATGTCTTAAGAGAATCTGGTAACAGTATATAAAAAGTAAACTAAGAAAGATTTTACAAATCTGCTTCAAGGTTGTTTGTACATTTTATTGTCAAAAGGTTAAAAGATATCGATGTTAGAGCATATTAGTACTACATAAATATGTAAATTACAACTGCCATAAAACCATTTTAGAGCAATGAACATAAAAAACCAAGAGTGTAATAAGCCTTACATACCCTTTGACTTAATTACAATATTAAAAAGCAAAGAAAACTGTCTAGTATGTTCTAATTATTAGGGTACATGTTTACTCACTTTAAAAAGATATTTTATTTCCAGCAATATATCCATATAACTAAAAGTATAAAATGGCCCAAATTATTTTTCTAAAAAATATTCCAGTATTTTTTATAAAAAATGTTCTTTTATTTTGAAATTAAGAGTTGTCCTCAGGAAAGGGCAATATAAAGTTTATATAAGAAACACTCATTCAAAATAAGCCCAATGGTATAAGCCCAAAAAAGAAGTTCAGCCTTTTAGATAAAGGGGCAAAAAGGTAATTTCTAAGCATTTCAAAAGATGAACTAAATGCTTTAGATATCGCTAAATTAAACTATAAAATATCAACTTGTTAATTCATAGTATCAAGGATCATTACTTTAGATGGGAGAAACCTGCATATACAATTATATCTTTTATGAGTTGAAAAAAAGACATCCATTTTATCCTGGATCACTGTTAAGTTTCATTTGTCTAGAGGGTTTTGCTTACTTAAATGAAATGGCCCATTACTCTTGGAGCTCTAGGTAATAATGGTTGTAGAGTTCTAAATTTGAAGAATGAAAAATATTACATACTACTGGGTATTTTTTTAAGGACGTATCATTAAAAAAGGGGGGAATAAATTGATCTAAATCTCACAATTCGTAAATATTTAGTTTTAAAGGAAATTTAACAAAAACAATGATTCTAGTACTACATTCCTTTCTTAATTTATAGGCATAGCCCCAAATTACTTACCTCCTTTTTGGTTAACAGCACTCCCTTCCTTTGAAGAACTGACCTGCCCCACGTTTCTAGTAAGACCACCAAAATCCCACACTCCCAGGTTTTCAATAAAAAAAATATTGGATACACTATCTCTTTTAAGAGGAGAGTAGAGTCAGAAAGCAAAATTTCCCTTCCTATCACTTTGCCAAGAGGGTGGTAGTCTGTCTTTCTCTGAGGGCAGCAATATAGAGAAAAATGTCTTCTTTTTACTGAATACTGCAATTTAACCTTCCCTCATTTTATGCTTATTTTAAAATCAAGTAAGCCTTTTTCATACCAGTGTATTTTTAGTCAATCACTTCTAGTCATCCAATCTAAAAGATCTATGTTAATTACTAATTTTTTAACATTGATCTTAAAAAGGATTATCTTTTAGAGACATAACAAAAATTTTACTAATTGATATAAAATGTGAAATTATTTAAACCAGAAGGAAAAGTGAATGGAGGTGAGGATAAAGCATGGTGGAGGATTAAGGCTGGTAATATAGTAATATGTTGGTTCATTATATCCAGACCCTATACCATTATATCTTTAGAAAATCAATTTTCCTAATATTGTTTATTAACAAGGCTATTATACACTTTTCCCCTTATGTGGACAACTCATTTACTAATTCAATATTTAATCATCTATCAGAATTGCCTTTATACAATTGATTTTCATAATGCCTCAAGATTATAATCTCTAAACAGACAAGGATTTAACTTGTTTGAATGGTGTTTTTGCTTAGTATAAGTTGTTAAAATTGCTACAAAAAATTTCTGTCAACTCTATAAACATCCTCAAGGGAAATATATTCCTTTGTTATCCTGCATTGATTTATGACTTTGGATATATTCTATATTGTGGATAATTTCAGGATTATAAATAATTCATTCACTAGACTGTATTTTTCACTGAAAAAAAAATATATAGAAGCAAAAGCAGGCAAACAGCCGAGAGATCAACTAATTTTTTTCCCCCAGTTTCACCTTAGGCCGTATTTTTTTCCAGTTTCATATTAAAACATTAAATTACGCCGTTCTTATTATTTATGATGAAATGAGGACAAAAGAAGTGTTCAAATCAACTTATTTCTAACAATAAAAAAGTGAAGCACAATGGAAAGCTTAATTCTAACTGTAAATGTTTTCTATAACATAACACTTTCAAATCTCCTTAAATCCAGAGGTTTTTATTACACAATTTGATTTTTACATCAATAAAATGTTAGCTATAACAATACAGATGAAGGAACAACTTAATTTGTATTGAAATAAATATTAGGTACACAAAGCACATAAAGTGAAAAAGGGGGACAATAAATTACAAGTGGAGACATTATTTTGCTCAATCACCAAAGAAAGCCCTTGACACTTCCAATTTCACACCATCAAATTTATCATTCTTGCTGATTGAAGCAGAACACAAAACAAATATGGATCCCAGGGCTTACTTTCACAGGTACCAACATAGATAATTTGCTATAGTGATCCAATTTGGAAATCAGGAGGGACCAGTAAATCGCTGCATAAAAGAGTGAATAAGGTCCTTTTTCCTTAGTGTCAGCAGGCTATGATTATTATGTTTATTAGATTTTCTTGAAAGGACTTCACATTTTCTCAAATATTCAGGAGAAATATACTTCCCCTCTGAGCCCTACATTAGCATTTATGTGCTTTGGTCTTGAATACAGGGGAATGATGAATTTTTCAATTTATTTTATAAATTTATACAGTCTGGATAGTATTGGCCAGAATATAGCTCCCCAACCTGTACAATATTAGATATTAAAAGTGGATTCAAGAGAAGTTACAAATTTTTTAGTTCAATATATCCCATTATATAAAGCACCAGAAGTAATGCATTTATAAATCAAGTAGTTTCTTATGACTCTAATCCCTGCGACCCTTTTACATTTGTTCCACTATATACATACACATCACAAATGTTACCTGCCCAAGACTTTGTCCATTTGGTCTCAACTTATTATAAATATATGTGTAAGCAAAAAGTCATATCAAAGGAATTTGTTTTATTTTAAAGTTATAAAAGAAAATAGTCAGGGTTTAGAATTAAACTGTCATGAACCAAGAAAAAAAAAGGTTTAAAAGCACTGAGTATATAAAAAAAGTAGCTTCAGAAAGTTAGAAAGGAAAAAAGTGAAATGATTCTTGGGCCTTTCTTTTTCCTAGAATAGGAACTATATTTTAGATTCCAGCAAAGATATCCATTAATAATTTTTTACTATAACTTTCTTAAAAGAATTTGCTTTAGATTAAAAAATACTGTACTTTATTTTTGTCATTATCATCTCAAAGATAATGCAGGTCAATTATCCTATTTGCACTGAACAGGACAGAAAGACTATACTAAAGTTCACCTCACAAAGGAATGTGTTCATTCTAAGAACCCACCTGAATATTACCTTAGAATATAAATGTATAGAAGAATAATTACTACCACCAGGAAATCTCCCAACCTTTTAGTAGCTCTGGTATAATACCAGATCCAGTAACGAACTCTCCACCCAGAATATTACAAGAATATTACATTGAAACAATCTCTGAAAATAACTCCTGGATATATAAACCTATGCCTTTGTATACTATCTATTGAGCTATACTATCATAAAGCCTCTGCAGAATTCTCCTAATCCTAGAGAGATTCCAATGAGGTGTTAAGAAAAACTAGTTGTTGCTGCAACTCAAACTGAATGTACAAATCCAGGTACCATTCTAGATACAATATCCAAAAATTTCAATATGCTTTTGTATTTCTATTAAAGTCTAAATTTTAAGAGATTGAACTACCTATACCTCATGTACCTACAAAATGACCATTAAAAAATTGTACTGTTTTTCTACACACCTGAAAATGAAGAAGAACGAACAATTCCATAATTGATGTGTTTAGGTGATTTAGGCACTTATAATGAAGAGAGAAAAGAAGAAAAAAAAGACCATGATCTGAATAATGCCACTTACTGTTTACCTAGAAAGCATATGTTAACAGGGTACTTCTTCCAGCTTTTGAACATTTCAGTATTTTAAAAATTTAAGTAAATGCTTACTAAATATTTGCTGAATACTGAGTACATATTTAAAAAGGTCATGGAATCAAGATCCTTAGTTTTATGGCTGACTCAGCCCTTTTAATGACTTAATCTTTTAACATGTCATGTGCAACTGGGGGGGCTACTTGAGGAAAGAGTGCCACCTACTGATCATAAACATAGCTGTCCGTGGTTACTTTCTCCCCTGAGGTTTTCCTTACAGAATAAGTAGCAAAATTTGGCTAAATTTGGGTGATAGTTTCAAGGTTACCAGATACCTATGGAGATTTGGGCAGGGGAGAAGCTTCAGAATAACTATATTAATCAAAATAAATCCATTAGCATGAGATAAAGGTCTTTACCATAATCCCTCAAAATTAATTTTATTCATTTTGAGCTCAAAAACGACGACAAAACTAGTCAGTTCTATTTGTCTTATTATATACACACTCATTTCTTTTCCAGGATGAATATTCATGTCTTAAACTTACAAATCTAATCTGAAATTTGCAATCTGGACTTTTAGAAAAAAATAAAGTATTCTGACAGTTTTACAATTCTTATAGACCTCATAAATCTTTCATAACTTCTGGTTTTATATTAATATGCCTTGATTTTTTCCCTCTAAGGGAGGTTCCTAAATATCTAAAATTAAAAAAAAAATAAAGCTAGTTTGCTTACTTGCTTACTTGCAAGAGCATCTACCTTAGTGAATTTTATCTCAAGAAAATTTAAGTCCAAATAGTTATTTAAGAAATTTCTCTTGGACTGATGTTAGAGTTTAAAGTAGGTTTTGTATGAGGCTTCTACCCATCCAAGAGGTGTAATATTAAAAGTGCCAGGAGAATAGCAGCACTATCCCACTTCCTAAATAATTAGATATTCTGGATGTTAAATCAACTTTCTTTTAAACCTATAGGTAAAAATAAAATCAGCTATACTGCTATTTCTCTTACTGTATTCATTCAGATATACTGCTATTGTATTTTCTTAACTTTAATTTGATAAGTATACATGTTACACTGTAATTTCACATGCCAAATAAGGTGGTTGTACATATTCTTATCACAGAATTTCTAACAAGTCATGCAAACTACACATCTAACAATGCTTAAATTGTAGAATTTACTTTTTCATGAGTGTAGTATTTATTTATAAATCAAGCCTTCCTTTAAATAACAGTCAAACATGCGTATGTCCTACATAATCCTATTCTTTGATAAAAAGCCTCACCTTTTAAAGCACAGTGTTTTAAATTGTTGACAGGCTAAATGTTAAAATTCTTTAGAAAATCATCTCTTTCAGGAATCATCTCCTTTAGGAAAATCTTTTTGACCAACAGTAATTTTCAAAATAAAGAGGAAAAACTCAAAACAGAGGCAAACTTATAAGTCATTAAAAGCAAATGGCAATCATGGTAAAAACAGAGCACATGAAAAAAATATTAATAATTGGAAAAACTGATGAAATCTGAAATATGTTCTGTACTTTTTAGTTAACAGTACTGTTCTAGAGTTAACTTCTCAGTTTTGATAAGTGTTGTATAGTTATATAATATGGTGACATAAGGAGAAGCTGAAGAAAGGGTTTATAGGAACTCTACTATTTTTGCAACTCTTCCATAAATCTAAAATTATTTCGATGATAAAAATGATAGAAAACATAAAAGCTAGTAACTTAAAAATAAATATGCCTTCAGCTGCCAATTTTTTCTCAAAATATCTTGATATAATTCGACTTAATTTTTAAAAACATCATTAGAAATCAATATACTGTTTACATACATTATAGTCATTTTATTGCTCTAGAAAATTTAGTTCTTAGAATCATCAGATTGCATATATAGTGATAATGAGGCTAGACACACACACACACAAAATAAAATTATGAGGCTCCTTCTTAGTCAAAAAATATTACAAAAATAGATGTTTTTATAGCTAAACTATCAAGTAGATATCACATTCTATAGATCGTAAAGTTGAACAAAAAGACTAATGTGACTGATAAGTAACCAATGAATGTATTTGAGAAATTAAAATTACATGCAGACAGAAGAAAATTGGTTACAAAAACCATTACATTACACTGTACTAAAATTTTTGCAATGTCTTAAACATTTCCAATCATGCAACAGTAATAAATATTAAAAAAAATTTATAAAGGAGTTGATCAAGCTCAACAGGATTTAACATAATATACAACTCAAATCACAGTTGCATAATACATCCAATTCCCCAAAATTTATCTATGCATAAATTGAAGTGTACACTAATTCCCTAAAACTCCTCCTCTGGCCCCATTCCTAATCAATTACCTTACCTATAAACCTTTCCATTTAACCTTTGAAATCAGGTTTGATGCATATGTAATCTACACGATAACTTCCTTATTATTTCAGAACAGATACCAAGTATAGTCATGTGCTCAGTCTACAGTTACATTCCTTTCAAAAGGCATTGAACTGTTGTAATTGTCTATGAAAATTCAAGCCCAAGAAACCAGGAAAATTGATAGTAAACAATCTGATCTATGTAATTCTATAAACTATAATACTAATACTAGTAACTTGTGTATCCACACTTGTAAAAGAAGGATTTCTTATTTGAGAACTATTACTCAATGGATCTCTGAAAGGAAAGTTGTAAGACTACTGATTTCTGATGTAAAATGGTTAGGTGACCCCAAATATTTAGCCAATTGGCTACCAAGCTTACAGTTGCACCTTTTAAAAAAATATTCAAAACCACTGAAATAGTTATAGAAATAAAACTTTTTAAGATACACAGATTTTCTCATGCAAAATAAATGCAAAATAAACCTGTCCTAACAAAGCAACACAAAATCAATTTAATAACAATTTGAAATCAAATACAGTGGGAAGTTTCTGTTAAAATCATCAACAAAAATTCATGAATGCAAAAGAATACTGTCTCAAAATATACTGACTTCACATGTTAATATTGCCATAACGAACTCATGCTAGATATAAATTCAGGTCACCAATTAGGTTAAAACAAGTTTGAGAACTATTTTTACGAGAGAAATAAATGTACTTCATGATAAAGGCACAGCAGCATCTAAAAAAATTGATACATTTATCACAAGATAAAAATTTCTTTAACCATTAACAACATAGCACAGTAAAATTTTCTTGGAAACTTTCAAAAAGGCTTGATTTAACATACCAGGAAAATTATCATTTTCATTAATATGCTTTTATGTAAATTGGATCGAGGTCAATTTTAAACCTGGAATTAACAACCCCTAGCAGAAGTACCAGCTGCAAACAATGCTTGTTTATATTATGTATAACTACGCAACAGTTGGTGCCAGTCTACTTATAAAGGCAATGCTCTGGAGACAAAGTCTTCTCACAACCAGTGGACAAGCAGGTTTCATTATTATATGTTCAACAATAATCCTCAATTCATTAAACAAAGTCCTGCAAGATAAAAGTTTTCTTTCAGAAACACAAGGAAAAAGGCAACATAATGCAAAGCAAATGCTGATGAAAGAATTTCCTACGGCCATTAAAGAATTGGAAGTAAAAGAAATAACTAGAATGCACTGTAGGCAAATAAAAAAATGAAATTCTCAAAATCAACACCTGTCTTTTGGGAGGGGGGTAAAGGTTCATTTAACAAAAGTGTTTAATAAATGGCTATCTCTGAGGGCTAAGATTAGGGATGATTTGTATCTTTTTTATAGTAGGATCACATTTTACATTTAACTTAGTCAAATTCCATTAATTCTAAATAAAAGAGTAAGAAAAGTAAAAATTATATATGGGCAATCCCACCTATTTCCTTAAATGAACATATTGCCTCTTAGAGCTTTCATCTATAAAATAGGAACATGTACTTCATGGAGTTGTAGTGAAGTTTAAATGAGACAACATAGAATATACTCAATAAATGTTACTTCCCAGTTGGATCATTCTACTGATAAATGTGCCTGTTTGCCTTCAGACTAAAGCCAGCTCTTTAACATTCAACACCCTCGAGAATTTGGTCTCAAAGAAATTTTCTGCTTCATCTCCTGCCACTCTGCCATGACTCCTCTGTTTGTTCCAGTTGTGTTGCATGTTTGTGCCCAAAACACACTGCAGACTTTGTCTTAACAGGGCTAATTATCTAAAAGTACTCTTTATTGCATACTGTACATATCACACATGTATTTTACAGGCTAGCAGACACAGAATCATATATCTTATACTGTAATTTATAAATGATTCAAAGGATCATCAAGGGTAATTTTGACTTTACAATTTTCATCTTACGTGCTTTCTCATCCTGCATGAAAACACAACTCCTGTTCTACCTTTCTGTATCCTCTGTGTTATTTTTATGGGTATGACATAACGTGGAGGGGTTGAGAATGTAATAAACTCCAATTTAGAAATACCATTCTAGAAGATGAGTTGCAGGCTTATCAAGAAAAGAAAAAGATAGAACAATTTGGAGACTGTTAGAATAGTTGAGTCTGAACTAATTTACTGGTTTCTTTCCAAAGACATGCACACTTATCCAAAAATCTGCCCTCCTTCTTCTCCTAACTTTGTGACAGCCCCATCACTCACAATTTTCTTAGATTCCTAGACCAGAAACCCGGAGGTCTTATCTCATTCTTCGTCCTCAGACCCTAAGTTCCAGCCCTCCTAAGTATCTTTCAAATTTATCCCTTTTTTCTTTTACCAGTAAATTAGTTCAGACTCAACTATTCTAACAGTCTCCAAATTGATCTATCTTTTCTCCTCTTGGTAAGCCTGCAATACATCTTCTAGAATGGTATTTCTACATTGGAGTTCATTACATTCTCAACCCCTCCATGTTATGACCTTCAAATGTTCTTCCTATCTTCAAATAAATTCAAACTCTCATGATCTACTCTGTTTACCTTCCTTGGCACAGACCTTTTTCACTTCCCTATATACTTCTCCTCAGCTTAAAGAACATGTTACTACTGCTATGCCAAATATTTTCAGACACTCAAGTGCCAGAACTCAGACTTCAAAAGATCTGGCTCATATAAACACCACCTCAGTGAATTCTCATCTGCTCCCTCTGTTCTTTGAGCTTTCATAGAACCTTCATCATCATACTGCCTTATACAGCTGTCCAATTCACTCAGCTCGAAGTCCCTAGAAAGCAGGTATTTCAATACTACGAAAACTTATCACCAACACACAATCACTGTCTTCTGAATATATAAGTCTAATGAATAAAGACAGAAGGCACACTGAAATAGTTCAACTCCTTCAGGTTACAGATGAGGCCTAATTTAAGAGGTCAATAACTTGCCCCAAAACACCTGGCTATCTCCTTTATTTTTGGCTCTATTCCTGACATAATCTAGACCAAGTCACACTTCCTTTGGAGAACTGACAACAGAACTTTTAATGATAATGGAAATGTCTATTTTGCTGTACAATTCAGTGGCCATCAGCCATACATGGTTTTTGAGCACCTGAAATGTGGTTATTAATACTCAGGAACTGAGTTTTAAATTTCATGAATTTTAATTAATTTAAATTTAAATGGTCAAATGTGGCTAGTAGCTGTCATATTAGCACAGCTCTAGACGATCTACAATAGACATCTACAAAGTACTGACTGATATCACTACCTTGATAATAAATATTTAGGATAGGTGAAAATGGTTTAAACAGGCAATACAGACTATCTCAAAACACTTAACAAAAAAAGTGTAGTGTAGAAAATGTAATTTTATAGCCTATATATCAATATTTATAATCTCAAATATTTTCCATTATTTTCCTACTGTTTTGATTAAAATGTGTGCTTATGTGAGATCTTTGAAAACATTTGTGTTATCATCATGCACTGCTATCCTTTTTAATTCCAATCAATACTTCTAAATTTCTATTTGTCTTCATCTTATTTTAAAGGTATGTTGAAAAAACAAGAGTACAGAAGAGAAGGGTATAATGTAGAGAAAAACAAATCTGATGAAAAATAGATGTGAGGGCAGGGGATCAGATGTCTGAAATGAATACACAGACCAGAAATAAAAAGGACAAAAACTCATGAAATCAAGTAAAACTGAAAGTTTATTTGCAACTAGGGACTCATTAAGAATCCATGTCTAAAGTAAGCAAGCTCTATTTTAGGAAATATTATAAAGACATTATTTAAGAAAGCATAAAAACCCCTCAAAGGAAAAGAATCAGAATGACAGAAAAAGGAAAATAAACTATTACGAATCTAATGGAATCTAAGCACTTAAAATCATTACTTCATTTCACCTTTAGAAGGTTTCTCGTCTACCAACAAAGAAATTAAAATCTGAACAACTATCCTAAAGTTACACACCTAGCAAATGATGGAAAATCATTCAAATTCAGTTATTTTTACTTTGTGTAAGAAAATACAAAAGAGTTCATGCTAACATATTCATTGGATTTCTGGCTGACTTCTATATAATAAATTTATTTTGAACTTTAAAACAAATACAATGTTAACGTTTGTATCAAGTAACATATTTAGGAGACTATTAAAATCAGCTATTCATTTTAGTTTTACTCTAACTTTTGAGACCAGCATGCATAACTTACCGTAAAACAATTTAAGCCTATATTCTTGAACACTACGGTAATTCACTAAAATATTTTCTTCCTTAGTTTTCCACTCCCCACTATTCTGCACAAGGCTATCAGAAGATTATGATGATGCCAAAACCATCATTCCCATACATCTAAAAGATCAAGTCCAACTTCCTACCCTGAAACTCAAGAAGTCTTACGATATGGCTCTAGTACACCTTTTAAATTGTCGCTCCGACCACCCACCATTCAGAATTTCCATTGTTGTCAAATAGGTCTACTCAATCCCCTTTCAACAAGGCTTGTACCTCCTTGCCTTCTAACTTTATCCCCTACTGCCTTCAGAACTAAAATGCTTTTATCTATTTACACTGTCTATTCAAAGGTTTTACTCCATCTAGAACAAATTAAACTCTATATTTTGTGAAACTTTCTTGGGCTCTTCTCTCTTCTGGCTCAATGATTTCTCCCTCCTGTGGACTACAATACTAATATGATAAAGTAAACATGGCAATTTATCATATACTGACTTGTGTATCCTGAACTACTGTTTCCTTCATTATTTGACATGTGTTTCTTCAACAAGAAAGTTCCTTAAGAGTGGGGACTTATGTCTTACACATATTTAAATTCTTTAAACTTCAGTATTTTGTTAGAGGTTATCAAGATAACTTCAGTCTGCTTCTGAAAAGAAATACAACCACCTCCTTAGATAGTTCTAAGGCCTAGTACTTAAAAGCATAAAAATATGCCTTGCTTCTAAATTCCAACATAAAAACTAACTCAAAAGTTACAAATATTGTATTTCACAGTACTCTTAATAAAAAAGATTTAAACTTATCACCAGCTTACCGACAATACGGATTTCTTCGAGAGGAATATCGAAGAGTAAGAAATCTGTAATATATAAAAGGCTGGAGCAAACTTCCTTGACCACTGAAATAAACAAATACAACGGTAGTAAATATATGTTATCAGTTTATATACATGCTCTCAAAACTTACACAGTTTAACTGGAGAATATGTCTTCATTCATCAAATGGTCACAGTATTATCATATCTAAATCCAAATTATCTTAAAAAGGAAATAAAAGAATGTATATGATTGGTAAAAAGTAAAATGTTTCTGTTTAAATTTTTATAAACATATTCATGTACGAAATATTTTTTAAAGCTATGAAATAGAAACTTTATAAATGCTTCCATAATGACTAGTAATTGATAATCAAATTTTAAAACTTTATAACATATAAAAATAAAAACTGGTTCATTTTATATGTACAACAAAAAAAAACACTAATAAAATCACACAGGTCCACCTGTAAATTTACATAGCTTATTCTAATTACTTTTTCTTGGTTAAAAAGCATAATTACAATACTCAAGTCATATGTGTTTATGAAATTCTAAGTCTGGAATTCTTTCCTAGAAAAAACTATCTGGATTAAGATACTCACTACAAATAAAATGCAGCAACAATGTGAATAGTCAGGTAGGAGAGCTAAGTAAATTCTATTATTTTTATTTCATGGACATAGTATGCAAGTACTTAAAATTTTAATTATGAAGACTATACAGTATCTTTGAAGAAAGCAGAATATAAAACTATAATTACTATATATTATTATATTAGTTATATCTATTACTGTATTTTCTAAAACTATAATTACTACATATTATTATATTAGTTATATCTATTACTTTATTAAGATAAATGTTTCTTAGGTTAATTTTTAGTCTTCTTCTAAATTGTGTGATATTACTTTCATAATAAAAATAATTTTTATGATTACAAACTTATCACTAAATGTTACATTCATTTCCCCAATAAATGTGACAAATCTTTAACTTTTTAAATTGAAAAATACATAGTACATAAAATGTAAATAGAAAAGAATATTCAATGAAAAGCAAATATTCTATCATCCAAGTGTCTTCCTCGAAGTTATAGCATCATCTCTAAGACATACTTCCAAAAATTTATACACAAGCTTACAACCCTAATAGACTGAATCCACTTAACAACTCTAGGAGGAAAGTGGTATTATCATTCTCATTGTAAAGATGAAGAAACTGAGGCAGAAACATGGAAATGCCCCCAAATATATAAACACACACCTCAAAATATAAATGCTAACAAACTTTTAAATTTATTGTATCTTGGAGATCATCCCCTATCACAACACATAAATTTACCTCATTCTTTTAGCAGCTTCATATATTGCATCTTATCAAATACTATTATGTACGAATCTCTCTACTTTAAGGAATAAATAAAGCTATGATGGTCATTCTTTTATCTGCCTTTGCACAGGAGTGTATGAACGTGTAAGGTAAGCTCCTACTTTCAGTTCATTTTTAAATACAGGGCATTAAGAATGATTGCTACAAATATAACTTAATAAAGCCTTCTAATATTAGATAATGAAAGATGTTTAAATAATAATGACTTTAAATTGCTTTTATTTTTGTAATTTGTGTTATATTCAAGTGACATACAGCATTAATAGCTTTTCCTATCAGGGACTAAATAAAACTTTATAACCTTATTTTATTTTTTTAGAATAACAAAATAGTTTCTCTATTTCTGGTAAAGTCTCATCTCCTTTACAATAATCTTGAAAATAAAAATCACTTTGTACTTAAGTGTTTAAATAGAAGATTAAGTAGTACAACTTAGTGAATGTACCAGCAGAATTAAAACCTGGTGCTCCAACAAAAAATTCACTGGGTTCCCAAAATGAAGTTTTTGTTTAAGTGTGCATAGCATCTCAGCATTTCACTATAATTATCTTAAGCTGATTTAAAATAATAAATTATTTTGCATATTAAACAAAACCTAGGGCATTCAAATATGGATAGCAATTATCTCTATATAAAGAACTAATTTGTCACCTACATTTTAACTTTTATCCAGTTACATAACACAAATCACAACCTGGTTTAGGTGACCCAAGAAATAGAAAAATGAGTTAGAAAGTAAGAGGGCAAAAAATTCCCTTTACTAATTAAAGTGTTTAAGTGTCTGATCAGGATCTCGAGAGAGAGATGAACTAACTGTTAGGGTGAAAGTTTTATTTAGAGTACAATAATAGACAAATACAATTGTATCTAATCCTGTATTGAACATTCAGAGAATGTAAGAGCTGAAAGGATTTTAGGCAACTATTTTGACTGATTTTTTAAATGTGGAAAATGAAGGCTTAGAAAGCTAATAGTCAAATCAACTAGAATCCAGGTCCTTAACACTCAGTAAGTCTTTCCATGGTATCAATCCAGACACTTATTTAGGTTATACTATCCAGTTGGGACCGCACAACTTAATATGTGGTGATCCTGAAGTTTTCAGAGGAAAACATTCCTTAAAAGAATAATGCATTTCTATGGAACTCTGTAAAACTCGTACTAGCTTGAAGAAAGACTGCTAGAGAAAGGAATAACTATCAGGTATATAAAAATAAAAACCTCAGGCAATGAACATTGAAATACTTCATAAACAAAAATAAGTTAAAATTAATGAGATTGTGGAGAACAGGTAATAAAAACATTTTAGGTGATATCTGATATGGTCTATTAAATATAAAATGTGCCCAGCTTAGACTCAGGAAAATAAATTTAGTATCTATGTTAAACACTGGCACAAAAGTATAAGCAGACAGGTAAAATGATGTTTTACAGCATCAACATCTAGAAAAGTAAATATACGGAAACAATAGTCCATCAATGGAGAATGGGCAATAAAATGTAGCACACTAATATGATGGACCAGTACCATAGCTACTAAATGAAAAAAATCACAACTCTTATGTATCAACATAAATAGGTCACAAAAAAACATATTGTCTGAGTGAAAAAAGCAAGATACAATTGATGCATTGTGATGATTTTGATGTAAAATAAAAACAACAAATAAAACCTCACACCCATCATATAATGTATATTTTCTACAAATCTGCACTAAGGACTACTTACGTGTACACATTATAGTACTCCTTACTTCTGGAAAGGAGAGAGAAAAATTGCTACTAGGATTCATAGTCAAATGATATTTTAGCTTTTATCTACAGTGTCCTATTAGCTGTGAAACTAAAAATGGAAAAGGCAATTTGGGCAGAAGTGTTGTTTTAAAACAAATGCAAGAACATCGATGGAGAGTTCAATACTTTCTTAATAGTCTAATTTTTAAAAAGGAGGCTCTCTTTATTCATGCATTATGTCTATAATTAAGATATGAACTATAGAAGTAAGTGGCAGTAGGCAACTATTAATACCAGATCATCATTTTTCAGCTTTTTCTCTAGTGTAAAAAAAATCATCTCGATAATGGAAGAATGGACTAATTTCCCAAGATTCTTCCAAAGGTAGTAATTCTGAAATTAAATTTCAAAATGTTAAATGATAAATCACAAAGAATGATAAATGAAAACACATTCTTAGGTTTACTGTAATGTCTCAGGCTCTCCTCTGTATAAAGTTAAATGGTAATTACAAAGATCCATTTAGCTATGCATATCAATATCTATTTCAACAGATTAAGGAGGTTAAAATTTGAGTTTATATATTTATTATAGTCACTTAGTCATCAGCTTCCCAAAACAAATGTATTTTTATTCTTACCTAAAAAGCATAAAAACTGTAGCAGGCATCAAGAATATTTCATTACAAGCAATGAATTTCAGAATATTCTGTTGATTAGCGCTTAATTTATCCAAGATAGATCTCAGCACAGGTAAACTATTTGAACCCTTTGCCTAAAACACAATAATAAAACAATTAGAAAAAACAAACATTTTTTATCACTCAATTATTATCATTTTTTAGATAAATAACATGTTCAACAGGCAATACAACCAAAAGACAGTTATTTGGAAATTATGATAAAGAACTTTAGAAACTATTTAAGGACAAAAGTTAGTATATTTTCCTGCTTTATTGTATTTTGTGTATTTTAAGAACTAAAAATAAAAACAACTTTAATAATACAAGTTCTCTTTATTCTTAGACGCTTCATTTTTCTTAAGATTAGATAATTTCACAAAAAATGGCTATTTATAACTGTAACAAAATCTGACTACCTAGTAATACAGCCAAAGTATCTGTGACTCCTTAGCTAACTAAAGGTAGAAATTAAAGAGTCCAATTATTGCTGTGATCAAAGAACTACAAAGATTAAGAAAAAGTTCAACACAATGCAAATCTGGATATTTTAATTCAAATTTCAGTATATCTGTAGTCAATCTGCCTGGTACACTGAAGTTAGGCTTAATGTTCCAACCCTACAAATAAAACATTTTCAGAAAACAGCAGTTCTGAACATTATTAGTGTAGAAGAAATTCAGTACTTACTTTGCATGTTAGAACTAAATATCTCTGACAATTCATCAAACTTAAAAGATATGATTTTTAAAAATAATAATGAAGAAATCTATTTCAAACTTCAGAAAGTCCTCTGGGAACTGAGTAATAATTTTAAATACAATTTTTTTATGTACAAAATATACTATTTTGTGTAAAGAGTAAAACATTCCAAACTTAGAACTTTAAATAACTAAATAATTTAGAACAAGTTTGTAAGGAATAAAGGAACTTTTTGTGACAAATTACAAAATGTCTTAGAACTCAAATTCATGTCAACTATCTGTAATCCAGGAGTCAAAAAAAAAGTTTTACCTACATCAAGAACCTTTTTTGTGTATGTGGCAGCATGAAGCAAAGAGAATAACAAGACTGGGAAAATACTCACTGAAGAAAACAATTAAGGAAAACATTAGAACTTTGCAAAAAATAGGCTATGTATTATGTCCAAATACACACATCTGAAAGGGCATCTGCTAAAATGAGTTCAGTGATAATTTTTTTTCAGTGTTGCAAAGATTAATTTTGGCAAGTTAGTATATACTGGCAAAATAGGTGCTCAAAAACTTTGTTTCCTCCCATGCTCTTTTCCTTTAATCATCTAAAAAGGTATTTTTAGGACATTTTATTGTGCTTTCTGTTACATAAAGCTGTATCATAAATATTTAAGAACTCTCGAGAGCATCAGTTCTCAAAGCACAGAATATTTTTCTGAAGGATGATCCAAGGGGGCAAATAACGATAAAGTTTATGAAACACTAGTAACTCTTTTAGTCTCACAATGGACATTAGCATATCAAAAGTCCTACAGTAAAGAAACCTACTTAACATTTAACCTAGTGCTTCTCAAACTAAACATCAGATTTCCATTCCCATCCCTCTCCCACTTTTTTAGAATATGTATTATCCCACAAGACACTTTTGAAATGTGTAAACATTAAAATTCCAAATCAAATAATTCTCATTAGCTCCAGAGATTATCCAGGTGGCCCTATTTTCTACTCTATCCATAGCAAATACTAATTTCATTTTATTTATTAATTATCTCATTCTCTGCTTAAATAATTTCTTGAACTTCCATTTGTTTCTAGCTCACTGGGAGTTAAAAGAACTCAGAATTTCTTCTTTATTAAAGCAAAGACACTTACCCAAAGATGTGAATTAAAGAAAATTTTAAATATTGAAATAAGTCCTGCACACGCTTGTGCTTTGAATCTGAATTTTAAAATACCCACTGCTAATAGAAGAGAAGCTTGCAAGAGGCAAGAATAAAGACATAAAGCTTAAAATTCCCACATTAGCAATTCTTATATTAAATATAGCTTCATTCACGTGAAGTGCAACCAACCATCCAACCCAGGCTGCAAGGGAACACCCACATTACTAAATCCTTCCTCTAGAAAAAAAATAATCAGAAGAGATCTATATACACAGTAGGCAATTTCACTGTCAAAAAGGTACAAAAGGATACTTGTAACAGGATAGGAATTGACAAAGATGAGTGAATACAACAGGTAGTGGCAGCTGTCCTCTAACAAGGCCTGGGCCAGGAATGCTCTGCTCAACTGGAAGTGTGGCAATCTTTGGTGCAGCCTCAGAGCACTGGTAAGAGCATTTGCCAGCAAAGCACGTTGGTAAAAGCTTGCTGCTTCATGCAACCTGCAAATTACAAGAGAAGTTATCATGAGACATAAACAAATACCATGCCTCTTCCTCCTTTGTGAATTGCATCATAATTGCACAACACCTAAATCTATTACTTGTCAAATAAAAAAAATTTACTTGAACACCTTATACCTTCTTACAAGTATCATATATATACTCAACTAAATTTACATAGCATTCTTTTTGCTAAAATCTAAAAATGCAAAAACCATGAATTCATCTCATTCTCACACACCCATTTTCTCTGATTTTCAATGAGATGTTAGTTTTCACAAAGCACATAATATAAATCTCCAGTAAGCAACATTATAAGGTTAATAGTGCCTTAAGGATGAGACTTGAATTTTATTGTCACTAAACCATTTGCAGTTTAAGTTTTCCACCTGAAAGATATTCCATAAAAAATGACTGACCAATTTAATTATCAAAGGCAGAACTACATATAATAATACATACCCAAGAAGAGGCAGAACAAACAAAGCAGAACAGTATACTGTGAACAAGCGAGAAAGCCACATTGCCGTGTCCAGCTTATTGGTCATCATGAATTGCTGGGTTTAAAAAGAAAAATATTGTAGTAAACTAAGGCTGCAAATAATTTTTAAGGATGAAGATTATGTAGTGTTATTCAGATTCAAAATATTTGACCCTATAACAATACAATTGTTTTTTTATAATCATCAAAACTCTTAAAGCAATTGTTTCAGGTACATGCTCAGCAACAAGTTCCAACACTTTATAGTTTGATGTAGAAAGCACAGGAAGTACTTAAATAGAAAAATATCAATTGGCATTTAAAAAAATAAAAAGACTAATTAGAAAAAAATATTGATCAGAAATTTAACTGTATTCCTTCAACACTTTAATACTGGCTTCCCCTACTTTAAAAGAATGTTTAAAAAAAATTGCCCTCAAAGAACTATAATGCCTACTCTGAGAAAAATCTCAAATTGAAATAGGAATAAAAAGGCATCACACAAAGCCAGTTTGAATTAAATATATGTTACAAAGGAGAAATGTAAAACCATGTTAACAGTCACTCTAGAACTCATTAGCCATGTATGATCTGCTTATATACACACAAGGGCCTGATATGCTCTAGGTGTTCAAAATATGGCTGTCTGGTGTTAAATGGCACCTGCCTCTCAGATTTCATGACTTTCTCTCTCCCCAACCCTTCCTCGCTGCCGCCACCCCCTTGCCCCCCAAAAGCTCCCTCACAGGTCTTACCTGGTTTCAGTAGCCCTAGATTAAACTTCCATATACCACTTACGCTGTGTTTTCTCATTCTATCTGTTCTTTGCTGCTTTTTGCCAAGAGATGTGCCCATCACCACTAAGGCTATACCTTAAAATCTGTTTTCTCATTCAAAATTAGCTTATATTTAAATTCTAAAGTAGCTTTTATGTTTTTTGATAGGATCTACATAGTTTTTACATCAAGACCAAATACAAACATACATTGATATATAAAATAAACAGAAGTTTCACAAAATACCAATCTTTAATATGTGTAATAATAGATTTTGGTATTTTGTATTCTAATTGTTTTAGAACTAGTGCTTCCACTAAACTGATTTCAAAACTCACTAATGGGTCTTAATCTGGAGACTGAAACATTCATCTAAGCAATCTAACTTATCTTTTGAAACAAGGTATAAAAAACTTTTGGGAAAAAAATGCAAGCACATTTTAAAATTCAAGGATGTTTTATTGCATGTCTCAAGAGTATGCAGGTAATTTCAGAAATACTTCTTTGGTTCATTCTCTCCAAATATACTGTTGACTCCTCTACATTTAAACGATCACCAGTAGTCAAGCAGAAGAATAAATCTATATCATTGTGCAGTTTCTCTACAAATATTCAGACTACACTATACTTTGAAATTTAATGTTAGAACATCTTTAAAACCTATCTAGATGTGCTCACTTTGTGAAAAATCATTGAGTTATGAATTACATTTTGTACACTTTTAAATTTTAAAAGTGAACTGCCCAACCATGTCACAAATAGTGCTGGCAAAAACAAACCTAGTGCATCTTTGGATGAAAAACTATTGAAGTAAAAAACTACAGTCTCAAAGTATCATGTCACAGAATACTTTTTAATCACAAAAGCAAAAAAAGTGTCTTTACAATGGAGCATCTGGTGGATATCTCCTTAAATAATCAAACTTGGTACCTATGATGATGAAATAAATCAACATAAAATGCTTCCTGATATAATACACTGAGAAGAACAGAATATTAGTTATGTAATATTCCTGCCAATATGTTTAACCTGAGTCTAGTTATAAGGAGGGGGGGGACTGGCGCGGGGGGGGGGGGTGCGGGGAGTCGCGGTCGGGGAACAGACAACTTCAATTTGAGGAGTATTCTGCAAAACAGCAGCTCTGGACTCTTCAAAGACAAAAATGGTAGGAAGAGCGCAAAGAAACAGTTCTAAACTAAAAGAGACTAAAGTCCAGTGAAGGCAAAGCATGCTTTTCAATTGAATCTTGGAAGAGGGGGAAGAATCTTTAAAGACCATTAAGGAACTCTGAATATGACTTGTCTAATAGGTTGTAACATGTATTGTTAAGTCTCCCAAATTTAATCGCAAGATTTGCATTGATGACTGCACTGTAGTCATGTAGAATACTGAAGTACTTATGGGTTGACCATGATGATGTATGCAACTCTCAAATGGTTCAAAAAAAAATATTTTTTAAATGTGTATATAAACAAATGTGTTGCAAAATGTTTTTTAAAAATGTGACTCGCTTAATTCACATATTCACAGTGTTTAAAATTAGAGGGAACAAATTCGGGCACAAATTACTAATAAGCAGCAGATCTGCATTTTAAGGCTAAAAAAATTATGAAAAGCATAATATTTCTCTTCGCAAAGAAGTAATGACAAAATGACGAAAGAAGAGAAAAAAAGATCGCTTTCCTCACTTTGTGCCGTTTCTGCATAATGGCAGTAAATGGATAGAACGTTCTCTGAGCACGAGTGTGATATGAAGCGTATCACGGCGCAACCTCAAATGACATCTTCAACCTTGGAACACAGGAAGAGACTGAGGGTTAGAAGACGCGAGAAGCCCAAATTTTCATGACATAGAGGTGTGGATCACCTGTTTTAGGTAGGGCCGAAGTCCTTTCCTAAAAAGAAACTTGTAGCTACCTCTACATCTTCGCTCACGACCCCTCGCTCCCCGCAATCACTAATTCCAGTCCCAAAAGCAATGAGCTGTTGGAACGCTTCGCACTCGGCTTGCAACACTTCCTGCTTCTTCCTAACTCTTGGAAATCAAGCCAGACCACCCTACCCGTTCACTTACCACTGCGCCCGCCCCTTGGGGGCCGTTCGGGGCTGTATCCGCCATGGGGGACGTACACACGCGTCTGGGACGCTGCAATCGGGAAAGGAAAAAAAGAGGTCAGCGCCGGGGCCACGGCTCCGTTAACCGGATTCTCTGCCCCGTACCACAAGCCCGGCCGCCCTGCAGGAACTCTAATCCTCCAGAGAGGAACGTTCTCCCCAGCACCAGTGCGGCTGCCTCCCCAGGAACACCCGTAGTGACCGGAAAATACCTGTTCCGCAAGGCCCAACACAAAGCTGGGTTTCTAGAAAGACCGGAACGAAGGCGGAGCTTCAGAACAAGACCGAACAGGGCCTACCTAACGCCACCGGCGCACGGTTATTACCGGACCTGGAAGTGCTCCTTTCACTTCCGTGGGGAAGAGGCGGGGCGGGTGGGAGGAAGTGACCGTGACGAAGAGCGGAACCCGGAGTAGTGCCCTGCGGCATGACGGGAAATGTAGTTTTTCTCTTTTCGACTTTACCTGTCTCGCACGCACGCCTATTGGACCTATAAACTAAGAAGCAAAGTCGGAGAAGCAACTTCTCTCTCTTCTCCAATTCACAGATGGTCATCCTTTCCCATATCTAGACCACGAAATCTTTCTACTCCCTAATATGGAAGGCTCAGCAACACCTTTTTTGCTGTTTTCCTCCAGGGGCTCAGTAAGCCCCTTGGTTCAGCTTCTAAAATTAATTCTTTCAACAAGCACTTAATGAGGCCTGCTATGTGACAGGCCCCAAGCTTGACATGGAGGATAAAAAAAATAAATATGACACAGACTCACAGACTGCAGGAGAGACAGACACCGAAATCACAGCGTTGTGTTTGTATCAACGGGCAGAAGCCAAGTCAATCACACGGAGTAAGGAAGGGACCTAAAGCAGAAGGAGTCTAGAACAGGTTTCCTGGAAAGGCAATTCTGGCCCTAAGTTTTGAAGAACAAGGAAAAGTTGGCTAAGTGGGGAGGGGATTCTAGGCAGCAGCAGAAAGTGTGTGAAACAACAGGACAGTGAAGAGATAAGTTCAACATGAACAGAATGAAGGTGCCAGTGGGGGAGATTGTGAAAGATTTGGGCTAGAGAGGCAAAGAGGTGTGCTAAGGAAAGGGTCTGAACTTGACCCTGAAATTCAGGGAACCATGGTACAATTTTAAGCAGAAGTGTAACATAGTTAGATTTAAAAGATAACACTATGGCAACCAGACAGGATGATCAGAGGAGTAAACAAAAGCCTAAATTCTGGTCCTTCAGAATTACCTGAATTACATATCCCTCTAGATGAGGTAAAATGCCACATCCTCTCCACTCCTCACATATCACTTATTCCATATTTTTTATTACATATTTTTATAGCACTTATCACTCTCTGACATTTCGTGTGTGTGTGTGCATGTGTATGTGTGCATGTGTGTGTGTGTCTGTCTACACTTGGGCTGCCATAACAATATGACAGGCAGGGTAGGTTAAACAACATTTATATCTCACAGTTCTAGAGGTTGGAAAGTCCAAGATCAAGGTGCCAGCAAGTAAGTTTTATTCTGAGGACTCTTCTCTTGACTTGTAGTTGGCTGCCTTTTAACAGAGTGCTCACATGGCCTTTCCTGGGTAGGTGTGTCTGTGAGGAAAGGGAGGGAATGAGAGAGAGATCTGTCTTCCTTTTTTAATAACACCATCCTTATGAACTCATATACCCTTAATTACCACCTAAAAACCCTATCTCCAAACATAGTCACATTGTGGGTAAGGGCTTCAAAATATCGATTTTGGAGGGATGACTTAAAAGATCCTCTTATTACAAAAATATTAAAATATAAAATGTCCACTATTGTACATTCCATATAGCCAGTTGATCTCATACAATACTTTTTTTAAACAATCAGTGAAACAATAAATGAAACCATGGTTTGTAGTGTTTGCCGATACTGCCATGGTTAATATGCTCCCAACATGACCTATCTCGATTACTAACATAACATCGCTAACACGGAGTTGGGAAGAGACGTGCATAGCATACTATAAATTACTGTCATGCAGATTCAATACACATTAATAACCTCAAGAACACAGATAATAGTAATATATAATAAAAATAATTAGGAATTAATAAGTTTTGAATATTTGTTATCTGTTTTTAATATAACTCATTGTACATTTATACAATTTAATAATAGTTGTGCATAACAAACAATTCACAAAATTCTTCAAAACTTAACAATCAGTTCTTGCAAGCCAATATGAGCTGATTCCAGCATTCTACTATGTGCCATTGTTCATGATATTCTCCCAGCCCTCCCCTCCACTTCCTTTAAGTATCTGAATTTTTCTTAAACTTTAATGCCCACTCAATCCTACAGCTCAGTAACGCTGTCTCCAATAACATCTGCTTTTCCCATCAGAAAAATACCCCATTGAACCCCCTGACTATATTCTTATTATATTAAGGCACTTATTTAATCCTCTTTTCTATTAGAACTTGGAGATTTTATATTCGTATCAAGGTCTTAAGTTTCAAGAAGGAAACGTGAGAAATTGACAACGGAGTAGAAGAGGCTGGAGGACTTTTGATTGATGGTCTTATATACAGTATTTATAATTGAAAAATTTTAACTAGTCAGTTAAATATAAATACATTAAAAATGGTCAGAAAAATAATAGTAATAATAGACTCTTCAGTGGATGCTATAACCATTGGGTGAAATGTAGAATAGGTGTACGATATTGCCACAGTTCCAAAGTATCACTCCAGAGATTTTTTAAAAAACTAATTGCAAAAGGAAAGATAAGTCTTTCTCCATGGAGCAACATGGACATTAAAACTTTTACCAATAAATCAGATTTAGCATCATGAATATAGTGGTTTATTTTGACACTATCTCCTGATATAATGTAATACAATATTCATAATATTTCCTATAAGAAAATCTTGGCAGAATGCTTACTCTGAATCTAGTCAAGCCCTTCAAGTCCTAACTTCCAATTTCCAGATAATGTAAAGAGACAGAGCAACAAGTAAAACAATACCATGAGACAAAAATCAAAATGCAGGCCCTTCTATAAAATAACTGGCTTGGACTCTAAAAGTATTATACAAGGTACACGAGCTATTTCAAATTTTTTAATTGTACAAAGTCATAATAACCAAGTACATGGTTTAATTGTCTTGATTCTAGAATTGGGAAACAACAATAAAAGAAATTTAGGAATAATTATAGATATTTGAATACGAGGTGGGTATTAGTTGACATTATGTTGACATTGTTAATTTTTTGAGGAGTGTGTGACTTAGAGGTAAAGTTTTAGGATGTATGCAACTTACATTCACAAGTTTCATCACAAAAAAAGTATCTAGGTAGATGGATGAACAGATAAAACAAAAGCAAATATAACAAAATATAATCATTGACTCAATGTGAAAGATGTGTACTCATTCAATTATTCTCTTATCTCATCTCTAAATTTTTCATATTAAAAAGTTTAGAAGAAAATAGAAGTACTCTTGTTATAGCAATGTAATGCCTTCTGAGTTTTAATATGCCAAAAATTATGTAGTACTTTGTTATCAAGTATTATATTTAATTATTGTTCAACTGACAAATCAGTTTGGTCCTCCAGTATTGTTGAGAATAAATAAAATTGAAAGTGGTAGCAAAATATGCCACTTTGGCATAAGAATTACTTTAAGCTGAAGGCAATTGAGAAGTAACTACAAGAAAAGCTCTCTGCCCTTTCCCTGTTTGCCTAAGAACAGAACATAAATTTGTAAAGTTGGTCCCTTTCTCTATCAGGAGTGACAAAAGTTATCCTTATCAGCCCAGAGATGGCAACAAAGCAATCTACATAACCAACATAACTAACTAACCCTTACCTTCCATTAATCCTATGTATTTGTCTTCCCACAATTTTCCACCCTAGAAACTCAAAGTTCTTTTCTTTTGTCTTGTCACTTCTTTTAAAATGTATTATTCTTTTGTTAAGATGCTACATAAGCCCAAACTCTAACCATCCCTTTGAGTTACTCTTTGCTACTCTCATATTTGTATCATGCACATGTTAATAAACTTTGGTTTATTTTTCTCTTGTTATTGTCTTATGTCAGTCTAATTTACAGTGCCCCAGCCAATGAACCTAAGATAGATAGAAGGAAAAGATATTCTTCCTTCCCTATGGAAGTTGCCTGGATTGCAAACCGATTTGTTCCAGTTATTAGAGTCATTTTTTCCCTTATTACCTAACCTGATATTCCAAATAGTTCCTTTATTATTGCAGTGGAAAATTTCAACAGCTACTAAGATTTATTTATTTTTAATTTTTTTTAAAAACACCTACAGCACCTGGTCTTCCTAGATGGTCTCTCATCCAAGATCTAACAAGGCCAGACTCTGCTTAGCTTCCGAGATCAGAGGAGATCGGGCACATTCAGGGTGGCATGGCTGTAGACTGAACAGCTACTAAGATTTAGAACTTTTAGTAGGATGCCTTTCAAAATGTGAAAAAGAAGGAGAGAAAGAATCAGTGTGATAAGTTCTCGAAAAGATAACTTTTTGAAAAGTAAATACATGAAAGTTAGTGTTTGGTTCATTCCATTAAAAATATCGGTGTAATTTTATCTTTTAGAATATTATTTTTTGTATTCCCAGGGGTACATATGTCACAGAAGTTAATCTTTTGCCATATTTACTTTAGAGTTTTTCTTTGTTACAAAACAATACATATACAATTAAAACCCATCCTCATTCTTAACTATAAGTTACTGTATTCTTCCTTTTCATGTTTTTAAACTTATTACATATGTATTTACCTATGTATATGCACAATAAACAATATACTGTACAGTTTTGTATTCTTTTACATTTTTAATAGGTGGCATCATGTTTTATCTATCTTCTTGCAACCTACTTTTAAAGTCAACATTGTGTTTCAGATACATATTAGTACATCTTAATGTACTTAATGATGGACATTTAGTTTTTCACCTTTAAAATCAATTCTGCAATGAACAGCTTTGCATGTTTATCTAGTAAAGATTTAGAAGTGAAATGGGTAGGCCATAGGGTTGCTTCAACTTGGCATATTAAGATAAGTGTAAAAGTACTTCCCTAAGTAGTTGTACATATTTTTTGAGAATATGCCTAATCAGTGCCAACATATGTTATTTTTGGTTCTCACCAATCTTGTGTGTATAAAATGGTATACTGTTAGTGTTTTAATTTACATTTCCCTGAGTAGCAGGGAGGTTGAGCATCTTTTCAGAACTTTATTGGCCATTCAGGTTTTCTCTTCTGTCGCCTCTTTTTTTGTTGTGCTGTTTGTCTTTTGTTATGTTCCATTATTATTGGTTGGAGTTTTTAAAATTTATGTTTAAATGTTAAAATTATGTTTTGATACTTGTATTTTGTTATGAGTTGAAAATTTTCCTTTTCCTTTCAAAAATGAATAAAAATAGTAAGTAAATATATGGAGGAAGGATGGAGAAACAATCTATCCCACAACCTTAGATTCCATGCTGAACTATAAACTGCCAGGCCACGGCTCCATGAAGCTGCTAAATTAAGATAAATGAAAAGGGGACACAAACCACGTTGCTTTCCAAATGGTTCATGGTTTGCTTTCTTGATTTATGAAAGATGATACTCTCCATTAAAACTCTTTATACTAGTTTGACTTTATTTTGCTGACCTAATCACCTTAATCGTATTATTCTAATAATTAAGTTATTTTGATGTTATTCTTTTTGCCGAAGATAGACTAAAAAGGACCACAGCTATAGGCCTACAATGGAGGTTCTAGAAAGATTTCAAAGAAGAAATAAGTTGATTTTAATGGATAAACATAAGGGATAACAATTTATCTGATTTGTGCTATAGTTATTCTTACAAATGGTGCTCACATTTAGTAACGACTAGATTTTCTTCTTCTGTTGTCTCTCTCTAGAGCTTAAGTATCTTAAAGGTCAACTATGTTTTCCCCATTTCTGTATCATTCCAGCGAGGCTATAGATGCTGAAGTAAATTCCAAGACAATGTTTCAGGCCATTTATGAACAGTATAAAATATACCAAGGTCATGGTAGAAGTCAAAGCCACTTTGCCAGGATATTTGTTTCTATAAGAGCTTTCAGTGGTTCATGTTAACTATTGAATGCAATGATTATCATTTTTCTTCTGTAAAAAATATCATGAATAGTTTTTGTTTTGTATTATGTTTAATGTATGAATTATATTTAATCCCCTTTTCTTTTTTTGTGTTTGTTTAGCAATTGGAATTTGTCTTACCCTCAGCCCCTGACCGAAGGTATTTTTTTACTTTCTTCCTTGATCAGTCTGTTTGATAGTGTTAAATTAATTAAACACAGAAACCATTTGAGTGGGTTCTAATACTTTATCAGCTTATTTAAGCCAACCCCAATCTAAGCTGGTAAATGCCTTAATGTTAAGAAAGTAAAACCTAAAGACAACCAATTACAAACGGCCAACTGGATTTTTCCAGATTAGGCAAATATTTATGTCATAGCCATATAATAATTTTCTTGCTTTGCTTCTGCCTTTTCAGTAGTGAGATAACTTACCAAACATACATGGTTGTCTTAGCCAGGGTTCTCTTGGTGTAACAGGAATTAAGCCCAAAGTAACAGGAATTAAGCCCAAACAGACTTATGAGGGAAAGGGGGCAAAATAATTGAGTACTTTGAAAAGCCCATGGGTAAATAATCTTGTAATAGACATGATTGGACTTAGGAGTACAAATGATATCAAAAGAATCTGTGTTCTTGTGTCTGCTTCCCTCTGTGTTGTCTTCATTGCCAAACTGATTCTTCCTCAACTCCAGTCCATATCCCAGCAAGTTTGCAAGATGAGTTCATAAAAAGTGCCTCTCACTTAATACATTCAAATAATTATCATCAGTGGTTCAAATCTGGGTCCCATAAATTCTTAAACCTATCATTGAGACAGGCTTGAGCCATTCACCCAGTCTTATCTGAATGGAGTAGTAAGAGGAATATGTGTGGGATCAACTACATCTGAAACTCTAAATGTTACTATGAAAAGAATGAGCTATGGATGACAGGAAAGAAAAACAATATAATTCCACTTTAATCTTCATTTATTATCTGATGCTTTTTATACTTTTGCTTTTTTCCCCAGTTTCTGTCAATCAATTTCTACTTGATAAGAGTTTCTACAGGATGAGGGTCAAGTCCTGTTACCCAGCTGATATTAATTGAAGGAAAGAAAATTCTGCTGTAACACAAACCCTGAAGCTGAAGCAGTTGGATACCAAGAGGTCATTACTCCAATGGCTAGAAATTGGCTGATAAAGCAAGAATTGATTCCAGAGTTATTGATGATTTGGCTCTCCCCAGTTTTTAAGGGAGATTCTACTGCACCATCAGGTCATCAATTTGCTCATTTCTTCTTCCATTGAAGATTAATGATCAAGTGGTTGAATAGGGCATCTTTGTAACTGCTGAGTGCTGAATCATTCAACTTTTATTTGCTGCCCGAAAAGTAAGCTCCATAAGCTCTACTGATATAGCATAAGTATGAGGTCTTAATTGTGTGTGTGTGTGTGTGTGTACCTTTGTCTTCAACTGGGCTATTTTTAAACTGTAAATTGTGGCTAGCTGACAGCAATGCAACTAATTCCTGTCTATTGCGTTAGCTTCCTACTGCTGCTTTAAAAAATTACCTGGTGTCTTAAAACAACACAGATTTACTATCTTATAGTTCTGGAGGCCAGAAGTCCCACACAGGTCTCACTGCACTCTACTGAGGCATCTTCAAGGCTCTACTTTTTTCTGGAGGGTAGAGAAAAAAATTCATTTTCTTGCCTTTTTCAGCTTTTAGAGGCCACAACATACCTGGGTTCTTGGACCCCTTTTTCCATCTTCAAAGCCAACAATTTTGCATCTTTCTGACCATTCCTCCATGTTCATAGCTTTCTCTGATGCTCTTCTCCTAATTCACTTTTAAGGACACTTGGGATTACATTGGGCCCACATGGATAATCCAGGATAATCTCTCTGTAATAAAGTCAGCTGATTAGTAATCTTAATTCCATCTGCAACTTCAATTCCTCTTAGCCATGTAAACTAACATATTTATAGATTCTGAAGATTAGGATGTGGAAGTTGGGGGAGGGAGGCATTATTCTGCCTTCCACATTTGTAGACATGCAAGTCAATTCTGCCTGGCAGCAGTTGAAATGACTTTTCTACCCACCCACTCCTATAGAAAAATCCAGTTTTGCTTCCATTTGTAAATTCATTCCAATATTCCTTTATTTCATATAAATTTGTAGTTCTTTAACTTCTCCTTTGAACCAATTTTAACAAATTTCCCATTTCTCTCATTATTTAATGAGTTACATAAAATATTAGACATGTTTTTATTTTATACACAATACAAAATAATATTTTATAAATATTATATATTATATGTCAATTTTACTTCATTTTGAAAATTTATCAGAGATTTAGCTACTAGAGATAGTAGCTACTAAAACACATGCGCACACAAACACATACACACACATACATGTTTTAGGACTTCAGAAAATGAGAATATCCCCCACTCTCTTTCATCTTATAAATTTCAGCATGCACACCAAATGGACCTGACTACAACCGTAAGGTCGACTGGTTGAAAGTCAAAGATCAGGTTACTTCTTTCAGACATTTGAAACTAAAGTTTTTATTGCAATTAATTCAAGGGAATTGTTTAAAATCACCTATTAATTACCCATGAATCCCCAAAATTTTACAGTCTACTTCTTGAAAAGTAGGTAGCTACCAATCTATCTCCAGTTCATGACCAAAAATAGTGTTTTTGCAAGATTAAATGAAAATTTTAAGCATTTCTGCTTAAAAGTATGAAACATCCAATTACTCTTCACAAGGATATTGAAGAGTTCTCTGTTTTGACCTATAGCAACTACTCTAGCCCTCTTTTCTTTCACCTCATGCACCTCAACTCACCCCAAAAGAATAACTTACTGTAAACTTTACCCTACTCACTAAAACACAACAAACCAATAGATAAAAATTTCCAGTAGTCCAGAAGAAACAAAGAAATAAGAGACATGAACTTGATGCTTCCTTACTATCAATCCAAATCCTTTTCATTTGCTACTTCATCATAAGGGAGCTGGCTTAGTAGCTCTACAGATCACGATTGTGCTATCCATCTGTGTCTTAATTATAACAAAATTTCAGTAAAATAAAAATGTGAAACAATAACAAAAATGATAAAACAAATTTTACATAATGGTTTATAGGCTTGTTAGAAACCTAAAGAAGTCAGTTTTAGGTGTAAAATGGTATTTAAGTAGATTTGTCCTTTTGATTAAAGTCCAAAGAAATCATTTTTTAACTTATTTCTCTGTCATCTACATATTTTCTCTCCATTAGTGAATAAAATCGTGTTTTAAATGATATCTTTACTATCATTTAATATTTAATTAATATCTATTAATCTTATTTGTTGTATTAAATATTTTAAATTTTATTTAATATAATATCAATTAATATTAATTAATATCAATTAATATTGTTCATCATGAAAATAATATATGCTTATATTAGAAAATTTGGAAAATTTTTTACATAAAAGGAAAAGTTCTTTGCAGTACAAAGTACAATAATCCAGAAAGCTGTTAAATTTTACTACACCTAAGTTTTTGATGAACTTTTTTATTACATGGTATGTGCATTTATATAAATATTTTTTACATTGCTCTTTTCACTTAATGTAATAAACAATTCATATGTCATTTTTCATAATTTTTTGTTGTTTACATAACATTTCACCAGCTAGGTATTCCATAGTTTAAGTAATATTTGCATATTTCTTATCTTTATGGCTATACATAAGAGGAATTTGAGAATTATGGTGGCTTCAAAGATATTTATTCATTTTTTTTATTATGACGACACTAGTTAACAAAATCCAGTAAGTTTCAAGTAAACAATTCAACAGTAAGTCATATTTATTTTGCATTGTATCTTCACTGCCCATAGTTAGATTTCTTTCTGTCACCACGTATTTATCCCTTTTACCCCATCTATCTCCCTCCTCTCCCACCCTCTGGTAACCACTAGTCTATAGTCCATGTCCATGAGTCTCTATTTGTTAGTCCTGTTAGCACTGTTTGTTGCTTTTAGGTTTATATCCCATATAAAAGTTATATCATATGATTTTCAACTTTTTCTGTCTGCTATGAACATTGGTGAGCAAATATCTTTCTGGATTAGAGTTTTCAAGTTTTGGGGCTAAATACCGAGCAGAGAACATATGGTAGATCAATTCTTAGTTATTCACGGTGGCCAGGACATTGAAGCAACCAAAGTGCCCCACGATAGATGACTGGCTAAAGAAGCTGTGGTACACTTATACAATGGGATATTACTCAGCCATAAGAAGAGGTGAAATATTGCCGTTTGCGACAATATGGATGGACCTCGAGATAATCATGCTAAGAGAAATAAGCCAGACAGAAAAAGTTGAAAATCATAGATATAACTTTTATGTGGGATATAAACCTAAAGCAACAAATGAACAGGACAAACAGAGATTCAGAGACATGAACAATGGACTAGTGGTTATCAGAGAGTAAGGGGTGGAGGAGGAGGGGATAGGTAGATGGGATAAAGGAGGTCAAATATAGGGGGTAAGAGGAGGGTGAAGTTGGTAAAGGGGATCAAATGTATGGTAGCTGAAGGAAACTAGACTTTGGGTGGTAATCATACAATAGGATATATTTATGTCAAATTATAATGTACACTTGAAAACTATATAATTGTATTAACCAATGTTACCTCAATAAACTTAATAAAAAATAAAAAATAAAATAAAAAGATAAACTAAAATATAGAGTAAAAGATGACATTAACTTTAATATATTTATTTAACCAATATAGCCAAAATATTATCATTTTATCATTAATTAATATGATAAAATATTAATCAGATACTTTACATCCTTTTTTTATACATGTCTTTGAAATCCATTATGTGTTAGAGCACACTTAGAGCACATCTTATTTGGACCAGTCACATCAAGTCCTCACTCTAAGAGACAGTACATGTCTAGACAATCCAATCTCTGTATATTCTCATAGCAACAGATCTTTTAGTTGCAAGATAGACCCTTAAAACCAAAGGCCAAAATTTTTATTCATAAAATACAGGTTTAATTCTAAATACAGGAGAAGCAAGCAAATTTTAGGTATAATTATTTTACTATTGAATAACTAGCTATGTCCTCTCTTGCCTCATTAAAAAATACATCAAAGCACATTAAAAATTTTCTCACCTTTTATTGACCATTAATCAGCCTTTGATTTGGTGAGCCAGAGCCAGCTGGGCCAAGAGTCTATAAACTTGACATAGATTTCTGGTTATTAATATTTCTATCAAATCTATTTTCTTATACCATCTACAGAACTAGAATGGGCAGGAATGGCTTCTTGACAGACCACCTTATTTTAAGTGTGGTTATAAACAATGTGTCTTTAATATCACTTCCTTTAATGTATATGTTAGTAGTTTGGTATCACTTTTGGATGAAAGGAAAGAAACGTTTACCTTCTCTCTTGAAATAGCAAATAGGAGTGTCCTTGTAGAGTGATGAAGTTATTCTATGAAACAACCTTAGACAAAGTTTCCAGTATTAGCAAAAGAAGGGATGATCATTAACTGTGAAAAAATAAAACTAAAAACAAAACAAAAAATCTCACTAAATCTAAACTATTGGTTCTCTGATTTTTCAGTGTTCGATGTTAAATGAAACAGGTCAATCAGTTCACTTAACCCAGAGGAGTGATTTGTTGTTAATTCATGTTGGTAGGTCCCTACTTTAGATATGTTTTTATCCCTAACGCCTACCACAGAGCTGGGCACATAGTATGCATTTCATAAATACTTGCTGAATTGAATTAATATTAGCCATCTGGAAGCCTGTGGTGTGTGTGTCAGGGGCAGAGTAGATAATGGGGAAGGCAGGGGAGTTGGAATTGGGCAGAGAAACTCTTAATAATAACCAAAATCCTGGACACATTCACCCTGAATGCTGAGATGACCTTAAAGTTCTCTGGGGAATTCTAAACTTCAAAATAGATACTATGTAATAAGAAAACCATTCATTACCAATATAGTGAGTTAAAATATTGTGTGTTTTATATTGCAGATTCAAAGGAAGTTTCTCTTTTCTGGTCTTTATTTTGCAGTGATTTTGGTCCTATGCTTTTCAGGTGCTAATGTCTTCAGAAGCAACCCAGTAATGTAAAATATTTTATGTAAGTCCCCAAAAGGGACACAAATTACTCCAGCTGCATTCTCTCATGTTCGGAAAAAGAGTCCAATATATTTCTTCTCTAATAAAAAATGTCAGGAGGTTGAAATACATTAACACAGAAAAGAAAAATATAAAAAATATTATGAAAAATATCAACAGTTAATAATGTTTAAAATTCATAGCATATTAGAGATAAAAGAGTCCTCAAATATCATCTAGCACAATCCCTCTCCTTCTACAAATGGACATCTATAGCCAAGAGAAGTAAGGTGAGTCAAGACTTCAGTCTCCTGATGTGATCTGTCAAGAAAGTCCTTCCAACCAACAGTGCTCTCTGACACTATGATGGAGATACATTCTTAAAACATAACTGGAACATCAAGATATTACCAAATGTCCTTTTTTCACTTTTAATCTTCACTCACCAGTTATTTAGCACTCTATTAATTATATTGTAGTCCAAAGAGTTCAGGAACTTGTGTGCACAACTCAGGTTCTTCTCAGAGGTACACAAATGGTTATAAATACGTGTGTATACAAATCAATGTGTGTATATACATACATACGTACATGCACATGGTTATAAATATACATGTATTTACACACATGTTATATATGTTATTATATCAGCTAATAAAGAGACATCATCAATAGTCAAATAGCATTCATCGCTTACCTATACACAACAATATAACCACTGTTAAATGTATCAGAAAAGGAGAAACAAATGCAAATTTTCCACTTATCAATATTTCAAAGTGTTTGTAAAAAATGTATTACTCTATGCTTCTGTTAGATTCAGTTGTCAATTCTTAGACTTTGTACCATCTAGTACTAAGCCTAAGGGCAATTATACTAATGAAAAACAATCTAACCTGAGATGTGTGTTTAATGTGAATAATTCAAAACTATTTGTGAAAGAACATCAACTTTTGCAGTAGTCATCTTTTAGTGACATAGTGTCAAGTGTTAGATCTAATTTAATTATGCCTCTGACCATAATTCTTTTTTGTTTTTCAAGGGAAGTGAGTGTGTTCATTACTCTATGCAGCACATCAAGGTCCAGACAATAATGTAAGGAAATGCTCAGGAAATTAATTCCATGTGAATTAGAGCTGCTTCAGAGTATTCGTTTGAAATATGATGATTTCTGTTGATATGTGTTTTTCCCCCCTTTGGAAGCAATAACACTTTTCCTTAGTAACATAGTTCTTCTGAGCAATAATACAAATATTTGGTATGTATTAGCTAAAAGATTGTGTTTGTTTGTATTGTTTCCCCCAAAGAAGCATGTTACAGAAGAAAAGCATTCTTATTATTGCTGGGATATTCGTGGTTTGATTCTTGAATATGGAATTTTACCAAGTACCAGCAGAAAGAAGTAATTAAGAGGTCTCGGGACCTCATCTAAATCTTATATATCCCCCAAATGCACCATCTCCAAATAATATCACATTGGATTATGGTGTCAACTTATGAATTTGGGGGGACATTCAGTTTGTAGCAATAGGGAAATCCACATGTACCAGATTTTCCTTTCTTCCAAATATTAGTAGATGATTACATGGCTGTGAGCAGAGAGGAGAGAAATGGATCCACCTGCTTCCTAAACCTCAGCTTTTCTTGGTGAGTCTTGACTAGCATGATACTGCCTCCTCTCGGGGCTTTGCTAAACCACATTCAAGTTTACCTCTCAGATTGCTATACAAACATTTTCTTCTGATTCAGACATACTTTTAATAATATAATTGGTGTTAACAGTACTTAATAAAGATTTGTCAATTTATAATAGCAAAATAGTTGTTGTTATAAGTTGAATTCTGTTCCTCCCTAAAAAAAGTGTTGAATTCCTAACTCCCAGTATTTCAAAATGTGACTTTATTTGGAAATAAGTTTGGTGAAGATGTAATTAAGTAACTAAGGTCATATTATGTGTGTATGTAGGGTTAATCTAATTCGACTAGTGTCCTTATAAGAAGATAACCATGTGAAGACAGAAATACAGGGAGAATGCAAAGAAGCGAATGTCAACACAGATCAAAGTGAATCTGTAAACCAAAAGAAGCATGTTACTGAGGAAAAGCCTTTCTACTGTTGCTGAGAGATTTGTGGTTTGAATCTTGAATATGGAATGCCAAAGATTCTGACAAACTACCAGAAGCTAGTAAGAGGCAAAAAAGGATTCTAAGTTTCAGAGGGACAGCTAGAAAATTGGTTTCAGACTGCTAACTTCCAGAACTATGAGACAATAAATTTCTGTTGTTTTAAGCCACCTGGTTTGTAGTACTTTGTTATGAAAGCCCTACAAAATGAGTATAATTATCTATTTTCTGGAATTGAATTATAACAGAATAGTTACAGGCACTTTATATTCTTATTATGAGTTTGTATATATATATATATTTTTTTCTTTTTCAAATATGATGAAAAAACAAAAGGTGGTCAGAATTTATTTTTAATATTCAGAGCTGGCAAAATGAATTACAGCAAGTAAAAACCAAAGATGATGTTAACTATGTGTATTACTTATTCCAAGAAAATAAAGTGAGCATTTTTGTGCATGGTGTGGCTTCTTGCCAGAGCAGTTGTTGGGAAAACAGTTATAAATACATTAAAAATGACATTTACAGAATCAACTATCAAATTATTTGTATAATACATTTAAAATAAAATTTTCATTTCCAATTCCATTACCAAAGAACATTCTGAATATTGTTTACAATATTAATTATGCAAAGTAGAAGGAGGATATCAAATTCACAAATGAATTGACAATTTAGATAGAAACTACTTGCTCTGAGAAGTCTAAGAGGTATCTTTGAAGTACTCCTTGCTTCAAATAGAGAGAGAATATTGGAGATTCATAGAGGTTCCTAAAGCCTTACACTTTACTAGAATCATTTTTGAAGCTAAAACATTTCTTTACATCTTGTTACATCATAAAACAGAACATACTCTCTATTGACTTATATGGAAGAATACAAGAATGCTCAAATTTCTTTGCTGAATAAATAACCTCTGTGTTCAATATTAAAAACAGAAAGTAGTAGAGGAAGAAGTGATGTGCAAAATAAGCAAAAACTATTGAGGTATGACTTATTGGTTAACATTCCTTTACCTAGAAGTGGAGAGGAATGGAGACTACACAGTAACATGTTTTATCTATAGAAATACTCATTGATAAAGCATGCTGCAAAGAAATGGTCAGGATAATAAATGATAAATAATACACACATACATTCTCTTCTTCACAAATTCTAAGGGTCTCATCTTGCTAAACAAGTTTGATCTAGTACCTATTATGTGCTGGAGACACATGTGCATGGAAACAAACAACCAAAGGCCCAATTTTCATTGAGCTTGTATTCTAGTAGCAGAGGCAAAAAAAAAAAAAATGTATATTATTCTATAATGTGTTCTATAAAGTTGCTTAACTTTTGTGAATGAAAGCATGAATTGTAACATATGAGGAAGTGAACTTAATGATGTCAGTAATTTTGTAAATTTAAGGCCATATTTTAAAGTCTGTCTCTTCTGGGATGATTAGGGCAATAATGGGGCGGCATTTGCTAATAGTGACATTTAATTGGCAGCTTAATTCAAAAGAAACAGTCATGGATGTTCTTGAGAATTCTTTTTTGTCACGCTGAAGTTCTTACCACCCACAGTAAGTACAAACAACTACTTTTTGTTTGGTACATTTCTTGTTCACACTGCCCCATGCCATTCTGCTGATGTAGAGTAGATAAATTCTGCAATCCAAAATAATACTAAATGAATACACATCGAACAATCAATTTTCCCATAACAGAACAAAAGAGTCTGGGCCCTTTATCTACCTCTTACAGTTCTATGAAAGGTCCATGAAAGAAAACACATTGAGTTTGAGTCATTTCAAACCAGGATCTCATTTTCCTTGCATTTTTTTAAACAATTGTCTGATAGGCTCCCAAACTTCAGTTCTAGCTCTCTACAAACTAAAGAATAAAGTCCAAACATTGTCATTAAATAATTTGGGAAATCAAGACAATAACTGAAGCTTCAATGATCTATGCAAGATCACCTGGTCTTTCTATAAGGGAAGGACTCAATTCTGAAATCTTGTAGGCATGTCCTCCATTCTCCAATATACCAAAAGTGTCAGAATTCTTAGTTGCAATCAAGAGAAATCAAGTCTGGCTATTTTAAATAGAAAATAAATTTATTCAAGGCTATCAAATAGTTCACCTGAAGAACAAGGCTTGGAGCAATGCTTTTGAATTGGTCCTACAAAGCCATCACTGCTGCCACAGTGGGCCCAGATACCACCACCTGAACCACCTCCACCATCCACATAAAACATGGAACACTAGTGCTAAAACCACAGAATCTGACAACTCTTCACATCGTGTGTATCTGCTGCATCTGCCACACTTTTGTTTTTCTCCTCAGATTCTGCTTTCTTTCAGTGTTTTCTTCTAATGGTGTCATTATCTCATGCCTGGCCAGAGATGCAAGGAAGACTGAGAAAGTAACTGACGTTTTCCGATTCCAGGAGGGGCTTCCTCTCAAAAGGTAGGAGATGTTTCCAACTAAGGAAGTGGGGTCTCATACAACAGTAAATATCTCCCTTACTGGCTAGGCAGCAGATTGAGTCCCCAGGCCTTGTTGAACAAGCATGTAAGCTAAAATGGACTTGAGACTTTTGCTCTCTTTGTTTTATAACACAGCAAATGACCTGGCTCCGAGAAGAGGGCAGCTGTATTTCCTACTGCTCCCCTCACTTGCCCCTCTGAGCACCTAAACACAACTTATTCCATCAGATGGAACTTTGTGTTGTCCAGTCCCATGCCTGACCCATGCTGTACCCACTGCCTGAAAGGTCTTCTGTCCCTTAGCCAACTGCATGACCCACATTTGAGTGCCTGACTCAAATGCTACTTCCTCCAGAAAGACTGGGAATTAATTTGCAAAGGGAATCATCACTGCCTGACTCTCTCATGGGAATTACTAGGCTCTTGGCTCTCAGTGCTCCCACAGTGCTCTGCTTTTAACTTCTAGGGAACTTACCAACCTGGTAGTGTTGTGGTCTGTGAACTCGCCTAATGTTTGATGAATATTCTCGAGGAGGAGTTAGTGCAGGAGTCAAAATAGCACTGAGAACTTGGAAGCTGGAGCTGTGGCTGCTTCATACTTTACGTGACACTAGACATCATCAATCTCATTATGAAGGTGGAGGTTTTGTGGGAGCTCACTGTCCCCTTTCCCAGCGATCACCTCTCAGCTCTGCTGCCTTCTTGTGGGGGTGGTTCAGAGTCCAAGCTGTGTCGCCAGTCCTCTGTCCCTTTCCAGTTGTGTGGCCTTCTTAGTTTGGTGAATGAGTTCTCACATGCTCCACAGGTTGTTGTGGAGATTAATTGTGTTAATACTTGTAAGGAGTTAGGAAAGGTGCTTGGTTCTCTTTTGTACTCACCTCTGCCCAGGCTCTCTCCCAGGGCCTTGCTTAATAGGAGAGGCTGATCAAGTCTGTTGAAGTGAGATTTGGCATCTGGAGGGGTTTGAGTGGAGGCTGAGGGAGGCAGGTTGTCACAGCAGTAAGAATCCTGAGGCAATCTGTGTCAGGCTTTCTCAAGCTTTAGGGGCAAAAAATTGGGGTATGGAGTTCAGAACCAACCATTTGCAATCATGTCAAATAAGTAATCTTGGAAGGAAAAAAAAATGTCCACCTCAATCCATAGAATTTATTTGGTAATTTTTATAAGATATTACTTCGGGCATGCTTGATTTTGCTGCCAAAAACAAACCTGTACTCACCCGTCTATTCCTTTCTGAAAATGGCTGCTCATCCTATACATTTTTTATGTACACAGGAATCACCCAGGAATTTAGTCAAATGCAGATTCCGATTCAAGTAGGTCTGGATGGGGCATGAGAATCCACATTTCTAATAAACTCCTACCTTATGCTAATGCTGATGCTGTTGGTCCATGGACCACACTTGGAGTAGCAAGGACATACAACATGACTGAAGAATAAAAAAAAAACACATATAAGTTTTCCCTCAGTCATTGCAAAATAATAGATGTTTAGTCCTAGGAAAGCTCATTCTAACTTGAATTGTTTTAAGATATGTGTGGTGGTGGTTTCTCCACAAAATATCCCCTTAGCCTCCCCCTTCCAGGTGACAATGGAGTAGCCATTAATGACTATATTACTATGTAGAAAGGACATAAAAATTATTTATTCAAAACATGAGACAAATTAATCTCAACAAGAGGCGTAGAAGCACTTCAATAAATGGAAATAATCTAAAGCAGCAGTTCCCAATCGTTTTGGTACCGGGGACCGGTGCTCTTATGAGAATCTAAGGCCTGACAATCTGAGGTGGAGGGAGCTGAAGTGGTGAGGCTAGAGCTCGCTCAGGAAAGGCTGCAAATACAGAGGAAGCTTCACTTACTCACTCATCACTTACCTCCTGCTGTGTGGCCCGGTTCCTAAGAGGCGAGTTGGGAACTCCTGATCTAAAGGTTCAGATTAGGTGATAATGAAAAGTGTATAAAAAGGGTTAAGTTATATTTCTTCAAGATTCCTCTATCAACCACTGTATCAGAATTATCTGGTATGTTTGTTCAAATGCTGGCTCCCGGATTCTATCTCAGATAATAATGAATTATAGTCTTTGAGGGATTCGGGGGGAGGGGGACAGAGAATCTAAATCTTAAATAATAAAACACTTATCCAAGCAATTGTTATATATATTAAAATTCAAAGAGCAGGAGTTTAGAGCCTTTGAGGTCTCTATTGAGACTTTGTATCATTTGATGACGCCAATCCTCATCTTGCCCTAAAATAGTCTGTGATTTAGACTTTGGTGTCTTACTTAAACCTTGAAGAATCTTTGGGTTTGCGTAAATATCTTTAGAAGCCATTGATGATTGATTGGTCCTAGTCTTGGTGCTCTTTGTTGCTATACAATAAATGCTACTAGTCCGTCTATAACATAACCAGGTCAATGTTATTTTTACAATTTATACATATAATGGAGTGTGGAGTACTTTCCTCCTCTACATAATAAATGTAGACTCAACTAGATGAAATAATTTCCACCAAAACCTACAGTGGTTTACTTGGAAATATTTCCTTCCCCAAATTCATGGAGAACAAGAGTATCTATGTGAGAAAGGAAAATTAAATTCATGATATCACTAGAATAAATTCCATCCTTGACTAAATGCTGGTCAGGCAGAACAATAGTTATTTGGGGGTATTTTTCAGGCTGGATAATATTGTAGTTTCTCCAGCACCCACATTACTGAGCTACAATTGTATGTATAATTGTGTGATATCTTAAAGGCATTTTCTGTGTAGTTTTTATCAGAGAACAGCAGAAGTTTACCAGAATAAGTTGGTAAACCCAAAGAAGTTTACCAAAAATAATTTTCTTCACATTGTTAAGAGAACTTTCATGCTTTTCATTCATTATTTGGAAAATGAAAAGCTAATTCCATGTAATCACAATTTCCTGGGATTCTGAAAAACCATTAAAGAGGCACATTGATGCTCTTTGAATGGAAACACTGTAGCACGTTTTGGATTGGCTCTGTTGTGGGGTTCCTGACACTCATGTGCTCAAATCAGAGTTTTCAAAGGTTTCTTTTGTGTCCAAAACATCCAGACGGTCTGATTTCAACCATGCATGTATTTCTGGGTGAATGCAGATGGTAAGCCTATTTTTTCTTTAAGGGAGAAAATAAAAAAAACTTAATTAGAGCTTATATTAATTATATCAATACCTCGGGCTTGACAATTTCATTTGTTATATGTGTATAAAATGTAACATTTTAAAGTTGAATTGTCAACTAAAGTGTTTTCCCGTAATAGATTTACTAAAACCGAACCAAATACTCTATAAAATAATCTTTTTTAGAAGCAGGAAAAACAGGAGGATTTTTGGCTCCTTTAATATTTAATGTAAAGACAAAGTAACATGACTGTGTTACTAGATATATTAGACTATATTTTGAAACCATATTATTCTTTTTAGGCCCCAAAGAGAGCCTTCTCTGCCTAGTATCTTCCAAAATATCTGTGAGGCATATAGAGCCCTGAAGCAAGAACCTCACTGGCTCATAGGAAAATGGTTATATGGAAACAAAATCAGTTTGTGGGGTACTCGCAATATGTGTGATAGACAACATTTATGAATGCTTATTGCATACTAGTGGTGTACAGGGAAACACACAGTGTTAGACATCAAATGATTGATTCAACAGCATGGCGTGGGAAATGCCATAGGTCCATATCTCTGTGTAAAAGATGTTTTTGGTTCTCCAAATAGGAAAAAGCTCTTGATATCAAAAAGGAAATCAAACTTCTTTGAGGATTAAAGCCAAAAAGCAGTCAAATGAGAGAGACAGAGATTTACAGCCCCAGCCTGCCAGGCTCTGGGTGGGTAAGCAAGTCCATAAGAGCCTGAAACCTGAAGTAAGTATTCTACCAAACACAACAAGGTCACCCAGAATAACCTTCAGGACTGCGCATGCTCCTCAGCCCCCCTTGGAAAGATGCTGAACCACAGGATACCAGACTTTGTCATATAGATCTCATTCTGGACTTCAGTAATTTCATAAATTCTTTTATGGCCTTCAGAAATTCTGGTATCCAAGATCCCCTTTAAGCTGTTATGTGTAGAAATATGAACATGGTTCATCTGACTTGAACAAGAAAAATTGCCTCAAAGGGAAATAAAACCTTCCTTATGGAATTGGGCAAAACCCATTTTGGTCTAGATGTGCTATATATAATTCTAGCACATGTGAAGAATCTAATATATTTTCTTGAATTAAATACAAATTATCAGATTTGGATATGAAGGATCCACCATGCTTTTGTGAAAAAGAAATAAATAACAAACTGAGATATTTTTAAAAATACTGAATAATCTAAGCTCATTGATAAGAGATATTTATTGCACCTCTAATATGTACCTCTGATAGGTGTCACTGTGGTGAGGGTAGTGGAAGCTGCAGGAAAGGAAAAAGGGATAGGTCTGCCATAGCTGAATTCAAGTTTCCTATAATATCTACATTGATAACACAGTATGATGAGCAGTGAAGTTTAGAAGAGAGCTTGTGACATCCTGCAGTGTGCTTGTGCTGTGACTCATTAAGTAAGGCTATTTAGCAGAGGGTTAAGGGCATGCTCCCTTGGAACCTGATTACCAGGGTTTAAACTCCAGCTCTGTCACTTCTCAGCTGTGCGGCAGATCTCAGCTTTCTTATCTGAGATCTAAAGATAGCAGCCATGCCTACTCATAGGAAAGGAGAAATTAAAGGAATTAAAATACCTGAAACAGTGTAAATTATATAAGCATTAGCTATTATCAAGTATTATTGAAATTGACATTTAGCAGTCTGTGTACTCCATTACATACTATGCACAATTTTTTGAGAATGATTAGTTTGTGTAAGCTATGTCAGTGACTGTGAGATAACCTGCTAACTGGAAATCACAACTCCCTAAACCAGAAAAATGGTAATTTACAGTACAAAGATTAAGAAAGATCCTGTCCCTGTGCTTGAAGATATTATAAAAGTATCTAAAGGAATCTTATAGCTCCACATTTTATTGAATTTTACATATATAGATTCAATTCTTACTGTTCAGGTGAATATAATCCATATTAACTGAAGGAAAATCAAACTATTTTGTGGAGGTAGCAAAAGCACGTTTTCCTGAGAACTGACAGTTGTTGTCCACCAGGGGGCACTCCATTCATTAAAACCAAAGACAGAAAATGACAAGAAAAAATGAAATCTGTAATTTTTAAAATCACATTTTAAATTAGTTTCTGTTTCAATAAAACTTTTACTAGAGGTACAACCACATAACAGAGCTGGTCCCTGTTTCTACCCTCCGGTAGACGGACACTTAAGGAACAGCAGAAAGCAAAACATGGCTCCGATCTACAACCCTGTGTCAAAGCCAGGCAGGTAAATGAGGCGCCAAGATGGACTCAAGGAAGTGAGATAGACCGATGCTAAATTCACTCTATGGAACAGGATTTAAATGCAGGAGAACTAGTGACAATTAGTGGGACTTCGATTACATAGTACACACATGTTCATCGAAGGGTGTTTTGTGCCTCCTGCCTCCTCTAAAACATGGTGAGGGAAACAATATCTGTAAAAGCAGAACAGTGAGCTTCTCAATTAAGAAATTCATCCCTTATTTCAGGATGACCGATACACACTTTGACAAATCTGAAAGACTTCACATCCAAAGAAATGACCATATTTCATATGCCCAGAACTGATATTTAGGCCAAGAATAGATGTGCCCCCACTGCCAGAATATAGAAGCTTTACATAATGCCAGAATGAACTGAAACATCTCTGGATTTTGGTGAAGCTGATGCTGCAAGTCCAAAGATCACACTTTACATAGCAAGGAACTAAGGGACAATTGGGTTCAAATATGGTACAGTTTGCAATTAACTAGGAACTAGTCAAGTATAGTGGAAAGATCAATAAACCCATTGTTAAAAGAGCCAAATGTAAATCCTTGTGTTTCTATTTTTCAGTTATATAAGACAGTTTTGGAAAAATTATGAAGGGCTAATCATTGAAGGTATAAGAAAAAAATAAAGTCAAGTCAGATCTGTGTGTTTTTCCACTATGTGGGGCATGATCATATCATACATTCATAAAGCTTTCACAATTACAAAGCACATTTCCATGCATTATGTACTCATAAGACCTTCCTCAGATGAGATTTTGCATGAGATAATTCACACCAAGTCGTTGGAGGGTGCCTGAACATCAGAGCAAGCATGCAACAAATAGAAACTGTTACTATAATTTGATTATCTAACAGTCCTGTGCACTAGAGATTGTCATCTCCACATTGCCAGATTTTGAAAACCTGAGATCTTAGAAAAGTAAATGACTTGTCCAAGGTCACATAACTAGAATGTCAGTGTCCGAACTTGAGCTCATCATTGTTTTCTCCTCATTCAGTGCATGTTCCTAGACACTGTTCACAATAAACACAAAAAAATCATAATAAGTTTTTTTTTCATTAAAGAATGAACAAAGTGAGAGTTCAAATGAGATGTCCCACCACTGGCTTTCCCATCCTTCTGGCCTTGGAGTTTCATGGACCCCAAGTGCTCCGTCAGTATGCCAGTCCAAAGCAGAG